>CM062295.1:753682837-754097226 GCA_031216915.1 Pictodentalium vernedei
CTTCCACTTAGCCGCATAGTTTAGCGAAGAGGAGGTCCTCCTACAGTTAGAAATCGCGTCCACTGCTCGTCCTGTAAAGTGCTTGCCATGCAAGAAGGACCGCACAACGGAAAAACGTGAAGGTTGAGACCTTGCGGGTTGTGATGCAGTTGGCGCGATTTCCCCTGCCAAAGAAGATCCTCTCGTGGAGGGAGCTTCCGCGGTAGGTCCCACAACAGACACCTGAGTAGATTTATCCACGGTCTCTGTGGCGACAGAGATGCTACCAACAGAATCTTGCATTGAGATTGTTTTATCTTTAGCAATACTTGTTGAATTAACGGCGCTGGAGGATACGCATATCCTATCATTCCGTCCCAAGGATCGATAGAGCGTCTACAGCAAATGCTCTTGGATCCGGACACGGGGACACATACGTCTGCAGCTGATTGTTGAGATGTGTCGCAAATAAGTCTATCATTGGCCGTTCCCATTGGTAGCAAATCTGATTGAATACTTGTTTGTTGAGAGTCCACTCCGACGGCAACAAGCGACCCTTTCGAGAAAGGGAGTCTGCTAGCACATTCAGACGACCCGGTATGTGACGGACCGAAAGAAGAACGTGATGTTCCAACGCAAACAGAAGGATTCTTTCCGTTAGATTGAACAACGGAACTGAATGAGTGCCTCCCTGATTCCGTATATACGCCACTACTGTCGTATTGTCGGATAGGATTTGGACATGAGCATCGTGAATAATGTCCATCCAGTGACGTAACGCAAGCCAGATTGACATCATTTCCTTGATGTTTATGTGCTTGCACAGGAATTGCGGATCCCAAAGACCCTGGCATCTCGAATCCGTTGGGATTAATGATGCACCCCAACCTGTTTGACTGGCATCCGTCATAATGGTAAAACTCGGATCCGGCAACTGCAGCGGAACTCCTTGAGTTAACCACTGAATGTTTGCCCAAGTCTGAATCTCTTGTTTCACTTGATCTGACAAGAGAACGTCTACATCGAGCGAATGAATTTTCACACTCCAATTCTGAGTCAAGAAAATTTGAAGAGGCCGTGTGCGTAGCCGTCCCATCGGAATGAGATCCGCAGCGGCTCCGCACAGACCTATCAGTCTCATAAATTCTCTCGCTGTGACTTTGTCTGTATTTAGACAATAGCGAGCGTAACAACTGACTAATTTCGCTCTGGTTAACGGCAGACGAACGAGATTGTTGTGCGTCTCGAAGCTCATTCCCAGATGAGTGAATGACTTGGACGGCACCAGATCCGACTTCTCCTCGTTTACTATGAAACCGAGACGTCGGAGCAATAGAAGAAGATTCTGAACATCGTTCTGAAGCGTTAACTCGTTGCCGTACCTCTGAAGAATGTCGTCCAGGTAGGCCGACGTTACCGCAGACGAATGAGCTCGGAAGTAAATCATTACCGAGTTCATTACTCGAGTGAAAGCCCAGGGTGCTAGATTCAATCCGAAGCACATGGCCCGGAACTGATACACCACTCCTAGGACTGCGAAGCGTAGATACTTTCGGAATGTCGGATGTACCATGACGTGAAAGTACGCATCTTTGAGATCTATGCTCGTTGCATAATCGTTCACCCCGAATACTCGCTCTGACCGATCGAATCGTCTCCATATAAAACTTCGGAGCGATGATCAGCTTGTTTATCCAGCTCAAATCTATGACTGGACGGAACGAGCCGTCTGGTTTCGGAACCAGAAACAGATGGCTGTAGAATCCCAGCGATTCCTGGTTTTCTACGACCTCTACCGCGTTCTTCATTAAAAGAGACTGCACCTCTGATAGCAGAGCGTCTCTTTTCTGAGGGTTTGACGGAAGATGAGTCCACTTTGGACTTCGAGTTAATGGAGGCTTTCGTTTGAAGGATATCTTTAGACCTTCCGAAGTCACTCCTCTCACCCAAGGGTCGTCCGTAATCGACGCCCACTCTTGAGAAAAACTCGACAACCTTCCGCCAACCGGAACGCGATAGAGGTTTGAGCCATCACCTCCTGGATCTGCGAGGCCTGCGGTAGGAGAAACCACGTCTTCCACGACCCGCACCTCGCCTCGTCGACCTCGGGGCGTCCGACCGATTGTCCCGGCCTGAAGGACGTCCCGAACGAGAGTCGCTATCCTGACGGTCTCTCGAATAAGAGCTAGAGGACGCACCGGAACCTCTATAGGAACCTCTCTTGGGCGGATAAGACCCAGAAGTGCCCGCCTTATTCGTGTCTGCTGAATCCGACCTTTTAGGAGCGGATCTAAACAACAGAGAATCACTAGCTTTCTTTTTAATATTATCATAAATAGCGGAAAGCTTGCCGTCAAAGAGAAGATCTCCTGAGACCGAAGCGACTCTAAGAGAGTTCTTCACCTTAGAATCCACTAGTGTGGATGTAGACAGGGCTGCGTCACGTCTAACCAACTCCAGATTAGCCACTGAAAGGGCGGAGTTACACGTGGAATAAGCTACTGCCCTTGAAAGAAGTCTTAAGGAGGATTGTATATCCTGAAACTCTTCCCCTTGAAGACGCAGTGATAACGCCTTCGTAAGGTGATCTGCGTAAGATAAGGCATCTAAATTGGCTCTGTTAGACGCAATAGCTGTTTCCAACACTGCGGTTGGAATAGAAGCTGACGACGGTAATGATAGCTCTAAGTCTTCCGCCTCGTCGTCCATACGCAGAGGAACTCTCGGTATACCCTGACCTGCCGTGTCGAATTTATTCCTTGCATTAATGAAAGGCAGGTTGAGAGTATTTGCGGACAAGAAGCCTGCTTTCCCTGTCCTGGAAGCAAGTTTAAAAATAGCGTCGTTCAATAATTCAAATGTTCTTGCAACATTATTGGACTGCGACGGAAACTCGGGAGCGATGTCCCTGAACCGCTCGAAAAAATCAGAGTCCAATGACGCTATAATTCTCCTGTCCGGAAGCGCAGCAGTCTGGCCCGACGGAACAACTTGAGGAAGAAAGTGCCGGATGAAGTCTACGGCAGCTTTGTGTTGTTCCGAAAGGGATAGCTCCAATTCATCCGTATCCCTTTCACCATCCGGTCGGACCTCCCGATGTTCCCGGTCGTCCGCCCCCGATGCTTCGGCGGAGCGTACCGACCCAGCGCCGTCGGATAATTCTCGATCCGACACCGTCTCTGTCGGCTGCTGGGATGCTGCGATAAGCTGTGCTATCTGCACTAGAATGTCCGACGTCGAGACCTGCGGAGGAGCGGTCTTTCGCTGCTTTGCCGAGGGCAGCTCCGCATCGGATGGCTCCCGCATACTTTTCCTATGCGAACGTCCGGAGTCCATCGGTCTCGAGTCCCTGGCTGCCGGATGGTGTGACCTGGTCGCCGAATAATCCTTCCTCGGCGAAGCTGGCAAGATATCGGAGGTCACGCAGCCAAGGTGCGGTCGTGTGCGCCGGCGAGAAGAGGAAGCCTTAACAGTCTCTGCGGACTGCTTATACAACGGAGCGTCCCGAGCGACGGACGTATGCTCCGCTAAAGACACATTTTGTACCACAACATCTGGTCCCAGATGTTGTTGTACGAGAGAGGGGCCTCTCTCGCTCGCGGCCCCGGCTGGACCTGGACGAGCTAGGAACCGGACTAAAAGGCTTCCTCCGTTCTCGTTCACTATCCGCCGTCACTGGGTGTGCATCTATTATATTTATAGTGCTCGCATCACCCAAAATTTCCTCTTGGACCGCATCGGACGAACCCGGCTGCCGAACCATTCGGTGAATGGACGCTACACCGGGCGAGCTAGCGGACGACATTTGTCTAATCTCCATGAGCACTTTTGCCGCTAGCTCTGTATTTAATTGTGACGACGGACGCACACTTGAAGAAGATAACATGGAAACATCACCCTGTTCTGGTTCCTCTGAAATAGAAACTGAGAGAGTAGAGTGACCTTGTGGAGAAAGAGCCGGCATCGCTCTTTCTCCAGAAACAACATATCGTGACACACGTTTCCAATGTTTCTCATCCCAATGTTCACATACAGGACAGGGATTAATGCGAGAACACTGACTACAATTTATGCAATAATCATGAAAGTCAGAGGAAGATTTCTTCCTATTACAATTTGAACAAGTTCCTTTCATTGTGAAGGAACAACAATAAGTCCTAGTTACTCGCAAAAACCCCTGACACAAAGATACATAATAACATGATCCATTAATAAATGAAAAAACAATTGCAAAACAAAATAATTTTGAAAAAATATTTTTTCAGAGAAGCCCAAGTTGCTGAAAAGTAACGTTGAGCCCCGATGGATCCGATGGCAAAGTGTGGTCAAAAATTTTAAAATTATATAAAATAATTAATGAGACACTTTCGGATAATATAAATGTATCTTATAATGAGATAAACTACCTCAAAGACAAACAGCCCCCCTCAAAAAAGGCTGTTGCCAATGAAAACAAACAGTGTAAACACAGAAGAAAACATGACTCCAGGCACTGAAAAAACTGGCCCGGAATCAGTCCTCAATTACACTCTATCTGATGCAAAACAGAGACTCCCAGGGGAGAATCTGCAGAACATCAGATGGAAGATGCAGAACACAAACGTTATACACCCATGGGTGAAAACGTAACTATGGGGAAAATAACAGAAAACATTCTGTAACCAAGCAACTCTCCCAGGGAAATTTTAGAAATGAAACTTCTCAAAAATATGCCAAAAGCATGGGAGAATTGCAAGGGGGGACTTTAGAAGGTTAGGGGAGAGGAAACACTGAATAAGCAGTGCAACAATTAGCAAGAATGACAACAAGAGGCGTTTGCCTCGAAAATAGGCAACTTAACATAATTTTAACAAAAAATTTTAAGTACAGCCCTGATTATTTTTTGCCACTTCTTTTTTCCTCTCCTCCTTCTATCCTCCTTAGAATCACATTTTCTCCAAGAATTACGTGTCTGGCATCCTTTAAACTGAGATTTACAAGCACAAAGATCAGTGAGATGTTGACTGATGAAGGGCCAAACAGAGAATGCTATTTGGCGCCAATTTCGGGACGACTGCGTCACTGCGCATGCGCAGTAGAGTCGTACTATGGAGGTCCTTTAGGACATGATTTCTTTTTGTTTTGGATGCAAATTTTGGGGATTGGGGGGCAAAATTTGTGTTTGGCCCTGGTTTTTTGTGGAGTTAGCACCAGCCAGCTAAGTCTGGGTCATTGGTACAGTATAAAAATATCCCCCCCCCCCCCCACTTTTTGAAGGAATCTTCTTCAAAAAGAAAGAGGGGAGCGCTCTGGAATCAGTAAAAAGTGGTATTATTTATTTATTTATTGGTGTGGTATTATAGCGGTACCAAATAACAATATAAATATTCGTTGAACAGGCATCCAGGTATTAATTATTATTAATAAATTGTGCTTAATGCCATTTCAGAAGCTAAGGCTATAGCGGCGATCCAGGTAATTAATATTGCCCGCTTGTAATGTATACCGGAGTCAGCATACGTAGATAGGTAAACAAGAGCACCGCCTAGCGGGGCAACATGCGCCCGTCAAAATTGGAACATGCAGAAGTTTCTCTGGGGTAAAGTTTGAAATTTTTGTTGACACGACTATGTCTATTCCCCCCCCCCCCCCCCCCCCCCCCCCCCCCCCACCCTCCCCAATCTTTGTCCATTCCACTGCCCTATCTGGGGTAAAGGGTTTCAAATTGTATGCTTGTGTGCACACATTTCATATTGTTTTTGTGAAATTTTAGTATGCAGAATGGAATTGCAAACAATTTGTAGGTGTAAAAGATTCTCCTCGCCGTTTACAATGGTAGCGTCCATTCATTGACAGCGTCATCGATAACGATTGACGATAGGTATCGCCAAGGAAAAGGACATTTTGAGGATCATAACAGCTATAAATGGTGAAGATTCTGAGTTATCGAGTTTTGAAACTCGTTGGTCATAGACGGACCAACAGACAGAAAGACAGACTAACATTGCCACTTTCAGAGCTGCTTGTCACAGCAAAAAATGCACAAAACCATAAGACATCTTTGGAAAATGAGAAATTGGGCTCACCAAAGCACCGTAACTCTACTGCTAATGGGCTTTCAAAACCTGAAATGAAATTCACCCTTATTTTGTTGTAAAAAGCCGACATCACAAATTTATTTCCATGTGAACCATTATAACTGAAGTTATTTCCCAGAAACGATAAATGTAACGTCATTGGAAAATGAACGAGATACCATGCTCATATTAAATTTCAAAAGAATCTGATTAAGTTCACAGACTGCAGAGCACAGAGAGCATAATTTGACCGATTTCTAAGTATGAAAAGGGCAATAACTCCTACGGAAATCGACAAACATGACCCAAATTTGCACTTGTGTGAGATACCATGCTCATGAAGCCGCATATTAAATTTCAAAAGAATCCGATTAAGTTCACGGACTGTAGAGCACAGAAAGCATAATTTGACTGATTTCTAAGTATGAAAACGGCAATAACTCCTAAGAAAACAACCGAACACGACCCAAATTATGGCCATGAAGCTGCGTATTAAATTTGAAAAGAATCTGATTAAGTTGACGGTCTGTAGAGATCGGAAAGCATAATTTGCTTGATTTCTAAGTATTAAAGGGGGAATACCTACTAGGAAAACTGTCGAGCATGACCCAAATTCGAACTTGCAGGAGATCTTATTCTGGTTGAGATCTTATTCTGGTTGTGCAGTATATAAAATATTTTTTAAATCCGATTGAAATCACGCTCTGTAGAGCACGGAATAGAACTGTCCCCAGACGGACAGAGCCATAACATAATACATCCGTTTTTCAAACGGGCGTATAAAAACCGGTGATATAATATATAACATACACATGTCCAATAGAATCACAACAGACGTTCTCTGGAGAGTAAACACACTACCAAGGTAACCCACAGGCGACCCCATTCAGGTGTACAATAAATTCCAGTAATAACACTCCCCGACGTGTACTATCTGATATCTATGTTCCTAGAAACGTGCGAATATACGAGAGTGTAAGACAAGTTATATTCGATTGGGTACCAAAATTAATAGAAACCTGGATCTAGAAATGGAACGAGCTATGATTAACAGACTCGTCACGGACCACCCCCAAAATAATTCATTGTTTTTAAGGTCCATAACATACAATAATGCGTCTGCCTAATAATGCATTTATTATGTGCATGAGCATTGAAATCCAGCATGTAATCATCTGAATACCAGTTAACTGACTAGACAACCTCCCAGGTACCCAAAGGCTAGCAATTTATTGATGATGAATCATATGCTCGTATATGACATACAGATGAACAACCACAGGAAACCAACCAACTAAAAAGTGGATGTGCCCATGAGGTTGCCATAGAAAACGACCCAGCCGCCAATCGAGAAGTCATGAAATGCATGTATGTACTTAAATGCACACAAAGCTTACGGGCGGGAAGAAAACTACGCCTTGCCCGGTAATCGCCTCCTAACACATTGGCAGTGGGGAGATGGGAGGTGAGGGGGGTGGGGGGATTCAAAATCATATCGACCCCCCCCCCCCCCCCCTCACCCGCATTACTTGAATCGTTCTTGTGTTAGTCATCAAATAGTATAGGAACCGCAAGACTCCCTCACGTCTGACCGACTCCATAATGTCACTAAGGGCGGAGAAGGATGTGAAGAACAAATACTTCCCCTGATAAAGAAGGTCCTCTCGTGGAGGAAGCTTCCGGGGAACATCCCATAACAGACACCTGAGAAGATTGATCCAAGGTTTCTGTGACGACAGAGGTGCTACTAGCAGGATTTTGCAACGAAACTGTTTGATCTTTAACAGAATCTGCTGAATCAACGGAGTTGGAGGATATGCATATCCTATCATTCTGTCCCATGAGATCGACAGAGCGTCTACTGCGTACGCTCGATGATCTGGGCATGGCGACACTAACGTCGGTAACTGATTGTTCCGGTGTGTCGCAAACAGATCTATCATGGGACGATCCCACTGGTAAAAAAAAAAATCTGCCTGAATATTAGCTTGTTGAGAGTCTACTCCAATGGCAACAGGCGACCTTTCCGAGAGACCGAGTCTGCTAGTACCTTCGGACAGAAAGATGAACATGATGATTCATGACGTATAGGAGAATCCTCTCCATTAATTCGCATAATGGAATTAAATGAGTGCCGCCTTCATTCTTGATGTAAGCTACTACTGTCGAATTGTCCGACAAAATCTGCACATGGACGTTCGCTATTATGTGAGTCCACTGTTGAAGAGTTAGCCATATTAACATCATCTCTTTGATGTTTATGTGCTTCTCTAGGAACCGAGGGTCCCAAAGACCCTGACACTTCAAGTCTGCGAGACCTAGGTTGTTTTACTAGGTCCGTTAAAACAATACTGGTTTCGAGCGAATGCATCTTCACACTCCAGTTCTGAGTAAAGAATATCTGGAGGGGACGCGCACATAGAAAGCCCATTTGAATAAGATCCGCAGCCGCTCCGCACAACCCCATCAGTCGCATGAATTCCCTCGCTGTTAATGCGTCAGAGTGTAGAAAAAGTGAGCATAACAACTGACTAATTTCGCTCTGGGTAACGGCAGACGAACCAGATTGTTGTGAGTCTCGAAGCTCATCCCCAAGTGAGTGAACGACTGGGACGGAGCTAGATCCGACTTTTTCTCGTTTACGATGAAGCCGAGATGTCGGACTAATAGAAGCAGACTCTGAACATCGATCTGATGAATAATTCTCTTGCCGTATCTCTGCAGAATGTTGTCCAAGTAAGCCGACATTACCGCAGATGAATGAGCTCGGAAGTATGACATTACTGAGTTCATTATTCGAGTGAATGCCCAGGGAGCCAGGTTCAGACAAAAGCACATCACTCTGAACTGATAAACCTTCACCTGTATGGCGAACCGCAGGTACTTTCTGAATGCCGGATGTACCAGGACATGAAAGTACGCATCCTTTAGATCTATGCTTGCCGCATAGTCGTTCACTCGAATGCTCGCTCTTACCGACCGAATGGTCTACATATAGAATTTTGGAGCCAAGATAAACTTGTTATCCAGCTCAAGTCTATTACCAGTCGGAAAGAGCCGCCTGGCATCGGTACGAGGAACAGGTGACTGCTGTAAAAACCCTGAGAATCTTAATTCTCAATGACCTCTATTGCTTGCTTCAATAAGAGAGCCTGCACCTTCGCTAGGAGAGACTCTCTTTTGAAAGGATCCGACGGAAGATTTATCCAACACGGACATCTTGTCAGTGGGGGTTTTGCTTGGAATGATAGCCATAGGCCGTCCGAGACTACACTTCTCACCCACTGATCTTCCGTGACTGCTATCCAGTTTCTCGCAAAGTTTGATACCCTTCCGCCAGCTGGCAAGCAATAGAAGTCATGAACATCACCTGTATGACCTGCGAGGCTTACGGGAGGATAAACTATGTCCTCCTCGCGAAGAACCTCATCCTGACCTAGGGGCGTCTGACCGATAGTCCTGATCAGACCTACGCCCCTTTCCCGAGTCGCTATATTGACGACCTCCAGAGTAATTGTAAGAGGGTTTCTTGTACCTTTGTGAGGAGTTCCCTTTTGATGTTTTAGATCTGGAACGTCCTCCTTTACTCTTGTCTGCTGAAGCGGGTTGTTGAGACGCCGACTCCAATAGCAGAGCACTTGACGCTTTCTTACTGGCCTGTTCATAGACTAACGAAAGCTTGTCATCAATTAGCCACTGTTAGGGCAGAGTTATACATGGTATACAAATTACCTTGGAAAGAACTCTAAGAGAGGTACAAATGTCCTCAAATTCCTTCCCGTTGAGATGTTGCGCCATAGCTCTGGTAAGGTGATCTGCGTAAGACATTGCATCCAAATTCACTCTACTTGATGATATTGCCGTTTTAATTGTCTGAGCGAATAGTGAATGATGTAGGCAAGGATACATCTAGATCCCCGGCCTGCTTCTCCAAACGCAGAGGTGCTCTCTGAACATCTTCTCCAACCATTTTTAAATGAACGTGGTCCAAGAAACGGTATGTTTATGGAAGATGTAGTTAAGAAACCGCCTTTTTTCCTCACACTCGAGAGGTGAATACGGCGTCATCTACATGGCCAAGGGCCTGCGACACCTACCTAGACTGAACCGGAAAGGAAAGAATTTCTTCCTTTGTCCGTATAAAGTCTGCGTCCAACGACGCCATCAGGTTCTCTCTTGTCGTCGCAGCATTCTGATTCGTCAGAACAAATTCAGGGTAGTATTGATGGATGAAATCCATTGCAACCATGTGCTGTTCCGAAAGGGAAGGGTAATCCTCTTCCTTATCCCTTTCACCATCTGAGAGAATCAGTTGCGAATCTCGGTCCATTGCATCTGTGTGAACAGATGACTGGACCGTCCCAGCACCGTCAGACAGCTCAGGTTCTGAGTCTGAGGGAGGCTGCACTTGCACTTGCTGGAATGCTGCGATTAGCTGCGCAATCTGCGACAGCAAGTCATCGAAGCCTGAGGAGCAGCGGTCTTCTGTTTTTTAGCCGCTTGCTGCTCCTGGGACGGTGTGTTGGAGATGGATCTCTTCTCCGAACATCACATTGATTGAGGCCTCGTCTCCCTAGCTACCGGATGGTCTGACTTCACGGGCGAAGAGTGGTCCCTTCTTCGCGCAGCAGGCTGGATATCCAAAGTCGGGTAGCTAGGATGCGTTTGTGTGTGCTTTAATAACGTAGCGGAGGAAGCCAAGACTGAAGCTAACCTCGGCTGCAGACTAGACAGAGCATCCCAAGTGGTGGGCGGATGTATGCTCCGTCTCGTGAAAGTTTCCAACCAGAAAACTTCATTTCGGCTTGTGAAACATAGCGTAGGAAGCTGTGACTGAAGCCGACCCTGGCTGCAGACTAAACAGAGCGTCCCAAGCGGTGGGCGGACATATGCTCTGGCTTGTGCAAATTTCTCATAACAACATTTGGCTCCACATGTTGTTAGTAGAGAGGGGCCTCTCCCGCTATTAGAGCTTGCCGAGTACAAGAAACTTGCTGACTTCCTCCCTATTTCCTCCCTATTTCCGTCGTCACTGGGTGAGCTTACTTATATTTAAGTGCTCGCTCTACCCACATCTACACTTCCTTCGACCGCAACAGACTTACCCGGTGTAACCGCTTCACCAGTCGAGCTAGCTGCTTGCAAGAGATTAAAACCCTTAACAAAAGGCCCTAACTCTTGCAATCATGAGCACTGCAGCTAGCTCTATATGCTCAACGGAGCATGACGACGGTAGCACACTTGGATGGGTGTCAGAATATCATCACCATGTTCATGTTCCTCTGAAACAGAAACTGACAAAATGAATTATAATGTGGTGAGAGGCCTGGCCTCAGAACCTCACCGCCAACAACGTACCGCAACACCCGTCTCCAACATTAGTCATCCCAGTGAACACAAGAATGACAAGAGTCCGCAGGAGTGCATCGAAATAAAGTCGATATCAGTCCTCCAAACTCCACAACAAAATATATAATAATAATTAAGATACATGAATAATAGCAATCAAAATTAAATTCAAAATATTTTTTCTGAAAAAATGCCTAAGTTCCCAAAGGGAACATTAAGAGCCCAAAAGCATCCCGATAGAGCCTAAGGGTGGACAAAATCCAAATTTATTGAGCTACACTATTGGAATAATAATCCTTGTATCCTACAGTAATTCTACAGTAATAGAATATAAAATACTACCTATATATGAGGACATTGTCAATGTAAACAACGGCAATGAAAAAACCGGAAACAAGACATCAGGCACACAAAAAGGCCCAAAGTCAGAAACCAATTTAAATGCTACCTGATGCAAAGCTAGATCTTCATATGAAGAAAAAACGATACATCGGATAGAAGATGCAAGACTAAACGACCTAACACCCCTAGGGTGAGGACGTAACCATGGGGAAAAACAAAATAAATATTCTGTAATACATGTTAAACTCCCAAGAAATTTAATAAAAAATTTCAATAAAAAATAGCCAAAAAGCTTAAAAGTTTAACAGGAAGGGTTCATGGAAGGATAGGGAAGGAATACTTAACAAACAGTGGAATAATCATTATCAAAAATGATGACGTCAGGCGTATGTCCCGAAAATGGGAAACATGAAATAATTTTATAATTATTATAAAGTTACAGCCCTGAACATCTAAAACCACTGTTGAACACTCCCATCATCCAATAACTGCCTTGGATCCACCAATTCTTGCACTGATTGGTGTCTGGCATCCTCAAAAAAGGAAATTTTAAAGCACAGATGTCAGTTCATTGTTGCTGACTTTAGGACAATTCTGGTCACTTCCTCACAGCTGCGCATGCGCGGAGAGTACATGTATGGAGAACCAGATAGGACTTTTAATTTTCGGGTTTGCAAGCAAATTTTAGGGATTGGGGGGGGGGGGGGGGGGGGGTCAAAATTTGTGGTTGGCCCTTGATAATTTTGAGTTAGCACCAGCTAGTTCGGGTTATTGGGTTATAGTATAAAAATATTCTTAGTTTTGATGTTCCATTTCGTGATGGATGGAAAATCAACCTCCGTAGCCATCTGAATGTTCCATCTGAAACATGGTCAACACCATCCGATTATACAGATGACTGGACCTACCCAGCACCGTTCGACAGCTCACTCCCGGAGACTGTTGACGGCAGAACCTGCGACTACTGGGATGTTGCGATATGCTGCGCAATCTGCAGCAGCAGGTCTGTGAACGAAGCTTGCAGAGCAGCGATTATCTGCTTCTTCACCGTATGCTACTCGTGGGACAGAGATATGACCCCAGATCTTCGATGCATGTCCCGTATAAAAAAGCCTGGAATACATCATGTGAATATTACATCCCGGTTGAACTCGAGAGGTAAGAATGACTAACAAGTCTGTGTCTGTTCCCACAACGACAACATTGTTGTCATCTTGAGCGATGTCAAGTGCAGTTTCGGCTATCAGTACATCAGCATCAGCCTCGGCCTGCTTGGACTGAATATTGATAGCAGATAGCTCCTGCATTAGAAGATCGATCAGTTGGGTTTTGTTCTTGGCATTTGCAAGGAAATCGGATTGGGGTGTGGTGGCTGGTAACTCGGGTGAGATATTGATATCAATGGAATACCTGTCTTTAGATCTACGGGCTTGTTCCATGCCCTTTGTCGACATTGTACAAGCATAACCATCAAAAACAACCACGACGTTCGCCCCAAAATGTCTCACTAGATAATTGGAATATGATGTACATATGTCCTTATATGACGACTGTTTAGGCCATACAACTGCCCTCAATAAAAATCCACCATCTACAACAAACAGAGAATGTTCTGGGATTTTAGTTTGCTCGGAACCGTATGTTTTGAGGATCTTACCGAGCGTGCTTTTCTGTGTCTTCCTCATTCCAGCAGAATCAAACAATGCTGGTGGTTTCGGGGCGAGTTCATATTTGAGATACTCTTCCATCTCTGCTTGTGACTGAATAACACATGTGATGCGGTTGAACAGAATTGTGGGGTCAATCACTACCTTACTTCCACGGACTTTGATGCTATTTGCCATCGATGCGAAAGACTTCACAGTGTCAACACGTCGTAGTTTGATGCTGTTGAACGTTTTGCTTACAACATTCGATACGCAACATTCACCAATTTTGCGAACTTGGTCACAGTTCACAGTTTCGGCGACCACAAGCCCGGTCGCTATAGAGACTAATTGTAGTGGATCTCTATTCTGAAAGGGAGAATGCACTCTGAGCCAGTTCAATAATTTGGTGATATCATTGGCATCAGTCAATTGTGAACTTTGACGGAGATCCCGATGTTGTTCGCCATGACCAGTGTGAACATGAACAAAATTTTCGAGAGCATTACATATCGGAAGGCAAAGAGGTAGTCCATGTACCCATTTCGCAACAGTGCTATCGGTTATTCCCCTGCCATGTGTGAGACCACCAGGGAGCTTGAACATTCTCATTAAACACTGCTCTATGGTCTGATCAGAATATATCCCGTCCCAGAATTTATCTGAGCGCCTTATGGTAAAGTAACCTTTCTCAGTGAACAACTTCAAATCATCCTGTTGCATTATTTCTGTTAGCTCATTCATCTGCTGCAAATAGAGATGAGAACTTTTTGCGTATGCAAAATGACCACCTGCGTGAAATACTGGAATCATATTGCGAACACAATATGTGTGGAGTTCCCAGTTGCCTGTGCGCTCTGCTCTCAAGAACAACTGGAGAAGACCTATTTGCTCGTAGTATTGTACCCAAAGCTTTCCTGTGCGTCCTACGGACGCATTCTGGAGCAGTTCGTGTAATTTTGACAGTAGATGGTTGACACTTTCTTGATTGACAGCGTCAGCTGTTGTACAGTCACCTCTGGCAAGTCCACAGAATATTTCATTGACTTCTGTGCAGTCTATGTTATCTAGTGTTCGGCTTTCTTCAAACACAAGTTTTGTAATGGCAATTTGTGTTAGCAAATGGGCACGAACTGCTCTTGAATATGCATGATCACTGATCAAATGATGGATTGACCCACCAGCATAAACAGTCCCCCAAAGTTCATCCAAGCCGCTACCAGCCATGATCGAACCAATTGCCCCTAAATATGACATAATCATATGGAAGCCGCCGAGTCTAACGAAAACTTTTGTCAACTTATCTGACGAAGACACAATCTCCACTGCCTTGATATAAAGTGGTTGGTCAAACGTCACTGGACAAACGTTCAGTCCCTGTTTCTGTGATTTAATCGAACATGGAAATTGAAACAATGATGCTATAATACGGTATTTGAATGAGAAAAGTCGATGCCGTTTGAATTTGAGTTTAGGGGGTATGGTTAATATTTCACAAGTTTCACCAGTTCATTATGGAATAAATGACTATTGTTATATAGCATTATAAAGCCACTGCTTTTCTGCAATTTTTTATATATAATTTAACTCCCAAAGTAGTCGTAGATTTGATTCAATGGACGTTGTGTACCGTTGTGTGTATGAAAACAATAAATTTTTTTTCGTAATTTTGTACATTTTCGTGAATATTTCACCATTGAGTGTGAGGATTGGTACAAAGTTGGCATTTTCTGTTGGGGATATGTATTCTCAATATAATTCAGCACAATATTTATGATTCTCACCCTACTAAGGTGAATAAGAATGAGAAATATGGAGCTGGGTCGAATTTTAAAAAAATTTTTTTTTTTTTTCCATCAAAAAAACGCTATAACTAAAAAAGCTCAACTCGGATTCGCGGGGACTTTTCACACTTTATCCGCAATGTGTGTCCCGGAAACATATAAAAAAATCAGCTTTCGCCGATTTTTTTCCTTACTTTCTCATTTTTATGTCTAATGTGCCTGGACTATATTGGTAGATCTGAAGAAGATTTTTAAGAATATTCCTCATACTGCACTAATTTAAACATATGGGCTCCCATAGAGAGCCCAAAATATGGACCCAGGAAATTGATTTCAATTAACATGTGAAACAATCTTCCAAAGATGTTATATGTGAAATTTGAAAGCTTTTGGAGCAGTGGTTTGGGAGAAAAGTAGTCTTACATGTTTTTCCCATTACCCACGGTGTTAAAAAATGCTGACTCAGCACTTTTTCAAAGTCCCCAAAAAGTACCCCATGATAAAACCGATAGCAGTTTTTTTTACCATTCCATTCTGTTGGTCCTAAGGAAGCTTCACACCAAATAAGAATTCTCAGTGCCGTGTAGTTTTGGAGATATTATGGGCGTTTTTATTTTTTTCTATTTTTAGCTCCTGCGGTTCCCATGGGGTGACGGGAAAAAAAATTTGGGCATAAATTAAGTACTTATGACCCAATATGCCTCCATATTAAATTTGGTTCAAATCTGCCTCTCAGTTTGGAAAATAGAAATTTTGGGAGTGGCAAAAATTCTTGCCCCCTCCCATAACAACGGCAAATATAGCCCCACAAACTTCTCTAGAACAAATCTGAGTCTACACCTCAAAAGGAAGCTGCACACCTAATATCAAGTCTCTGCTACTGCTGGTTCATGAGAAGTAGATTTTTTAAGATTTAGGCATACTTTTTGGGCGTGGCCCAACCAAGGGGTGAGGCAACTTGATTTGAACAAAATCAAATTGCAATGTCATAACAAACTATTATCTCAAATATCAATTTAATTGGTTCAGTGGTTTGGGAGGAGAAGATGCAAACACCATGTTCACAGACGATGGACGGTGAGTGATCCCTATAGCTCTCCTGACTGAAAGTCAGGTGAGCTAAAAACGGAAACTAACCAACAACAGGCACAACAAAGGCCAAGAGTCAGTAACCGATCAACAACCACCTGATGCAAAGCTAGATCTTCATATGAAGAAAAAACAATGCATCTGGTAGAAGATGCAAGAGTACAATGAAAGTGTCAATGCCACTGTAGCTCAACTTTGAATATGACAAGAATTAGTATTTGCTGTGACCAGGTCAACAATAATGAATATGACAGGAATCAGTATTTGTTGTGACCAAGTCAACAATAAAGAATAAGAGAAAAAGGAGTTTTGTTGTGACCACATCAACCATAGTAAATCAATTACAAGGTGACCGCAAAGGTCTAAAGAATAGGACATAAGTATTATATGTCATGCATCCCATGTTAGTAAACATTCACACAAAAATTTATTCAAATCAGAGCTTTCATATAGAAGTTCTCTGCAAAAAACTGATTGCACAAAATTTTGTACAAAATGGCTGCTGGTGGCCATCTTGAATTTCGGACCGGATCCCAAAACATTTGTTCTCGTCCCATGGTGATAACAAAGATATCCAAGAAGTTTCATAAAGATCGGTTCATAAATATGGCCTCTGGCCTGAGCTGTATTGGCATTTGCAGTTACAGTGCTGAAAGTAACACTAAATAGATCAAAGTTAGTCTAATTGGCATAATTTATGCACGAGAAAAAACCCTGTATTATATGTGATGTATCCCATGGTACTCAACATTCACACAAAAAATTATTCAAATCAGTTCTTTCATATGGAAGTTTTGTGCAAAAATCTGATTGCACCTAATTTTGTACAAAATGGCTGCCAACGGCCATCTTGAATTTCAGACCGGATCCAAAAACACTCGTTCTCGTCCCACGGTGATAAAAAAGGTACACAAGAAGTTTCATAAAGATCGTTTCATAAATGTGGCCTCTAGCCCGAGCCGTAAAGGCATTTGCACTTACACTGCTGAAAGTAACACTAATTAAATCAAAGTTAGTCTAATTTGCATAATTTATGCACAAGAAAAAACCCTGTATTATATGTGATGTATCCCATGGTACTAAACATTCACACAAAAAATTATTCAAATCAGTTCTTTCATATGGAAGTTTTGTGCAAAAATCTGATTGCACCTAATTTTGTACAAAATGGCTGCCAACGGCCATCTTGAATTTCAGACCGGATCCAAAAACACTCGTTCTCGTCCCACGGTGATAAAAAAGGTACACAAGAAGTTTCATAAAGATCGTTTCATAAATACGACCTCTAGCCCGAGATGGTATAGGCATTTGCATTTACAGTGCTGAAAGTAACACTGAATAAATCAAAGTTAGTCTAATTTGCATAATTTATGCATGAGAAAAAAAACCTGTATTATATGTGATCTATCCCATGGTACTAAACATTTGTCCAAAAATTTATTCAAAACAGAACTTTCATATAGAAGTTCTGTACAAAAAACTGATTACACCTAATTTCGGTACAAAATGGCTGCCAGTGGCCATCTTGAATTTCGAACCGGACCCCAAAACACTCGTTCTCATCCCACCGTGATAACAAAGGTACCCCAGAAGTTTTGTGAAGATCAGTTCATAAATTCGGCCTCTAGCCCGAGCCAAATTGGCATTTACATTTACAGTGCTGAAAGTAACACTGAATAAATCTAAGTTAGTCTAATTTGCATAATTTATGCACGAGAAAAAAACCTGTATTATATGTGATGTATCCCATGGTACTAAACATTCATACAAAAAATTATTCAAATCAGAGCTTTCATGTGGAAGTTCTGCGCAAAAATCTGACTGCCCCTAATTTTGAACAAAATGGCTGCCAGCGGCCATCTTGAATTTTAGACCAGACCCCAAAACACTGGTTCTCATTCCATGGTGATAACAAAGGTACCCAAGAAGTTTTGTAAAGATCGGTTCATAAATGCGGCCTCCAGCCCGAGCCGTATTGGCATTTGCACTGACAGTGCTGAAAATAACACTAAATAAATCAAAGTTCGTCTAATTTGCATAATTTAAGCACGAGAAAGAAACCTGTATGATATGTAATGTATCTCATGGTACTAAACATTCATACAAAAAATTATTCAAATCAGAGCTTTCATATGGAAGTTCTGTACAAAAAAAAGATTTCTGCATCGTCGGTACAAAATGGTGGCTGGCAGCATCTTGAATTTCGGACCGCACCCAAAAACACTCGTTCTCGTCCCACAGTCATAACAAAGGTACCCAAGAAGTTTCGTAAAGATCGGTTCATAAATACGGCCTCTAGCCCAAGCCGTATCCAATTGTTAACGTACGGACAGACGGACGACGGGCCATGACAAAAGCTTAAATTTAGCTTCGCCAAAGTTGAGCTAAAAACATCCTGAACCAAAATAGACAGGATGTAAACATAGGGGATAAAACAGAATACCTATTCAGTTTACAAGTTAAACTCAAAAGTATTTAATAAAAAATTCTTCAATAAAAAAGCCAAAAGAGCTTGGGAGTATAACAGGAGGGTTCAGGAGAGGGAAAGGGAAGGGAAGTAATACTAACAAAACAACAGTGGAGTCATATTATAATGACGACGTTCAGAAGCATATCCCAAAATTGGGCAACATGAATAATTTACATAAAAATTATAAAGTTACGGCCCTGAATATCTGAAACCACTGTTATTCACTTCCAGCATCCTGTTACACTGTTGATTCCATGAAAACCATCATTGATTTGTGTCTGGCATCTTCAAAAATAGGCCGATGAAATCGTCAGATGTGTACCCAAACGCGCAACAAGTAGAAAGCTGTATGACGGAGGGCCACCATGGATGCTGACATTATGTACACCATACAAGGTATGGGTACATATAGAAATGGATTGGAGGAGTTCCTAATTTGATGGATAAAGGGTTAATATCTCCGGATCAAATTATCAGATTTACGTAAAAAACTATACAGCACAGCACATCAGTAACCTGAATAAATATATAAAGAAACATGACAATCGGATTGATCTTTTTTGAGTTATCTCATGCCAAAGGGATTGGAGGAATTTTCAATTTGAAGGATAAAGGGTTAATATCTCCAGATCAAATTATCAGATTAACACCAAAAACTACACAGCTCAGCACAATAGTAACCTGAACACAATTATAAAGTAACTTAACAATCCAAGCAATATTTTTCAAGTTATCGAATGCCAAAGGGATTGGAGGAATTTTCAATTTGAAGGATAAAGGGTTAATATCTCAGGATCAAAATAACAGATTTACACCAAAAACTATACAGCTCAGTACATCAGTAACCTGAATACAAATATAAAGTAACTTGACAATCCAAGCAATATTTTTCAAGTTATCGAATGCCAAAGGGATTGGAGGAATTCTCAATTTGAAGGATAAAGAGTTAATATCTCAGGATCAAATCATCAGATTTACACCAAAAACTATACAGCTCGGCACATCAGTAACCTGAACACAAATATAAAGTAACTAGACAATCCAAGCAATATTTTTCAAGTTATCGAATGCCAAAGGGATTGGAGGAATTTTCAATTTGAAGGATAAAGGGTAATATCTCAGGATCAAATTATCCGATTTACACCAAAAACTATACAGCTCGGCACATCAGTAACCTGAACACAAATATAAAGTAACTTGACAATCCAAGCAATATTTTTCAAGTTATCGAATGCCAAAGGGATTGGAGGAATTTTCAATTTGAAGGATAAAGGGTTAATATCTCAGGATCAAATTATCAGATTTACACCAAAAACTATACAGCTCGGCACATCAGTAACCTGAACACAAATACAAAGTAACTTGACAATCCAAGCAATATTTTTCAAGTTATCGAATGCCAAAGGGATTGGAGAAATTTTCAATTTGAAGGATAAAGGGTTAATATCTCAGGATCAAATTATCCGATTTACACCAAAAACTATACAGCTCGGCACATCAGTAACCTGAACAC
Source organism: Pictodentalium vernedei (assembly GCA_031216915.1). NCBI lineage: Eukaryota > Metazoa > Mollusca > Scaphopoda > Dentaliida > Dentaliidae > Pictodentalium > Pictodentalium vernedei. The sequence continues at coordinate 753,703,066 of CM062295.1, forward strand.
AAATATAAAGTAACTTGACAATCCAAGCAATATTTTTCAAGTTATCGAATGCCAAAGGGATTGGAGGAATTTTCAATTTGAAGGATAAAGGGTTAATATCTCAGGATCAAAATAACAGATTTACACCAAAAACTATACAGCTCAGTACATCAGTAACCTGAACACAAATATAAAGTAACTTGACAATCCAAGCAATATTTTTCAAGTTATCGAATGCCAAACGGATTGGAGGAATTTTCAATTTGAAGGATAAAGTGTTATTATCTCGGGATCAAAACATCAGATTTACACCAAAAGCTATACAGCTCGGCAAATCAGTAACCTGAACACAAATATAAAGTAACTAAACAATCCAAGCAATATTTTTCAAGTTATCGAATGCCAAAGGGATTGGAGGAATTTTCAATTTGAAGGATAAAGGGTTAATATCTCAGGATCAAAATAACAGATTTACACCAAAAACTATACAGCTCGGCACATCAGTAACCTGAACACAACTATAAAGTAACTTGACAATCCAAGCAATATTTTTCAAGTTATCGAATGCCAAAGAAATGGATACGGATGCCCGGACGGACAGACGGACGGATGGATGGACAGACAAAGGATGGACGAACGACGGATGGTCACCCCGGATGCCGGCATTATGTGTACCATACATAGTATGGGTACACATAAAAATGAGAATTTAAAGCACAGATGTCAGTTACTGTTACTGACTTTGGGCCAAACAGAAGAATTATGTTTGCGCCAATTCTGGTCTCTTCCTGGGTACTGTGCATGTGCAAGTAGTAAAGTATGGAGGGCCAGATAGGACTTTTAATTTTCGGTATTGTATGCAAATTTTGTGGATTAGGGGTTCAAAATTTGTGTAGGCCCCTTAATAATATTGAGGTTGCACCAGCTAAGTTTGGGCCATTGGTTTTAGTATTAAAATATTTACAATATAAACTAATTTGCATAATAGTAAATATTCATTCCATAATGATAGGAAAAGAATAACTCTCAAAATAAAATAAAAATACCCATTTTTTGTCTCAAATACATAGGTTATGACCCCTCATTGGAATGAGCTCGTTGAGCTTGTTCCAATGAGGTGTCATAACCTATGTTTTTGAGACAAAAAAATGAGTTATTCAAGAATTTTGTTTACAAATGTCGTCTTCTTTTCCTGTTAGGTAAAGGGTTAACCTAGCAGAAGGGTAATATGCATAAAACAAAGGGGCATTATATTCATAAACTCCCACCTGATCCCTCAATCTTCTGAAAGAAAATGAAACTACAATCGAAGAAAGATTGATATAAAATACTAAACAGCCTAAAATTTCGACTAAATTACAGTTAATAGCTTTTTAACGCTTCTGAACACAAGAAATATAACTGTATTCATATAAAAAGTGTCATGATGGACCACATAGTAGTCCAGGACACCAAAAGTGACGTCAGACACAAAATGAAGTAGGTCACAAGATCTTATGAGATAAGGATGGTAGCCGCCATTCCCTGCTGAAAACCCTCAAATATTGATGAGATTCATCTGATAGAAAGGTAAGTTTAAGAATCAGTGCAGTTACCTGATATAGCGCCCAGCATGGCCAAAAATGGAAGCCAGAGTACAACCCAAGACGCTAGAATCCACAGTCGGGGCAAACTGGATTATTGCAGATGACGTAAATAGAGTACGAATTCAAGAATTGCTCAATTGGACACATTTTGAATAGTGACCTGGAATAGTTTGAACTGATGGTTCTATTGTATTCCACATCCTAGTGAAAGTATGAATTGGAAAGTTTGCTTATAACTGCATATGGCAGTAACTTTCAGATTCTGGTATATACTGACAGCTATAACTATACCTTACCTTCAACAGCAGTTTCTATCCCCTTCAGCCGGGCTATCCATCCTGCAACCTCAGCCTGGAAAATTTGTCTCTCTTCCAATATCTTTGTGTGCATGTCTCGATCAAACTGGCCTTCGAGTTCATGTCGCTGTACTTTCAAAACATCTTTCAGGTGATCACTGTGTGCTGCTGCCTGCAGAGTTAACTGCTGGCGCAGTTCTTTTTCAAACTGTACCCTTGCATCAGTATCCTAAAGAAAAATAAATCACACGATTCTAGAGGAAGAGCTAAAAATCAAAATTTAAGGAGTTTTCTTATGAAAAAATTCCAAGTGATTTACCTCTCTGAAATAGCATTATCATAAATATAAAAATTGTTGTATTACAATCCCCTCAACAACCAATTATGCATATGTGCAAAAAATATCTGTGGGATCACAGATGTACATTAACCCTTTACCTAACACGAAAAGCAGACGACACTTGCAAATAAAATTCTTGAATAACTAATTTTTTTCATTTTTGTCTCAAAAACATAGGTTAGCTTGTTCCAAAGAGCGGTCATAACCTATGTTTTTGAGACAAAAAAATAAAAATATAATAATTAATTTGCGATTTTTGAGAATAGCTCTAGCTGGTTTTGGCAGTTATGTTGGGTAAAGGGTTAATATGCTGTTTATTTGTTTATTCAGTGGAGGTAAATGACACTTTCAACAGCCATGGTCGCATGGGTTTTATGGGAAAAGGGAGCCAGCGTTCCCATAGAACTACGAAACAGTGACAAGCAACCGTCAGACTCTCCAACTTACTAACTCTGCACAAGCAGTGTTAACAGTGATTAAAGACAAGTGCACCATTGCCATATAGTAAGCTTTAGTGCACAGCACAACTGTGCCCCAACGAGTGCAATTGGAATTAGGTGTCTTGCCCAAGAATAGAACACAGTTTCTACTGGTCAAGATCAAACCGTCAACCTTTTGGTTTAAAGTTCAATGCTCTAACCACTGAGCCACCACGCTCCCATGGTTATATAATGATAAAAGTATGGTTGAGAATTCCTGTGATGTATGAGACCTTTCCATCAGTGTATTACAACAGTGTCTTACAATGCAATGCAGCTACCGCTGGTCAGATTATTTTTTGTAATTTTTTCTTTCTGTCCATTAACACTTTACCCAACGCAGACGATATAAAAATTTATTATTTTAAATATAATTTTTTCAAAAAATTTCAACAAAACCATATCATGTGACCCCTCGTTGGAACGAGCTCGTTCCAACGAGGGGTCACATGATATGGTTTTGTTGAAATTTTTTGAAAAATAATATTTTTTCAACTGCAGAATTTGCATATTACGCGGGCGGATGTGGGCGATTCGTTGGGTAAAGGGTTAACTGACAGAGAACAATACCTTTCCAGGCCATCAAGACCATCACGACACACCCAAGCCCACACCTTTGCATTACCAACAGCAACAAAGGACGTGCGAAAATGGTCCTTTTTTGTAAACACCATCAAAGATTGGAATAAACTTCCACCCACCATAGCCTCCGCCAGTTCACTTGAGTCCTTCAAGGCCCAAGTGACATCTTTGCGAAACTATTAAACCTGTAAATTGTTTTTAACCTGTTTTTAACTTATGCGCACACACACATGCCAGAATATTCAACATGTTGAATGAGGGCATTGCATGGAAGAAGAACTCTTTACATAAGTCGGAAGGCAGACAGCACTTACAAATAAAGTTCTTGAACAACTAATTTGTTTTCATTTTTGTGTCAAAAACATAGCTTATGACCCCTCATTGGAATGATCTCAAGGAGCTCATTCCAAGAGGGGTCATAAGCTATGTTTCTGAAACAAAAATGAAAAAAAATAATGAAAATTGAATGGTGATTTTTGTGAATAGTGCTAGCCAATTTTGGCCATTATGTTGGGTAAAAGGGTTAAAAGTTAGTGGATAGATGAAAAAAAAAAATTTGAAAAATCCTAAAAATTATAAATTTAAAGTAATTTGTATATTTTTTATATTTACCAATGGCCCAGAAAAGCTGGTGCAAAATCAAAGTTATCAAGGGCCCAACACAAAATTTTGACCCCTTCCCCCACCAATCCCCAAAATTTGCTTGCAAAACCGAAAATTAAAAGTCCTATCTGGTCCTCCATACTTTTACTCTCCGCCAGGGCTCGCCTTGAGTAAAATGGTCAGGGCCTAAAAAAAGTGCCCCACATATTGAGGTCGGAGCCTTTTCGGGGCTGATTTTCCATTTTGTCCATCATTGTTAGTGCTTTTTTGTGGAAAATGTCGGGGCTTGAAAAAAAGCCCCCAGCAAGTGCTCCTCGGGGCTGATCTCAGGGCCTGGGCTGATCAGCCCCGACTCAAGGCAAGCGCTGTCTCCGCGCATGCGCAGCCGTCAGGAACTGACTGGAATTGGTGCCAACATCATTCTTTGTAGAAAAGAGTACTACATAATAACTCAGCAGGGAGGTATGAGTGCCCACTCATGGGAGGGCCATACCCATCTGGGCCATTGGTAATTATAAAAAATATACAAATTACTTTAAATTTATAATATTTTTATACTATAAACCAATGGCCCAGACTAGATGAATCGTAAAAAGGTGGAGGGCCTAGGACTTCAGAATTAGTAGACCAACATAGTTCCAAGCCTGTAATCCAAGGTGAAAGGAAATTAAATTTAAAAGAAATTACATGTATGTCTCTCTATACAGTAATATAGAAGACATATCATAAATACGGAGCCATAATAAATAAATAATTTCGTATTCTTAGAATGAATACTATGCTAATTGGATGTAACGAGTTCCCAGTTTTTAAGGCTAGTCCAGACTAAGTCCCAAAAATTGCGATGGCATATTTGAGAATGAAAGGATATCGCCCACAAACATACTCCATATACAATAAAACACAAGCTGTATCCAGGATATAATCTACAGACAAAACAGCTTCACTCATAGTTACACACTTATCAAGCTGGAGGAGAAGTAAAAAATCACCCCACCCCCTTTCTGAAGGAATCTTCTTCAAAAAGAAAGGGGGAGCGCTCTGGAATCAGTAAAAGCGGTACCAAATAACAATATAAGTATTTGTCGAACAGGCACCCAGGTATTAATTATTATCAATAAATTGGTGCTTAACGTCACTTCAGAAGCTAAGGCTATAGTGGCGATCCCGGTAATTAATATCGCCCGCTTGTAATGTATACTGGAGTCGGCATACGTAGATAGGTCGAAAACCGGTGATAAAATATATAACATACACATGTCCAATAGAATCACAATGGACAATCTCTGGAGAGTAAACACACTTCCGAGGTAACCCACAGGCGACCCCATTCAGGTGTACAAAAAATTACAGTAAATAACACTCCCAGACGTGTTCTATCTGATATCTATGTTCCTAGAAACGTGCGAATATACGAGAGTGTAAAGACAAGTTGTATTCGATTGGGTACCAAAATTTAATAGAAACCTGGATCCAGAAATGGAACAAGCAGTGATTAACAGACTCGTCACGGACTGCCCCAGAAATAATTCATTGTTTCTAAGGTCCATAACATACAATAATGAGTCTGCCTAATAATGCATTTATTATGCGCGTGAGCATTGAAATCCTGCATGTAATCATCTGAATACCAGTTAACTGACTAGACAGCCTCCCAGGTACCCAAAGGCTAGCAATTTATTGATGATGAATCATATGCTCGTATATGATCAAAAGACGAACAAGCACAGGAAACCAACCAACTAAAAAGTGGATGTGCTCATGAGGTCGTCATAGAACACGACCCAGCTGCCAATCGAGAAGTTATGAAATGCATGTATATACTTAAATACATACAAGGCTTACAGGAAGAAAACTACGTCTTGCACGGTAATTGCCTCTTAACACATTGGCTGTGGAGAGGGGGGGGGGGATTCAAAATCATATCGAACCGCCCTCACCTGCATTACTTGAATCGTTCTTGTGTTAGTCATCAAATAGTATCGGAACCTCAAGGCTCCCTCAAGTCTGACCGACTCAATAATGTCACTAAGAGTGGAGAAGATTGATCCAAGGTTTCTGTCACGACAGAGGTGCTACTAGCAGGATTTTGCAATGAGACTGTTTGATCTTTAACAGAATCTGCTGAATCAACGGAGTTGGAGGATACACATATCCTATCATTCTGTCCCATGCGATCGACAGAGCATCTACAGCATATGCTCGATGATTTGGGCATGGCAGCACGAACGTCGGTAACTGATTGTTCAGGTGTGTCGCAAACAGATCTATCATGGGACGATCCCACTGGTAGCAAATCTGCCTGAATATTCGTTTGTTGAGAGTCCACTCCGATGGCAACAGGCAACCTTTCCAAGAGAGCGAGTCTGCTAGTACATTCAGATGACCCAGTATATGACGGACAGAAAGATGAACATGATGATTCAGGATGTATAGGAGAATTCTCTCCGTTAATTCGCATAATGGAATTGAATGAGTGCCGCCTTGGTTCCTGATGTAAGCTACTACTGTTGAATTGTTCGACAAAATCTGAACATGGACGTTCGCTATTATGTGAATCCAATGTTGAAGAGTTAGCCATATTGACATCATCTCTTTGATGTTTATGTGCCTCTCTAGGAACCGAGGGTCCCAAAGACCCTAACACTTCAAGTCTGCAGGACCTAGGGTCGAACTCCAACCTGTCTGACTTGCATCCGTCATAATCGTGAAAGCCAGATCCGGCAGTTGCAGCAGAACTCCCCGAGTTAACCACTGAAGATCTGCCCAAATCTGAACCCTTTGTTTTACAAGGTCCATTAAAACAATACTGGTTTCGAGCGAATGCGTCTTCACACTCCGGTTCTGAGTAAAGAATATCTGAAGGGGACTAGGGCTGGGCAGTTTATCAGTTTTTCAGTTAGGCCATAAAAAAAAGAACCTCTGTTTCTCAGGCCCGCGCACATGGTCATTTTTGGTGCGCATGCAACCTTTTTATGACACCAAAAAATCTTTAAAAAAAAATTGAGATATTGTGCTCATTTTGGTAAATCGATATCGATGCGTTCGCAAATTTTAAATTAACACACTTCAAGCTTTTTCTACATCATACCTTAATAAAGTGGGTGGGTTTTAGCAATAATATTCAGGACAGAGAGTGTTTTATTCTGTAAAAGGTAAGTCATAATGACAGCAAGAAGGAAGGTGTCTTTCAGTCTGACAACAAACAGTCACAAAGGGGAATGGTCGATTCGCACCACGTTTGATTCGCACCAACACTCAGAAAGTCTGCATGAGTCAGGTGCTATGTTGAATGGAACACAGTCTCCTGGCATTTATTTTGAGTAACATTTGTATTGTAAATGGCCGTCATTGGGAATTTGTGTACTGTTATTTGAAACCGTTACGAGTTTCCCAGTTAATTTAAATAAATGCATTTTAGATGCAGGATAATTGGATAACTAATAGTAACCGTTGCTTGATATAAAAGTAACAGTCATAGTTGAAAATAAATCGCATATAGGCAGGTATGTGCGGTCGAATTGGTTAATAAAAACACGCAAACATTCGTTTTGTATTTCATTTTCAGATTTAAAAAAAATATGATTTATGGATGAACTGCCCGTTCAAATGGGTTGTGATAATTTTGAATATAATGGGGAAAAATTGCGATTCACGATTTTATTAGGCAGGTTGTGAAAGGATTTTTTTTTTTGGTAAAATAAATCTCTGAAAGGTGGCACTTAGACATTTGATTTGTCCCAGAGACGTTTCAACCCGAGACGTTTCACCCACGAGGCGTTTCGTGACTTTCGACCTGTGTTATAATTTTCACGTTTCACTGAAAAAACAAACATTCAAACCCCACTTCATTTATGACCCAACACCCCTATGGTGAATAATCAATATATTTGCGAAATTTTGCGTGGTCCACCAGGCGTTTGTGTGGGGGTCAAATTACCACAAACAACCTCTCGGGGAGAAAAGAAAAAAAAAAAACGCCCGCCCGCATGCTTTTTTGGAAAAAAATAGCCTGAGAAACAGACAATCAACTTTGTATGGCCTTAGGTTCATTTTTTTTTTCAAAACCGAGACTGAACCTCTGCCTTAACACAAAAACGAGACTTTCGGTTTCAACAAATTTCCCAGAATTGGTAAGTTTATGACCTTTCAATCACCTGCATTCCACACGCCAAAGGCTAAAGGTAAACGCTGTGCCGTTTATGCTAACTTCGAGATGATTGACAACAAATCCCCCAAAACAGTGGTAGCAAATTTCTTTTTTCTTAAAAAGTATCTACAGAACCACCAAAAACCCGTATTAAATGTGATGTATTTCATGTTACTAAACATTCATACAAAAATTTATTCAAATCAGAACTTTCATACAGAAGTTCTGTACAAAAAACTGATTGCACTAATTTTGGTACAAAGTTAAAAAATTTATAGTAATTTATATATTTTTTATACTTACCAATGACCCAGACATAGCTGGTGCTAACTCTTAAAATATAGGGCCAAACACAAATTTTGCCCCCCAATCCCCAAAATTTGCATCTAAAACTAAAGAAAACATGTCCTGAAAGGCCCTCCACACTTCGCCCTACTGCGCATGCGCAGTGTCAAGGACGTTCCGAAATTGGCACCATTAATCATTCTAATAACCAGTGCCTGGTAAGCGCTATGTACTCAGCGGGGAGGCAAGAGTTCCCAACTCCTGGGAGGGCCATCCCCGTCTGGGTCATTGGTAAGTATAAAAAATATATAAATTACTATAAATTTTTTAACATTTTTATACTGTACCAATGACCCAGACATAGCTGAATAGTAAAAAGGCTGGAGGGCCAAGGACATAGAGCAAAATGGAATACGCTCAATAAAATAAAATAGAGTCATCCCCTGTAGGGAAAAAGAAGTAATAGGCCTTACATGTATCTTTCTTATTTATGATAAATTAGAAAGATACAACACCTTCCAAAATTGAGCTTCATACATCCATGTACTCTATTAATATCCAATATAATCCTTATACTAATAATTTTTAAAGTAAGCCAATAAATAAAGTAAGTCTAGAAAATAGAGACTCTTATACTCCTAAAAGTGTCTGAGGATTGCATAATCATGTCCGTTGACATATGCAATATTCAAAAGCTATACTTTAAAAACTAAGACTTGAATGAATTTTAAAAGCCTAAACTTCTCACTAAACAACCATCCCAATAACAGCTCAGAATTACTAACTCCGGAGGAGGTATCCCCTTGTTTTCATAGTAAAACAGGTGACCCAAGGGAACACCCTCCCCCCCCCCCCCCTTTTTCTTGCCCTGGGTCAAATAGCCCAGAGCGAAGAGGGCAGCCGAACGGAGACACTGACGAAACAGACAGCCTACCTAGCTATAGTAGCAACTGTTAAGTGAATGACATTCTGAGCAGTAGATAATAGACCTAACAATAGAGGCCTCCAGAAATGGACTCGATATTTCTAAGATAAAATTCATGAATGTGGATGGCTGAGCGCAATGAGCGGCCTTCAAAAATCTATAATAGCGACACTATTAATGTAAGCCCAAGAAGTAGAAGAACTCTTACTTCATGAGCCGAAATCTTAAGCACAACTGCTAAGTCAATGATATACCATAAGCAGTACCGATAGTTAATAGAATCCATTTACAATAAAATGGAGCGTAACGTCCTTATACTAGACATCAAAGACAGAAGAAGCTTACGCCCTTTGTAATAAACAGATATCTGTTTATAAATACATAAACTGTACCCGGAAAGAGTAAAGGCCTATGCCCATACGAAGACGGAAGGACCTTAAAATAAGAGGTTCCGGATAATAGGACCCTAACTCTTATGCAACAATCCAACCTAAATAGTAACGGAAGTATTGATTCCGAAACTATGAAAGTGAAAATCATCCATCGATAGTGCATGAAACTCACTGACTCTACAGTAAAAGAGAAACCAACAGAATTACTGTCTAAAAGGTCAGAATTTGAAAACTACTGTTTCCAGAGGCTCAAATGATTACTTAGCTAAATAAGAACCGAAGTTAAAATCCGTATAGGAATTTAATCTAAAGATTCTAAGTCTATTTATCAAAAAGTTATTAACTGACTTAGAAAAAGAGACAAAAGACTCAATTGTAAACTATCGTAGAGTGCATAGGTATGAGGTAACATAAACCTATAACCTAAATAATAACAGGCTGCAGGAGATCTTGTGAAACAAGTATACTAAAAAATAGCAATGAGTAGTATGGCGGGATCAACAATATGAACATAATGATCCCTACACCACGACGGAAGAGCCGCCACTTTAGCCGCATAGAATAGCGAAGAAGAGGATCTCCTATAGTAAGAAATCGCGTCCAAAGCTCATCCAGTACAGTGCTTACAATGCAATACGGACCACACAACGGAATACATGAAGGTTGCGACCTTGCTGGTTGTGATAAAGATCACACGATTTACCCAGTGAAAAAGATCCTCACATAGAGGAAGATTTCACGTTAAGACCCACAGTAGACAAGAGAGTAAATTACTCATGATCTCTGTGAAGATAGAGATGCTATCAACAGAAATGTATTGTGGTTGTTTATCTTAGCAATACCTGCTAAAACAACAGCGACGGAGGATACGCATATCCTATCATTCCGTCCTATAGATCAATAGAGCGTTAACAATATTAGCTCAGAGATCTGGACAAGCCAACACATACGTCTGCAATTGATTAGCAAGCTGTGTCATAAATAAATCATCATTGGGCGCTCCCATAGATAGCAAATCTGATTGAATACTTGTTTGTTGAGAGTCCATTCTGACAGCAACAAGCGACCCGTAAGAGAACGGGAGTCCGATAAAACAATCAGACGACCCGGAATATGACGGACCAAAACTGAACTTGGTGTACTATAACCAACAGACGGATTCTTTCCATTAAATTGAATAACAGAAACGAAAGAGTGCCTCCCTGGTTCCGGAGATACGCCACTACTGTCGAATTAAAGGACAGGAATTTGGGCATGCGTTTCTGAATAATGTTCATGCAATGACATAAAGCAAGCCTAAAAAACATTATTCCGCGGAAGTTAAACTGATTGCTAAAAGACTGCGGAACCCAAAGACCCTGGCACTTCGAATCCGTATGGATCAGTATTATATCCCAATCTGTTTGACTGGCAACCGTCATAACAGCCACACTCGGGTCCGGCAACTGCGGCGGCACTCTCTGAGTCAACCACCGAATGTTTGCCCCAGTCTGAATCTCTTGTAACACTAGATAGACAAGAGAACGTATAAATCGAGCAATTCATGGATTGCCGAAAAGTTGCCGTCGAAGAGAAGCTCCTCCGAGAACGAAGCGACTCTGAGAGAGTTCTTAACCTTACTATCCACGCGTGTGGATGTAGCTAGGGCTGCGTCGCGTCTAACTAACTCCAATCAGCCACTGAAGGGCGGAGTTATACGTGAACAAACTACTGCCCTCAAAAGAAATTACATTGAGAATAATATCCCGTAAATCTTTTCTTGAAGACGTAATGATAACGCCTCAGTAAGGCGGATTACGTATAATAAAGCGTCTAAGTTAAATCTACTATACATAATGTCGTTCCCAACATTGAAAATGGAAAAGACATAAACGGCGAAAAAGAATATATGCAGTCTTTAATCACACCGTCTAGACGCATATGAACTCTCGGTATGCCCTGCTCTGCCAAAATAAACTATTTGTATAAATGATAAAATGGCAGAAATGAGCAACGCGGACAAGAAACTAAACTATCATGCTTAGTAGCAGGCTTGTATATATATATATATATAGCGTCGAAAAATAAAACACATGTTGTAATGACAATATTGGACTGCGTCGGTAAGTCAGGGACAATGTCCCTGAACCGATCGAAAAATCCGAGTCCAATGACGCTATAAGTCTCTTATCCAAGATCGCAGCAATGAAGTCCGAAATAATAATCACTGGAAGATAATGCCAGAAGATATGAAAGGCATCTTCCGATACTACTAAAGGGAAAACTCGAAATCTTTCGAATCCCTTTCGCCATCCTGTCGGACCCTATAAAGCGTTCGGTCGTCCGTAGCTGATGCAACCGCGGACCGCACCGACCCAGCGCCGTCGGATAATTCCTGATTCGACCGAGAAACTGTCAATTGCTGGGATGCTGCGAAACAACTGTGCTAACTCGGATAGCACGTCCGTCACTGAGGCCTGAGGAGAAGAGGTCTTACGATGCATTGCCGCTGGAAGCTCCGTGATCGTTACCCCGTGCATACTACCAATATGCGAGCGAACGGAGTGTATAGGCCTCGTGTCCCTTGGCTACCGGATGGCGCGACCTATTCGCCGTGGAATCACTGAATGCCGAAACTGATCGGATACTCGAGGTCACGTAGCCAATGTGCGGTCGTGTGCCCTGCTGTGAGGATGAGGAAGCATTAAAGACAGTCTCTCGGACTGTCAATATAACGGAGCGTCCCGACCAACGGACATATGCTCCGAATGTAAAATGTCTGAACCACAACATGCGGTCCCCTATGTTGTTGGGCGAGAGAGGGACCTCTCTCGCTCACAGCCCGGACGGACCTGGACAAGCCAGGAACCGGACTAACAGGCTTCCTCCGATCTGTCCTCAATCTGCCGTCACTGGGTGAGTACTAAAGTAATTAAAGTGCTCGCATCACCCAAATCTCCTTCCTAGACCGCAACGGACGAACCCGGCAGCCGAACCATTCGATGAATGTACGCTACACCGGGTGAGCTAGCGAATGTCACTCCGTAGGCGATAGACATATTCCATGAGCACTTATTGCCGCTAACTCTTCATTAATTATGACGACAGAGGCACACTTTGAAAGACATCTCCATAACTCTTCGAACAAGAAACCAGAAATGCTTGGATAGCAAGCATAAAATAATAATATATATAGCGTCGTTCAATAATTCGAAAGTTTGTGTGACATTATTGGACTATGTCGGAACTGAGGGACGATGTCCCTGAACCGAACCAAAACAAAAATTTCTAAGTCCACCGACGCTATCAGTTTCTTATCCGGCATCGCAGCATTCTGGTCCGACGAAAGAAGCTGTAGAAGACCAAGTCAGATGACATACACAACAGCATATGTTGTTCCGAAAGGGAAAGCTCGAAATCCTCCGAATCCCTTTCGGTATCCCGTCGGACCGGATGAAACTTTCGGACGTCCGTACCCGCTTCCGCGGAGCGTCCCGACCCAGCATCGTCGGATAAAATATATGCGACAGATTCAGTTGATGCTGGGATGCTGCGATAAACTGTGCTATTAAGGAAAGCACGTCCGTTCCCGAGGCCTGTGCAGTAGAGGTCTTACGATGCATTGCCGCCGGAAGCTCCGTGTACGTTGACTCCCGCACACTTCCTATGCGAACGTCCGGAGTCTGCAGGCCTCGTGTCCCTGGCTACCGGATGGTGTGACCTGGTCGCCGAAGAATCCTTGATCGGCAAAGCTGGTAAAATATCGGCGGTCACGCAGCCAAGGTGCGGTCGTGTGCGCTGACGAGAAGAGGAAGCCTTAGCAGTCTCAGCGGACTGCCTATACAACGGAGCGTCCCGAGCGACGGACGTATGCTCTGCTTGCGACACATTTTGTACCACAACATCTGGGGCCAGATGTTGTTGAACGAGAGAGGGGCCTCTCTCGCTTGCTGTCCGGATGGACCGGAACGAGCTATGAACCGGACTAAAAGGCTTCCTGCGTTCTCCCTCCGATCCGCCGTCACTGGGTGTGCATTAAGTTAATTTATAGTGCTCGCATCACCCCAAAATTCCTTCTAGACCGCAACGGACGAACCCGGCTGCCGAACCATTCGGTGAATGGACGCTACACCGGGCGAGCTAGCGGACGTCAAAGGCCGTCGAACCTACTAGGGTCCTCTTAGGCAATTGGCGTATTTACATGAGCACTTTTCCGCTAGCCCTTCATTAATTGTGACGACGGAGGCACACTGTTGGAAGACATCACAGATACATCACCCTAATCTTGATCGTCTGAAATAGAAATTGATAAAGTAGAGTGACCCTGCGGGGAAAGGACCGGAGTGTCCAAATCCCCAACAACATACCGTGACATACGCTTCCCATATTGTCATCGAAATCATACGATACAGAACAGGAGTTAATGCGAGTACACTGACCACATATAGAATGATAATAAAGTCAGAGGAAGATTTCCTCTTAAAACAATTGATCAATATCCTTTCAATGTGAAAAGAAAACAAGTCCTGGTACTCGCACTAACCCCTGGCAATCAAAATACATAATAATAATATGATCCATTAATATAGAAAAAATAATTGAAATCAAAATATTTTGAAAAAATATTTTTTCAGAACAGCCCAAGTTTCTGAAAAGTAACGTTGAGCCCCAATGGATCCCAAGCCTAAGTGTGGACAAAAATTTTAAAAATATTTTAAACAATTTATTCAACACTTACGAACAATAATAATGTATCTATTTATGATTAAAATAACATAAAGATATTATTCTTTAGAAATCCCCCCCTCACACAGAGGGCTGTTGTAAATGTAAACAATGAGTGTAAAAACACTAAAATAAGACTCCAGGCACCCAGGCCCGAAATCAGTTACCAAAAATACACTATCTGATGCAAAACAGAGACTTCCAGGGAAGAAACTGCAGAACATCAGATGGTAGATGTAGAACACAACGCCTAACCACCCGTAGGTGAAGACGTAAACATGGGGAAAGAACAGAATTCATTCTGTTATTCAGCTAAAACTCCCAAGAAATTTTAGTAATAATAATTACAGAAACTATGCCAAAAGCATGGGAGAATAGCAAGGGGGAACTTAAAGGACAGGGAGAGAGGAAAACACTTAAAAAACAGTGTAACTAAATAATCAGAATGACAACAAAATGGCTGCTGCCTTGAAAATAGGTAACTTAACATAATTTCATTAAAAAATTTTAAGTTACAGCCCTGATAATATTCTGTCACACATTCTTTTCCTCTCCTCCTTCTCTATCCTCCTTAGAATCACCATTTCACTAATATTTATGTGTCTGGCATCATTTAAACTGAGATTTATAAGCACAAAGATCAGTCAGATGTTAACTGATGAAGGGCCAAACTTAGAATGATTAATGGCGCCAATTTCGGAACGTCCTTGACACCGCGCATGCGCAGTAGGGGCGAAGTGTGGAGGGCCTTTCAGGACATGTTTTCTTTAGTTTTAGATGCAAATTTTGGGGATTGGGGGGCAAAATTTGTGTTTGGCCCTATATTTTAAGAGTTAGCACCAGCTATGTCTGGGTCATTGGTACAGTATAAAAATATAGCTGCTGGTGGCCATCTTGAATTTCGGATCACACCCAAAAACACTCGTTCTCATCCCACGGTGATAACAAAGGTACCCAAGAAGTTTTGTAAAGATCGGTTCATAAATACAGCGCAGTATTGACATGCGTACTTACTGTGTGTACGTAGCACTGAAAAAATCAAAGTTCATCTAATTTGCATAATTTCTGCACGAGAAAAAAACCCCGTATTATATGTGATGTATCCCATGGTACTAAACATTCACACAAAAAATTATTCAAATCAGCGCTTTCATATGGAAGTTCTGTGCAAAAATCTGATTGCACCTAATTTTGTACAAAATGGCTGCCAGCAGCCAACTTGAATTTTGGACCGGACCCAAAAACACTCGTTCTCGTCCCACGGTGATAACAAAGGTACCCAAGAAGTTTCGTAAAGATCGGTTCATAAATACGGCCTCTTGCCCGAGCCGTATTGGCATTTGCACTTACAGTGCTGAAAGTAACACAAAATACATCAAAGTTAGTCTAATTTGCATAATTTACGCACAAGAAAAAAACCCGTATTATATGTGATGTATCCCATGGTACTAAACATTCATACAAAAAAATTTTCAAATCAGAGCTTTCATATGAAAGTTCTGTGCAAAAATCTGATTGCACCTAATTTTGTACAAAATGGCTGCCAGTGGCAACCTTGAATTTCGGACCGGACACAAAAACACTCGTTCTCGTCCCACGGCGATAACAAAGGTACCCAAGAAGTTTCGTAAAGATGGGTTCATAAATACGGCCTCTAGCCCGAGCCGTATTGGCATTTGCACCTATAGTGCTGAAAGTAACACTAAATAGATCAAAGTTAGTCTAATTTGCATAATTTACGCACGAGAAAAAATCCCGTATTATATGTGATGTATCCCATGGTACTAAACATTCATACAAAAAAATTTTCAAATCAGAGCTTTCATATGAAAGTTCTGAGCAAAAATCTGATTGCACCTAATTCTGTACAAAATGGCTGCCAGTGGCCAACTCGAATTTCGGACCGGACACAAAAACACTCGTTCTCGTCCACTGTGATAACAAAGGTACCCAAGAAGTTTCGTAAAGATCGGTTCATAAATACAGCTTCTAGCCCGAGCCGTATTGAATTGCTGACAGACGGAGGACTTTTGTCAAAGTTGAGCTAAAAATTAAAAAGTCTTACATAAGAATCTACACATGCAATTCAAGAATCGTTAAGTAAATTTAATGAACCGAGCACAGCCTTAGGCTTACTCATATTCGACCAAATAGGTATTGAAAGTTACCTGACAATATATGGTGTAAAAGTAATATAAATTATCTTTGACCCAAAATCATCTGCGAACGGCGCGTAGTAAATTAGATTGGAGGTAAACATAAAATTTATTGAGTTTTAAAACCTCAAAGTTCACATGGGAAAAATGACGGGTAAATTATGTTAATTAACCGATTTCTGGCATGTTCTCTGAAGTCACATGCTCGGAGATAATGCTGTGCATTGTTAGTTATGTTTTTTGTCAACAATAAAATGGTTAAATAAAAATAGAACATGTCCTGTTAAATGGATGGCAGGGAACTATTGAAAGTTTTTTAAAACTTTTTGTAAATTGCTTGTATACTATTTGAACTTACTTTAAGGAATCGCACAGTCGTCAAGGTCTGTCATGTATAAACTGTCAAGAGGCAAGTTAACGCTGCATTCCCAATACGCAGTTGTTATACTCAACACGTGTTTTCCCACGTGTATTTTGTGGACACAACGAATCCCAATATGCAATATTGCAGACTTTCAAATTCCATTATTCAGCCGCCTCCCTTCAAAAACATCAATTGTCTGTCTTGACCGAGATGAAATCAACGCAGGGATCACCCAAGAGGGTGAAGTGAAGATGGCAATATCTTCGCCTTGGCACCGCTCACTTCGCCCAATTTCTATGTTTGGACAAAATCAAAGTAAAAAATGAACCTGTAGTCTACAGTCGAAATTAAGAAAGTTATTGTGAAAACATTGGAGTGAGTGAGTTACCAATAAAAGTTATTCGTACATCACGACGTACTTCAATAATAGTTAACAAAATCACAAGGAATATGATTTGTGTTCCTTTTATTCCACTGTCATCTCAGGATTGAGGGTACTGTACTTGAACTGAGGGCAGGAAATCAAAAAGAATCTTTTCAAATTTGGGCTGGCAGGGGCAAGTGGGATTTGGGGGGGAGGGGGGGGGGGGCTCCACCGCTGTAACCCACTACAGTAGCCCACCACAATATGTCCATTAGCTGAGAAGAGTGGTGAACACCGAGTAACCCTGGTGACTCAACACGCTGCATGAGCCTCATGACTTGGATGACAAATCCAGACACATTTTATGTATACACTACCCTCTAAAATGTGGATTTCTACAATACATTTTGAAAAACCGAACCGAAAGTTAAAAAATTTATAGTAATTTATATATTTTTTATACTTACCAATGACCCAGACTTAGCTGGTGCTAACTCTAACAAAACCAGGGCCAAACACAAATTTTGCCCCCCAATCCCCAAAATTTGCATCCAAAACAAAAAGAAATCATGTCCTAAAGGACCTCCATACTACGCCTCTACTGCGCATGCGCAGTGACGCAGACGTCCCGAAATTGGCGCCAATTATCATTCTTACTGGCAGTGCCTGGTCAGCGCTATGTACTCAGCGGGGAGGCAAGAGTTCCCAACTCCAGGGAGGGCCATCCCCGTCTGGGTCATTGGTAAGTATAAAAAATATATAAATTACTATAAATTTTTTAACATTTTTATACTGTACCAATGACCCAGACTTAGCTGAATAGTAAACAGGCTGGAGGGCCTAGGACATAGAGGAAAATCCAATAAGCTCAACTATATAGTAAAGAGGTAACCCCTTAAGGAGAAAAGGAGTATTAGGCTTTACATGTATCTTTCTTATTTAATATTAAATTAGAAAGATACACTACCCTTAATAATTGAGCACAATAACATTCATGTTCTCTATTAACATCCAGTATAACCCTTATACTAATTATTTTTAAAGCAAGCCAATAAATAAAGTAGTCCAGAGAATTGAGACTCTTTATAGCCATTTAAAAGTGTCCGAGTATTGTATATTAAAGCCCGTTTGACACTTGACATATACAAATGCTTCACACCGAGCTACACTTTAAAAATAAGACATGAATGAATTTAAACATTAATATTACACTTTAAAACCATCCCGGAAGCGACTCAGAAATACTGACTTGGAGGAGGCATTCCCTTGCTTTTCACTATAAAGCAGGTGACCTAAGGGAACACCCGCCCCTCCCCCCTTCCCCTTGCCCTGGGTCAAATAGCCCAGAGGGAAGAGGGCAGCCGGACGGAGACACTGCCGGAACAGAAAGCCTGCATAACTATAGCTGCAACTGTTTAGTGGACGACATTCTGAGCAACAGATAACGGACCTAAACAATGCAGGTCTCCAGAAATGGACTCAATATTTCTGAGATAAAAATTCGTAAATGTGGATGGCTGAAACCAATAAGCAGCCTTCATTAAATCTGTAATAGCAACACTATTAGCATAAGCCCAGGAAGTAGAAAGAGCTCTTACTTCATGAGCAGAAATCTTAAGCACAGACTGCTGAGAAGAAGATAAATCTTCATAAGCAGTACGGATAGTTAACTGAATCCATCTAGCAATAGAATGGACTGAAATGTCCTTTCTATTAGGCATCAAAGATAGAAAGAAACGTTTCCGTCCCTTTCTGATAAACTGAGATCTCTGTTTATAGATACGTAGTGCTCTAACAGGACAGAGTAAAGGCCTACGCCCGTCTGAAGACGGAAGAGCCTTAATAACAATAGGTTCCGGATATTTATTAGGAGCCTGATTCTTAGCTAAAAAACCCACATTAGTAGTGAAGGTGATAGTGTTCCCAACACTACGATAATGAGAATCATCCACCGATAGTGCATGAAGCTTACTGACTCTTCTAGCAGAAGCTTGCCTTGCAAGAAGGACCGCACAACGGAAAAACGTGAAGGTTGAGACCTTGCAGGTTGTGATGGAGTTGGCGCGATTTCCCCTGCGAAAGAAGATCCTCCCGTGAAGGAAGCTTCCGCGGTAGGTCCCACAACAGACACCTGAGTAGATTTATCCACGGTCTCTGTGGCGACAGAGATGCTACCAACAGAATCTTGCATTGAGATTGTTTTATCTTTAGCAATACTTGTTGAATTAACGGTGCTGGAGGATACGCATATCCTATCATTCCGTCCCAAGGAATCGACAGAGCGTCTACTGCAAATGCTCTTGGATCCGGACACGGAGACACATACGTCTGCAACTGATTGTTGAGATGTGTCGCAAATAAGTCTATCATTGGCCGTTCCCATTGGTAGCAAATCTGATTGAATACTTGTTTGTTGAGAGTCCACTCCGACGGCAACAAGCGACCCTTTCGTGAAAGGGAGTCTGCTAGCACATTCAGACGACCCGGTATGTGATGGACCGAAAGAAGAACGTGATGTTCTAACGCAAACAGAAGGATTCTTTCCGTTAGATTGAACAACGGAACTGAATGAGTGCCTCCCTGATTCCGTATATACGCCACTACTGTCGTATTGTCGGATAGGATTTGGACATGAGCATCGTGAATAATGTCCATCCAGTGACGTAACGCAAGCCAAATTGACATCATTTCCTTGATGTTTATGTGCTTGCACAGGAATTGCGGATCCCAAAGACCCTGGCATCTCGAATCCGTTGGGATTAATGATGCACCCCAACCTGTTTGACTGGCATCCGTCATAACGGTAAAACTCGGATCCGGCAACTGCAGCAGAACTCCTTGAGTTAACCACTGAATGTTTGCCCAAGTCTGAATCTCTTGTTTCACTTGATCTGACAAGAGAACGTCTACATCGAGCGAATGAATTTTCACACTCCAATTCTGAGTCAGGAAAATTTGAAGAGGACGTGTGCGTAACCGCCCCATCGGAATGAGATCCGCGGCGGCTCCGCACAGACCTATCAGTCTCATAAATTCTCTCGCCGTGACTTTGTCTGCGTGCAGACAATAGCGAGCGTAACAACTGACTAATTTCGCTCTGGTTAACGGCAGACGAACGAGATTGTTGTGCGTCACGAAGCTCATTCCCAGATGAGTGAATGACTTGGACGGCACCAGATCCGACTTCTCCTCGTTTACTATAAAACCGAGACGTCGGAGCAATAGAAGATTCTGAACATCGTTCTGAAGCGTTACCTCGTTGCCGTACCTCTGAAGAATGTCGTCCAGGTAGGCCGACGTTACCGCAGACGAATGAGCTCGGAAGTAGATCATTACCGAGTTCATTACCCGAGTGAAAGCCCAGGGTGCTAGATTCAATCCGAAGCACATCGCCCGGAATTGATACACCACTCCTAGGACTGCGAAGCGTAGATACTTTCGGAATGTCGGATGTACCATGACGTGAAAGTACGCATCTTTGAGATCTATGCTCGTTGCATAATCGTTCACCCGAATACTCGCTCTGACCGATCGAATCGTCTCCATATAAAACTTCGGAGCGACGATCAGCTTGTTTATCCAGCTCAAATCTATGACTGGACGGAACGAGCCGTCAGGTTTCGGAACCAGAAACAGATGGCTGTAGAATCCCGGAGATTCCTGGTTTTCTACGACCTCTACCGCGTTCTTCATTAAAAGAGACTGCACCTCTGATAACAGAGCGTCTCTTTTCTGTGGATTTGACGGAAGATGAGTCCACTTTGGACTTCGAGTTAATGGAGGCTTTCGTTTGAAGGATATCTTTAGACCTTCCGAAGTCACTCCTCTCACCCAAGGGTCGTCCGTAATCGACGCCCACTCTTGTGAAAAGCTCGACAACCTTCCGCCAACCGGAACGCGATAGAGGTTTAAGCCATCACCTCCTGGACCTGCAAGGCCTGCGGTAGGAGAAACCACGTCTTCCACGACCCGCACCTCACCTCGTCGACCTCGGGACGTCCGACCGATTGTCCCGGCCTGAAGGACGTCCCGAACGAGAGTCGCTATCCTGACGGTCTCTCGAATAAGACCAAGAGGACGCACCGGAACCTCTATAGGAACCTCTCTTGGGCGCATTAGACCCAGAAGTGCCTGTCTTATTCGTGTCTGCTGTATCCGACTTCTTAGGAGCAGATCTGAACAACAGAGAATCATTAGCTTTCTTTTTAATTTTATCATAAATAGCGGAAAGCTTGCCGTCAAAGAGAAGTTCTCCTGAGACCGAAGCGACTCTAAGAGAGTTCTTCACCTTAGAATCCACTAGTGTGGATGTAGCTAGGACTGCGTCACGTCTAACCAACTCCAGATTTGCCACTGAAAGGGCGGAGTTACACGTGGAATAAGCTACTGCCCTTGAAAGAAGTCTTAAAGAGGATTGTATATCCTGAAACTCTTTCCCCTGAAGGCGCAGTGATAACGCCTTAGTAAGGTGATCTGCGTAAGATAAGGCATCTAAATTGGCTCTGTTAGACGCAATAGCTGTTTCCAACACCGCGGTTGGAATAGAAGCTGACGACGGTAATGATAGCTCTAAGTCTTCCACCTCGTCGTCCATACGCAGAGGAACTCTCAGTATACCCTGTCCTGTCGTATCGAATTTATTCCTTGCATTAATGAAAGGCAGGTTGAGAGTATTAGCGGACAAGAAACCTGCTTTCCCCGTCCTGGAAGCAAGTTTAAATATAGCGTCGTTCAATAATTCAAATGTTCTTGCAACATTATTGGACTGCGACGGAAACTCGGGAGCGATGTCCCTGAACCGCTCAAAAAATTCAGAGTCCAATGACGCTATAATTCTCTTGTCCGGAAGCGCAGCAGTCTGGCCCGACGGAACAACTTGAGGGAGAAAGTGCCGGATGAAGTCCATGGCAGCTTTATGTTGTTCCGAAAGGGATAGCTCCAAGTCATCCGTATCCCTTTCACCATCCGGTCGGACCTCATGATGTTCCCGGTCGTCCGCCCCCGATGCTTCGGCGGAGCGTACCGACCCAGCGCCGTCGGATAATTCTCGATCCGACACCGTTTCTGTCGGCTGCTGGGATGCTGCGATAAGCTGTGCTATCTGCACAAGAATGTCCGGCGTCGAGACCTGCGGAGGCGCAGTCTTTCGCTGCTTCGCCGAGGGCAGCTCCACATCAGATGGCTCCCGCATACTTTTCCTATGCGAACGTCTAGAGTCCATCGGTCTCGAATCCCTGGCTGCCGGATGGTGTGACCTGATCGCCGAAGAATCCTTCATCGGCGAAGCTGGTAATATATCGGCGGTCACGCAGCCAAGGTGCAGTCGTGTGCGCTGACGAGAAGAGGAAGCCTTAACAGTCTCTGCAGACTGCTTATACAACGGAGCGTCCCGAGCGACAGACGTATGCTCCGCTAAAGACACATTTTGTACCACAACATCTGGTCCCAGATGTTGTTGTATGAGAGAGGGGCCTCTCTCGCTCGCGGCCCGGCTGGACCTGGACGAGCTAGGAACCGGACTCAAAGGCTTCCTCCGTTCTCACTTACTATCCGCCGTCACTGGGTGTGCATCTATTATGTTTATAGAGCTCGCATCACCCAAAATTTCCTCTTGGACCGCATCGGACGAACCCGGCTGCCGAACCATTCGGTGAATGGACGCTACACCGGGCGAGCTAGCGGACAACATTTGTCTAATCTCCATGAGCACTTTTGCCGCTAGCTCTGAATTCATTTGTGACGACGGACGCACACTTGAAGAAGATAACATGGAAACATCACCCTGTTCTGGTTCCTCTGAAATAGAAACTGAGAGAGTAGAGTGACCTTGCGGAGAAAGAGCCGGAATCGCTCTTTCTCCAGAAACAACATATCGTGACACACGTTTCCAATGTTTCTCATCCCAATGTTCACATATAGGACAGGGATTAATGCGAGAACACTGACTACAATTAATACAATGATCATGAAAGTCAGAGGAAGATTTCTTCCTATTACAATTAGAACAACGTCCCTTCATTGTGAAAGAACAACAATAAGTCCTAGTTACTCGCAAAAACCCCTGACACAAAGATACATAATAACATGATCCATTAATAAATGAAAAAACAATTGCAAAACAAAATAATTTTGAAAAAATATTTTTTCAGCGAAGCCCAAGTTGCTGAAAAGTAACGTTGAGCCCTGATGGATCCGATGGCAAAGTGTGGTCAAAAATTTTAAATTTATATTAAATAATTAATGAGACACTTTCGGATAATATAAATGTATCTTATAGTGAGATAAACTACAGCAAAGGCAAACAGCCCCCCTCAAAAAAGGCTGTTGCCAATGAAAACAAACAGTGTAAAAACACCAGAAAACATGACTCCAGGCACTGAAAAAACTGGCCCGGAATCAGTCATCATTTACACTCTATCTGATGCAAAACAGAGACTCCCAGGGGAGAATCTGTAGAACATCAGATGGAAGATGCAGAACACAAACGTTATACACCCATGGGTGAAAACGTAACTATGGGGAAAATAACAGAAAACATTCTGTAACCAAGCAACTCTCCCAGGAAATTTTAGAAATGAAATTTCTCAAAAATATGCCAAAAGCATGGGAGAATTGCAAGGGGGGACTTTAGAAGGCTAGGGGAGAGGAAACACTGAATAAGCAGTGCAACAATTAGCAAGAATGACAACAAGAGGCCCATGCCTCGAAAGTTAAAAAATTTATAGTAATTTATATATTTTTTATACTTACCAATGACCCAGACATAGCTGGTGCTAACTCTTAAAATATAGGGCCAAACACAAATTTTGCCCCCCAATCCCCAAAATTTGCATCTAAAACTAAAGAAAACATGTCCTGAAAGGCCCTCCACACCTCGCCCCCACTGCGCATGCGCAGTGTCAAGGACGTTCCGAAATTGGCGCCATTTATCATTCTAATAACCAGTGCCTGGTAAGCGCTATGTACTCAGCGGGGAGGCAAGAGTTCCCAACTCCTGGGAGGGCCATCCCCGTCTGGGTCATTGGTAAGTATAAAAAATATATAAATTACTATAAATTTTTTAACATTTTTATACTGTACCAATGACCCAGACATAGCTGAATAGTAAAAAGGCTGGAGGGCCAAGGACATAGAGCAAAATGGAATACGCTCAATAAAATAAAATAGAGTCATCCCCTGTAGGGAAAAGAAGTAATAGGCCTTACATGTATCTTTCTTATTTATGATAAATTAGAAAGATACAACACCTTCCAAAAATTGAGCTTCATACATCCATGTACTCTATTAATATCCAATAATCCTTATACTAATAATTTTTAAAGTAAGCCAATAATAAAGTAAGTCTAGAGAATAAAGACTCTTATACTCCTAAAAGTGTGTGAGAATTGCATAATCATGTCCGTTGACATATGCAATATTCAAAAGCTATACTTTAAAAACTAAGATTTGAATGAATTTTATAAACTTAAACTTCTCACTAAACAACCATCCCAATAACAGCTCAGAATTACTAACTCCGGAGGAGATATCCCCTTGTTTTCATAGTAAAAACAGGTGACCCAAGGGAACACCCTCCCCCCCCCCTTTTTCTTGCCCTGGGTCAAATAGCCCAGAGCGAAGAGGGCAGCCGAACGGAGACACTGCCGAAACAGACAGCCTACCTAGCTATAGTAGCAACTGTTAAGTGAATGACATTCTGAGCAGTAGATAATAGACCTAACAATAGAGGCCTCCAGAAATGGACTCGATATTTCTGAGATAAAATTCATGAATGGATGGCTGAGCGCAATGAGCAGCCTACAAAAATCTATAATAGCAACACTATTAATGTAAGCCCAAGAAGTAGAAGAACTCTTACTTCAAGAGCCGAAATCTTAAGCACAACTGCTAAGCCAATGATATACCATAAGCAGTACGCTAGTTAATAGAATCGATTAACAATAAAATGGAGCGTAACGTCCTTCTACTAGACATCAAAGACAGAAGAAGCTTACGCCCTTGTAATAAACAGATATCTGTTTATAAATACATAAACTGTACCCGGAAAGAGTAAAGGCCTATGCCCATACGAAGACGGAAGGACCTTAAAATAATAGGTTCCGGATAATAGGAGCCTAACTCTTATGCAACAATCCAACCTAAATAGTAACGGAAGTATTGATTCCGAAACTATGAAAGTGAAAATCATTCATCGATAGTGCATGAAACTCACTGACTCTACAGTAAAAGAGAAACCAACAGAATTACTGTCTAAAAGGTCAGAATTTGAAAACTACTGTTTCCAGAGGCTCAAATGATTACTTAGCTAAATAAGAACCGAAGTTAAAATCCGTATAGGAATTTAATCTAAAGATTCTAAGTCTATTTATCAAAAAGTTACTAACTGACTTAGATAAAGAGACAAAAGACTCAATTGTAAACTATCGTAGAGTGCATAGGTATGAGGTAACATAAACCTATAACCTAAATAACAACAGGCTGCAGTAGATCTTGTGAAACAAGTATACTAAAAACTAGCAATGCGTAGTATGGAGGGATCAACCATATGAACATAATGATCCCTACACCACGACGGAAGAGCCTCCACTTTAGTCGCATAGAATAGCGAAGAAGAGGATCTCCTATAGTAAGAAATCGCGTCCAAAGCTCGTCCAGTACAGTGCTTACAATGCAATACGGACCACACAACGGAATACATGAAGGTTGCGACCTTGCTGGTTGTGATAAAGATGACACGATTTACCCAGTGAAAAAAGATCCTCACATAGAGGAAGATTTCACGTTAAGATCCACAGTAGACAAGAGAGTAAATTACTCATGATCTCTGTGAAGATAGAGATGCTATCAACAGAAATGTATTGTGGTTGTTTATCTTAGCAATACCTGCTAAAACAACAGCGCCGGAGGATACGCGTATCCTATCATTGCGTCCTATAGATCAATAGAGCGTTAACAGTATTAGCTCAGAGATCTGGACAAGCCAACACATACGTCTGCAATTGATTAGCAAGCTGTGTCATAATAAAACATCATTGGGCGCTCCCATAGATAGCAAATCTGATTAAATACTTGTTTGTTGAGAGTCCATTCTGACAGCAACAAGCGACCCGTAAGAGAACGGGAGTGCGATAAAACAATCAGACGACCCCGAATATGACGGACCAAAACTGAACTTGGTGTACTATAACCAACAGACGGATTCTTTCCATTAAATTGAATAACGGAAACGAAAGAGTGCCTCCCTGGTTCCGGAGATACGCCACTACTGTCGAATTAAAGGACAGGAATTTGGGCATGCATTTCTGAATAATGTTCATGCAATGACATAAAGCAAGCCTAAAAAACATTATTCCGCGGAAGTTAAACTGATAGCTAAAAGACTGCGGAACCCAAAGACCCTGGCACTTCGAATCCGTAGGGATCAGTATATATCCCAATCTGTTTGACTGGCAACCGTCATAACAGCCACACTAGGGTCCGGCAACTGCGGCGGCACTCTCTGAGTCAACCACCGAATGTTTGCCCCAGTCTGAATCTCTTGTAACACTAGATAGACAAGAGAATGTATAAACCAAGCAATTCATGGATTGCCGGAAAGTTGCCGTCGAAGAGAAGCTCCTCCGAGAACGAAGCGACTCTGAGAGAGTTCTTAACCTACTATCCACGCGTGGATGTAGCTAGGGCTGCATCACGTCTAACCAACTCCAATCAGCCACTGAAGGGCGGAGTTATACGTGAACAAAATACTGCCCTCAAAAGAAATTACATTGAGAATAATATCCCGTAAATCTTTTCTTGAAGACGTAATGATAACGCCTCAGTAAGGCGGATTACGTATAATAAAGCGTCTAAGTTAAGTCTACTATACATAATGTCGTTCCCAATATTGAAATTGGAAAAGACATAAACGGCGAAAAAGAATATATGCAGTCTTTAATCACACCGTCTAGACGCATATGAACTCTCGGTATGCCCTGCTCTGCCAAAATAAACTATATGTAAAAAAGATAAAATGGCAGAAAAGAGCCACGCGGACAAGAAACTAAACTATCATGCTTAGTAGCAGGCTTGTATATATATATAATATATAGCGTCGAAAAATAAAACACATGTTGTAATGACAATATTGGACTGCGTCGGTAAGTCAGGGACAAAGTCCCTGTACCGATCGAAAAATCCGAGTCCAATGACGCTATAAGTCTCTTATCCAAGATCGCAGCAATGAAGTCCGAAAAATAATCACTGGAAGAAATGCCAGAAGATATGAAAGGCATCTTCCGATACTACTAAAGGGAAAACTCGAAATCTTTCGAATCCCTTTCGCCATCCTGTCGGACCCTATAAAGCGTTCGGTCGTCCGTAGCTTGATGCAACCGCGGACCGCACCGACCCAGCGCCGTCGGATAATTCCTGATTCGACCGAGAAACCGTCAATTGCTGGGATGCTGCGAAACAACTGTGCTAACTCGGATAGCACGTCCGTCACCGAGGCCTGAGGAGCAGCGGTCTTACGATGCATTGCCGCAGGAAGCTCCGAGATCGTTACCCCGTGCATACTTCCAATATGCGAGCGAACGGAGTGTATAAGCCTCGTGTCCCTTGGCTACCGGATGGCGCGACCTATTCGCTGTGGAATCACTGAATGCCGAAACTGATCTGATACTCGAGGTCACGTAGCCAATGTGCGGTCGTGTGCCCTGCTGTGAGGATGAGGAAGCATTAAAGACAGTCTCTCGGACTGTCAATATAACGGAGCGTCCCGAGCAACGGACATATGCTCCGAATGTAAAATATCTGAACCACAACATGCGGTCCCCTATGTTGTTGGCTTCCTCCGATCTGTCCTCAATCTGCCGTCACTGGGTGAGTACTAAAGTAATTAAAGTGCTCGCATCACCCAAATCTCCTTCCTAGACCGCAACGGACGAACCCGGCAGCCGAACCATTCGATGAATGTATGCTACACCGGGTGAGCTAGCGAATGTCATTCCGTAAGCGATAGACATATTCCATGAGCACTTATTGCCGCTAACTCTTCATTAACTATGACGACAGAGGCACACTTTTGAAAGACATCTCCATAACTCTTCGAACAAGAAACCAGAAATGCTTGGATAGCAAGCATAAAATAATAATATATATAGCGTCGTTCAATAATTCGAAAGTTTGTGTGACATTATTGGACTATGTCGGAACTGAGGGACGATGTCCCTGAACCGAACCAAAAATTTCTAAGTCCACCGACGCTATCAGTTTCTTATCCGGCATCGCAGCATATGTTGTTCCGAAAGGGAAAGCTTGAAATCCACCGAATCCCTTTCGGTATCCCGTCGGACCGGATGAAACTTTCGGACGTCCGTACCCGCTTCCGCGGAGCGTCCCGACCCAGCATCGTCGGATAAAATATATGCGACAGATTCAGTTGATGCTGGGATGCTGCGATAAACTGTGCTATTAAGGAAAGCACGTCCGTTCCCGAGGCCTGTGCAGTAGCGGACTTACGATGCATTGCCGCTGGAAGCTCCGTGTACGTTGACTCCCGCACACTTCCTATGCGAACGTCCGGAGTCTGCAGGCCTCGAGTCCCCGGCTACCGACCCAGCGCTGTCGGATAATTCTCGATCCGACACCGTTTCTGTCGGCTGCTGGGATGCTGCGATAAGCTGTGCTATGTGCACAAGAATGTCCGGCGTCGAGACCTGCGGAGGCGCAGTCTATCGGTGCTTCGCCGAGGGCAGCTCCGCATCAGATGGCTCCCGCATACTTCCTATGCGAACGTCCGGAGTCCATCGGTCTCGAATCCCTGGCTGCCGGATGGTGTGACCTGGTCGCCGAAGAATCCTTGATCGGCGAAGCTGGTAATATATCGGCGGTCACGCAGCCAAGGTGCGGTCGTGTGCGCTGATGAGAAGAGGAAGCCTTAGCAGTCTCAGCGGACTGCCTATACAACGGAGCGTCCCGAGCGACGGACGTATGCTCCGCTAACAACACATTTGTACCACAACATCTGGGGCCAGATGTTGTTGAACGAGAGAGGGGCCTCTCTCGCTTGCCGTCCGGATGGACCGGAACGAGCTATGAACCGGACTAAAAGGCTTCCTCCGTTCTCCCTCCGATCCGCCGTCACTGGGTGTGCATTAAGTTAATTTTATAGTGCTCGCATCACCCCAAAATTCCTTCTAGACCGCAACGGACGAACCCGGCTGCCGAACCATTCGGTGAATGGACGCTACACCGGGCGAGCTAGCGGACGTCAAAGGCCGTCGAACCTACTAGGGTCCTCTTAGGCAATTGGCGTATTACATGAGCACTTTTCCGCTAGCCCTTCATTAATTGTGACGACGGAGGCACACTGTTGGAAGACATCACAGATACATCACCCTAATCTTGATCGTCTGAAATAGAAATTGATAAAGTAGAGTGACCCTGCGGGGAAAGGACCGGAGTGTCCAAATCCCCAACAACATACCGTGACATACGCTTCCCATATTGTCATCGAAATCATACGATACAGAACAGGAGTTAATGCGAGTACACTGACCACATATAGAATGATAATAAGGTCAGAGGAAGACTTCCTCCTAAAACAATTGATCAATATCCTTTCAATGAGAAAAGAAAACAAGTCCTGGTACTCGCACTAACCCCTGGCAATCAAATACATAATAATAATATGATCCATTAATATAGAAAAAATAATTGAAATCAAAATATTTTGAAAAAATATTTTTTCAGAACAGCCCAAGTTTCTGAAAAGTAACGTTGAGCCCCAATGGATCCCAAGCCTAAGTGTGGACAAAAATTTAAAAAATATTTTAAACAATTTATTCAACACTTACGAACAATAATAATGTATCTAGTTATGATTAAAATAACATAAAGATATTATTATTTAGAAATCCCCCCCTCACACAGAGGGCTGTTGTAAATGTAAACAATGAGTGTAAAAACACTAAAATAAGACTCCAGGCACCCAGGCCCGAAATCAGTTACCAAAAATACACCATCTGATGCAAAACAGAGACTTCCAGGGAAGAAACTGCAGAACATCAGATGGTAGATGCAGAACACAACGCCTAACCACCCGTAGGTGAAGACGTAAACATGGGGAAAGAACAGAATTCATTCTGTTATTAAGCTAAAACTCCCAAGAAATTTTAGTAATAATAATTACAGAAACTATGCCAAAAGCATGGGAGAATAGCAAGGGGGAACTTAAAGGACAGGGAGAGAGGAAAAACACTTGAAAAAACAGTGTAACTAAATAATCAGAATGACAACAAAATGGCTGCTGCCTTGAAAATAGGTAACTTAACATAATTTCATTAAAAAATTTTAAGTTACAGCCCTGATAATATTCTGTCACACATTCTTTTCCTCTCCTCCTTTTCTATCCTCCTTAGAATCACCATTTCACTAATATTTATGTGTCTGGCATCATTTAAACTGAGATTTAAAAGCACAAAGATCAGTCAGATGTTAACTGATGAAGGGCCAAACTTAGAAAGATAAATGGCGCCAATTTCGGAACGTCCTTGACACTGCGCATGCGCAGTGGGGGCGAGGTGTGGAGGGCCTTTCAGGACATGTTTTCTTTAGTTTTAGATGCAAATTTTGGGGATTGGGGGGCAAAATTTGTGTTTGGCCCTATATTTTAAGAGTTAGCACCAGCTATGTCTGGGTCATTGGTACAGTATAAAAATATAGGCAACTTAACAGAATTTCATCAAAAAATTTTAAGTACAGCCCTGATTATTTTTTGTCACTTCTTTTTCCTCTCCTCCTTCTATCCTCCTTAGAATCACATTTTCTCCAAAAATTACGTGTCTGGCATCCTTTAAACTGAGATTTACAAGCACAAAGATCAGTGAGATGTTGACTGATGAAGGGCCAAACAGAGAATGATAATTGGCGCCAATTTCGGGACATCTGCGTCACTGTGCATGCGCAGTAGAGGCGTAGTATGGAGGTCCTTTAGGACATGATTTCTTTTTGTTTTGGATGCAAATTTTGGGGATTGGGGGGCAAAATTTGTGTTTGGCCCTGGTTTTGTTAGAGTTAGCACCAGCTAAGTCTGGGTCATTGGTACAGTATAAAAATACCAAGTTTTTGAACAAAACCGAAACGAACCAAAATGCAAATTTCAAAACCGCCCATCCCAAGAGGGGACGCGTGAGTAGATGGCCCATCGGATTAAGATCCGCACAATCCCATCAGTCACATGAATGCCCTCGCTGTTAATGCGTCCGAGTGTAGACAAGAGCGAGCATAACAACTGACTAATTTCACTCTGGGTAACGGCAGCTGAATCAGATTGTTGTGAGTCTTGAAGCTCATCCCCAAGTGAGTGAACGACTTGGACAGAGCTAGATCCGACTTTTTCTTGTTTACGATGAAGCCGAGACGTCGGAGTAATAGAAGACTCTGAACATCGTTCTGAAGAATAATTCTGTTGCCGTATCTCTGCAGAATGCCGTCCAAGTAAGCCGACTTTGCCGCAGACGAATGAGCTCAGAAGTATGACATTACCCAGTTCATTATTCGAGTGAATGCCCAGGGAGCCAGGTTCAGACCAAAGCACATTGCTTTGAACTGATAAACCTTCCCTTGTACGGTGAACTGTAGGTACTTTCTGAATACCGGATGTACCAAGACATGAAAGTATTCATCCTTTAGATCGTGTGTGCTTTAATAATGTAGCAGAGGAAGCCGTGACTGAAGCCGACCCCAGCTGAAAACTAGACGGAGCACCCGAGCGGTGGGTGGACGTATGCTCCATCACGTGCAAGTTTCCAACCAGAAAACTTCATTTCGGCTTGTGAAACAACCCTCTATAACCTGTTGTTAGGTTATAGAGGGGCCTCTCCCGCTCGCGGTCTATTAGACCTTGCCGAGTACAAGAAACTTGCTGATTTCCTCCCTATTTCCGTGGACGCTGGGTGAGCTTATTTATATTTACCTACATCTACACTTCCTTCGACTGCAACAGACTTACCCGGTGTCTCGGCTCCCACGGACAGAGTAACCGCTTCACCAGTCGAGCTAGCTGCTTGCAAGAGATTAAAACCCTTAACAAAAGGTCTTAACTCTTGCAATCATGAGCGCTGCAGCTAGCTCTATATGCTCAACAGAGCGCGACGGCGGTAGCACACTTGGATGGGTGTCAGAATATCATCAACATGTTCATGTTCCTCTGAAACAGAAACTGAAAAAATGAATTATAATGCGGTGAGAGGCCTGGCCTCAGAACCTCACCGCCAATAACGTACCGTGACACCCATCTCCAACATCAGTCATCCCAGTGAACACAAGAATGACAAGAGTCCGCAGGAGTGCATTGACTAAAGTCGATATCAGTCCTCCAAACTCCACAACAAAATATATAATTAAGATACATGAATGACAGCAATCAAAATTAAATTCAAAATATTTTTTTGAAAAAACCCACTAAGTTCCCAAAGGGAACATTAAGAGCCCAAAGGCATCCCGATAGAGCCTAAGTGTGGACAAAATCCAAATTTATTGAGCTACACTACCGGAATAATAATCCATGTATCCTACAGTAATTCTACAGTAATAGAATATAAAATACTACCTATATATGAGGATGTTGTCAATATAAACAACGGCAATGAAAAAACTGGAAACAAGACATCAGGCACACAAAAGGCCCAAAGTCAGAAACCAATTTACTGGTAAATGCTATCAGATGCAGATACCTGACAGGAACCAAAGAACAAATATATACTATTGCTGCTAACTGAATGGGAATAACTACTAAACCTTTATCCCTTACCTAAGGGATCGGTCACATCCGCCCACGTAATTTTTAAATTAAACAGTTGAAAAACAAGAGGCTCCAAGGGGCCTTAATCGCTGACCTGAAAGAAGTATTTTGGGTCACATTCAGTTAGTCATGGTTCATCCAGGCCTCGAAATAACAAGATTTTGATAAACCTTCCAGCAGGTTGCCTCATTTGACAATGGTTAACCTGTTGATCGGTTACCTAGATTTTTTTCATAAACCTATTGGTAAACCATTGCATTAAAAGTATTAATACTGAAAAAGCTTCTGACATATCCAACTACAGTTCCTCCCAAATTAGTTTGGCGTTTAGACACAAGGGGCCCAAAGCAGGTGCAGTACAAAACATGTACATACACATGCCCCCCCCCCATCCCCCCACATACACACACCCCCACATACACACGCACATTCACGTATGCACGTATTAACATTTGTTGTTCTTTGCTTTATATGATTTTTGTTTCCAATAAAAATTAAAGAAGTTTAATTGTTTATTTTGCTGTGTGGCTTATTATTTCAGAAACACAAAGAAACCCAAACACGTTTGTCTCGAACTGGGAGTGGGTATTAGGCAATTGTGTGGGGATGGGGTCAAATACCGTCGGTGGACGTCTGTATTACGAATACATTGAACTTTAGGGCATGGGAGTTGCATTAGCAGTCTCAGATTAACATTGGAAAAGAAACAATTGTAAATCATATCTACCTCCCCTACATTTCGGAATCCGGAGAATGTAATCCAAAGTTCCAAACTAAAACTTTATTTGTGCCACAATGTTCAAAATCATTTGGAAAAACCCATGTTCACAACCATGCTGGCTGTTTATTCAAATGGAATAAGCACGTAAATAAGAAGTCAGCATTGTTTCGAGAGCCAGAGGGTGCCAGGAGTTGGTACTGCAGATCTTCAGTACCGCTAATACTATAGATTTATACCCCTCACAAGTACAGTAATGATTGAAACACGCTGTATGATAACCACATGAGCATTTTGTTCTCGTTTTGTTCACTGCAGTGCTTCTTTTAAATCAGTGGGAGGAAAAGCGTTGAAAACTTTTCTCATCCCGTAACAACTGACTTCGTCGGCGATCGGCACGATTTTTGGTTAACCGATTGAGCGTTTGCCTGAAAAAAAATCTGCATAACCGATAGGCGAACGGTACAAGCGTTCGCCTCTTATTTCGAGGCCTGTTCATCAACACTACAGAAGAATGAAGTCCTGAAATTATTCATAACTCTAGTGTCTATGTCAGTGTTTATTTTCATGGGTCTTCCCAACTATTTCGAATTCTATTTGCTATAGACAAGCACTGCCCAACTTCCAATGGCTGTTATGTCACTGCACCCCCCCCCCCCCTCCCCCCTCCCCATAGAGAACTCAAATATTAACCTCGAGACACGATTTGTACAAGCTTGAATCGGACTCCCTTAGAGATGTTGTATATGAAAGCATTCTGACTGGTGAATCTAAAGATTTTTAAAGAAATTTCCCCATATTGTACCAAGTTAAAATTCCGTCTCCAATAGAAAGCCCAAATATTAACCCAGGGATTTGAACAAACTTGAATCTGACCCCCCATCCCCCGTGAAGTTGTATATCAAATATCAAAAGACTCAAATATCAAATCTGACTCCTCTAGAGAAGTTGTGTATCAAATATGACGGCATTCTGACTGGAGGATCTGGAGAAGAAAATTTTTAAAGAAATTACCTCATATTACTAAGTTAAAATTCAAGCTAGCTTAGGGCGCCCAAATATTAACCCAGGGACTAGATTTGAACAAAACATGAATCTGACCACCACCCACCAGAGATGTTGTATACCAAATATCATAAGATTCAAATATCGAATCTGACTCCCCTAGAGATGTTGTGTTATCAAATATGAAAGCATTCTGTCGGATCTGAAGATGATGATTTTTAAAGCAATTTCCTCATATTGCACTAAGTTAACATTCGGGCTAGGTTAGGGAGCCTAAATATTAACACAGGGACCAGATTTGAACAAATTTGAATCTGACCCACATAGAGATGTTGTATACCAAATATTAAAGGATTCTGACTGGTGAGTCTGAAGAAGATTTTTTAAAGAAATTCCCTCATATTGGACTCAATATTGAGCCAGGGACTTGATCTGAACAAACTTGAATCAGCCTGCCTGCCTGCCTCTCCCCCCTTCCCGAGATGTTGTATACATAATATAAAAAGATTCTGCCTGGTGGATCTAAAGAAGATTTTTTAACAAATTTCCTCATATTGCAACAAGAGCTGGACTTTTGTCCGGTGCATACCCCCATGTGGTGTACCACCTAGTGTGGGCATACCTATGACCAACAAATATCATTTATGAATATTCTCAGACGGACTGACAGACGGATGCACAGATGGACGGACGCAATCCAGTATACCCCCCCCTCCATTTTCTTCGAAAGTTTTCAACAATTTCCAACAATTTCTAAGTCAAAAGGTATGGTAAATTGTTTGGTGTTTGGAAGTTTTATGCAATGAGGCAGAAGCTTTTGTCATAGGCATACTGCATGCCATATTTCAGTGAAATCTGATAACCCCAATCCAGTATGCCCCCCTCCCCACACCCTCCCATTTTCTTCGAAAGTTTTCAACAATTTTCAACAATTTCTAAGTCAAAAGGTATGGTAAATTGTTTGGTGTTTGGAAGTTTTATGCAATGAGGCAGAAGCTTTTGTCATAGGCAAACTGCATGCCATATTTCACCAAAATCCGATAACCCATACCTGAGATACAGACTGAACAGACAAATAATGTCTATTTCCTACAATTTCTAAGTCAAAAAAGGGGGATAACTCTAAAAAGGAGAATGTGAGAAATATCGTTGAATCCTTTTTTTAAAGCCTATACCATAAGCAGTGTTCATGGCAAATTTCATTGCAACAGAACATTCGATACCCGAGATACAGGCTGAACAGACAAAATTTGGCTCGGACGGATACAATTTCTAAGTGCACAAGTAATAAAAAAAAAAATAATAAAAAAAGAAATAACTAGTGTGGGCATAACTAAGACCAACAAATATTATAAAAAATAATAATTTACTTAAGTTATGAATATTTTCGGATGGACTCACACACGGATGCACAGACAGACGGATGGACTGACAGATGGACGCATGTAATCCAGTATACCCCCATTTTCTTCGAAAGTGGGAGTATAATAAAGAGCCCAAATATTGATCCTGTGACCCGATTTGAACAAACTTGAACTAAGTTACAATTTGAGCTCCCACAGTGAGTCCAAATATTGACCTAGGGACATGGCTTGAACAAACTTGAATGTCACCCACCTAAGGATGCTGCATACCAAATATCAAAACATTCTGACTGCTGGATCTGAAGAAGAAGTTTTTTAAAGAAATTTCCTTATTTTGAACTAAGTTATCATTCGGGCTCCCACAGTGAGCCCAAATATGGACCTAGGGACATGGCGTGAACAAACTTGAATCTCACCCCCCTAAGGATGCTGCATACCAAATATCAAAACATTCCGACTTCTGGATCTGAAGAAGATTTTAAAGAAACTTCCTCATTTTGAACTAAGTTATAATTCGGGCAACCACAGTGAGCCCAAATATGAACCCAGGGACTTGGCTTGAACAAACTTGAATCTCACCCCCCTAAGCATGGTGCATACCCAACATCAAAAGATTCTGCCTGCTGGATCTTGAGAAGAAGATTTTCAAAGAAATTTGCATGAAATGCATCAAGTTCAAATTTGGGCTCCTATACTTAGCCCAAATATAAACCCAGGGGTCCGATTTGAACAAACTTGAATCAGATCCACCCGACAATGTTGCATACCAAATATCAAAAGATTCTGCCTGCTCGATCTGGAGAAGAAGATTTTTTAAGAAATTTGCCTGAAATGCACTAAGTTCGAATTCGGGCTTCTATACTGAGCCCAAATATGAATCCAGTGGGGGGCGATTTGAACAAACTTGAATCAGATCCACCCCACAATGTTGCATACCAAATATCAAAAGATTCTGCCTGCTGGATCTGGAGAAGAAGATTTTTTAATGTTTTTCCCATTGCCTACAGGGTTAAAAAGTGCTGACTCAGCACTTTTTCAAAGTCCTGAAAAAAGTACCTTGTGATCAAACCGATAGGGATTTTTTTTAACCATTCCATTCTATTCTACTGGATAAAAGTAAGCTTTATACAAAATAAGAATTCTCTGTGCCGTGTAGTTTTGGAAATATGGCAGTTTTAAGGTTTTTCCTATTTTTAGCTCCTGAGGTTCCCACGGGGCAATGCGAAAAATTTTTTTTGTATCAATCAACTACGTATGACCCATTATCATCTCATATCAAATTTGGTTCAAATCGACCTCATGGTTCGGAAAATAGAAATTTTAGACGTGGCCAAAATTGTTGCCCCTCCCATAACGAAGGCAAATAATGCACAACAAACTTCTCTTGAGCAAACTTGATTCTAAACCTCAAAAGGACTCTGTATACCATACATAGAGTCACTGCTACTGGTGGTTCATTAGAAGAAGATTTTCAAAAAATTTGGCAATTTTTTCCACACTCCTCTGCTCAATAGGAGCCGAAACCTAATTTGCATAAAAATCAAAATGCCCCTGTTTCACCACTACTTACACGAAATTTAATTAAAATGTGGCCAGTGTTTTAGGAGAAAGAGGCTCAAACACCACCTTCACGCAGGACGACGGACGAAGGGTGATAAGAAAAGCTCACCCTGACTTTCAGTCAGGTGAACTAAAAATGAAATGCCCATCCCAATCAGCAATAACATGAAATTTTCATGGATTCAGCAATTAGGCCAGTGGATAGAGTGAAAATTACTGAGAATATTTTTACATGTTTCCCCACTGGACATATTGATAAAATCCTAGGGCTCCATTGTGCCTTCAAATGGAAGTTCAGGGACTTTACTACACAAACTTATAAATCAGCTTCATGAAGATACATATATTGATCTTATTACAAGAACATATTTTCCCCATCCAAGT
Source organism: Pictodentalium vernedei (assembly GCA_031216915.1). Lineage (NCBI taxonomy): Eukaryota > Metazoa > Mollusca > Scaphopoda > Dentaliida > Dentaliidae > Pictodentalium > Pictodentalium vernedei. The sequence continues at coordinate 753,741,089 of CM062295.1, forward strand.
AAAAATGTCTAGACCAAATGCAAATCTGTATTGAGGGTAGCAACTGAACATGCGATCATTCGATTCAAGAGAGAATGATTTTTTGTGTTTTTTCAAGTCTTCAAAGTTAACTGGTAGAGTGCTAAGTTATTTTTGGTCATCAAAGTTTGTTCATGCATCTTTGACTTGTTACAATTCATGGGAGAGTGCCTCTTGGCACTCTCCCATGAATTGTAACAATGCAAACCCATATAGACTAAGTAATTTCACTTCCAAGAAGCAAATCCACAAAATATGAGACCTTTAGGCTGTGGTGTCTGCTCTTCATATTAAAGCCCTGATAGTGGCTTCTAGCACTCTACCAGTTAAAAGGGGATGTTGAAATGGCTGCAAATAAAACAAGAGGCCCCAAGGGACCTTAATCACTCACCCGATAGAGTGGTTCAAAGAAGTATTTTGGGTTGTATTCAGTTAGTCATGGTTCATCAACACCATAGAGGAATGAAGTTTGAAATTATTCATAACTTTGGTGTCCATGTCAGATGATTATTATCGTAGGTCTTTCTGACTATCAGCTGAAGACAAGCACTGCCAAACTTACAAGGGTTGTTATATCTCTACAGTTTGAAAGGCAAAATTAAAGTAAAAACACTACAGAATGGATCTGAACAAATTTGAACCTGACCTGCCCATAGAGACGTTATATACAAAATATTAAAGAATTCTGACTGGTGGATCTGAAAAAGATTTTTAAAGAAATCCCAACATATTGCACAAAGTTAAACTTTGAGTTCCAATGGAGAGCTCAAATATTAACCAAGGAACCTGATTTGAACAAACTTGAATCTGACCCCCCTACAGATGTTGCATAACACATATCAAAATATTTTCTATGGTGGATCTGATGAAGAAGTCAATGGCAATTTGAAAATATTTCTATTTTTAGTTCCTGGGGTTCCCACTGGGAAACAGGAAAATTTATTTTGCATGAATCATGTACTTGTGACCCAATAATACTACATACAAAATTGGTTTAAATCGGACCATCAGTTCAGTAAAAAGAAATTTCAGGCAGGGCCAAACATCTTGTCCCTCCCATTACAAAGTCAAATATTACTCCATGAATTTCGTTTCAGCAAATTTGATTATACACTTCAAAAGAAAGCTCCATACCAAATCTCAAACCATTGTATCTACTGGTTCATGAAAAGATTTTAAAAATATTTTGGAGCATTTTCCCCCACCCTTTCCCGATGGGGCTGGGCATGTTGATTTGAACAAAACAAAATGCGATGTCAGAACAAGCAAACACCTTAAATTTAACTAAAATTGGTTCAGCGGTTTAGGAGGTGCAGGTGCAAACACCATGTTCACGGACGACAGACGGTGAGTGATCACTGAAGCTCAACCTGACTTTCAGTCAGGTGAGCTAACAAGTGTATTCAACTGAGGGGTCATAAGCTATATTTTCGAGGTAAATATAGTTAAAATAATATAATATGGTTGGCAAGTTTTGTGATTGGAGCGCTGGTCAGTTTTATTAACTCTTTACCTGACGTAACGGCCAAAACCGGCCAGCGCTATTCTCAAAAATCGCCAATTAATTTTCATTATTTTTTTCATTTTTTGTCTCAAAAACATAGGTTATGACCCCTCGTTGGAACGAGCTCGATGAGCTCGTTCCAACGAGGGGTCATAACCTATGTTTTTGAGACAAAAAATGAAAAAAATTAGTTATTCAAGAATTATTTTTGCAAGTGTCGTCTGCTTTTCAGGTTAGGTAAAGGGTTAAATTAGATAAAGGAATAAATTACACATTATATGATAAAACAACTGTCACAGTGTCGAAGTTGCGACGATTTGTGCAATGCCAATGATGTTGGTGACAAGTCCATAAATGTAACAGAAATTATCCGAATGACATGCACTATTGAGAGGGTGTAGACATCATAAAGATACACTTGCATACCAAGTATGGTGTCATTCCATCAAGTATTTTAGGAGTTATGGTGTTTTTTAAACTCGTTGGTGACCGACAGACAGACCGACATTGCCACATATAGGACTGCTCCTCGCGGCTAAAAATCTCAAACACATCACAAATTAAAAGGAAATTTCTGAATCTTGTTCACTAAAATTGAACTGGGCATCAGTAAACGTCGGGTCAGATCGATTTTAGGGAATGAGATTCAGAAATTTGATATCAAATCATTACTCATTAGGCCTAAAAAAGTTAAAAATCTGTTTCTCAGGCCCTCCCACATAGTCCTTTTGGCTGCCGAATGCTTTCTTTTCATAACCAATGCAAACTTTAAAATAAAAATTAAATGGTTTATGTCGGATATTTTACCCAAGTTAATAAAATTGATAAATTTGTCCCTTGAGTGCAACAAGGCATTGCAATGCTTTAGCATTGCAAGGCCTTCTTGCACTCTAGCAGGGTTTCCGCTTGGGGAACATTTATGTGTCCGGTAGTTTAAAGAAAGTGAAACTCAGACACCAAAGGCATCTAAGGCACGTGCATATAGGGGGGCGGGTCTGGTGGGGTTCTCCCCCCAGGAAAATTTTGATTTTTAGGTGCTCTCTGGTGGCCTCTGGGGCATTCTGGTCGCTTAAATGCTGAATAATTGAAGTGGAAAATATGTATTTTTTCCTCCTACAATTCTCTAAATTCTCACGGGACACACAATACTACATCTGGTCGGAGGTTTCATAGAAATACAAACCCAAAACAACACAAAATCCACGAATCCTGACAGGGACTGCGATGCTTGACCTCAATTTTTTTTATACAACCCGATACTTGCCAACGTAAATAATTGGAAATGCAGAGAGAACAAAATATTCGAAAAGAACCATGATGCGGACGTCATGCATGTGCAATTACATCATTTATCGCTTGAAATAAAAGCCAGTGATTTTGGACCAATCACGACAATTTGAGTCTGAAATTTTATAGGCGACGTTTAGGATGTGAACTTCGTTTCCCCATCTCGTCTGGGGGTTATAAAGTATCAGGTTGTCGCCAGTAATTATGCCTATATTACGTGGAAACAAAGGATCCTGAGTGTCGTTACGATACAGCATTGTACTTAACATTTTAACCAACAGCTTTTCTGACTGATCATAGTATGATCGGTGGGGGGAATGGGTCTGATCGATGGACCCGCAGCCGGTCTAGTGGAAACACAGACTCAAGGGATGCAATACACCACCCATGCTATTCTGTGGATTATGAGGGCTAAAATATTTAACAAACCAAGAACAAACGTTTGATGGCCAAGATATAAATACAAAATAAAAAATAAAATAAAAAAAATGCTCACCCACATGCAATTTTACAAAAAATAGCCTGAGAAACAGAAGCTCTACTTTGTGGGGCATTGAAGACCCTCTCTTTATACATACCCAGTTTTCTTTTTCAAGCATCATTTCATTGCGAAGTTTCTCTGCTTCCTGAGACACCCTGATATCAGCAATCTTCTCATCCTCCATTTGTTGCTGACTCAATGATTCCTGCATTCTCTGCTGTTCCATTGCTTGTTGTTCAGCTAGCTGCTTTTGTAGCTGCTCAATTCTTCGATGTGCATGTGCTATTAACGAATTCAATTCATCCTCAGTCATCTTTTTACCTTCATAAATATTAAAAAACTATTTTTAAGGAGGCTTGTACAGTATGCACATCCAGTTTCACATTTTTCATGTGTGATGCTACTGTGATCAGTTCTTGTAACAACAAGGTGCAACATCACAGGTATCTCCTGTCAAGAAGTGGTTTACTGACCAGAAACCATAAAAATTTAAATTTTCTAAGTTGAAAAAAGTAAGAAAGGCCCATAACTCTAGAAAAAATGATTGGATATAACATGTTACAGTGGAGCCCAATTAATTGGATATTTCTTAATTGTATTTCCCTGTTAAATGAATATAGTTTTCAAACACAAAACCATTTACCATACCTTCAGTACAAATTTGATCTGTTAATTGCATATGGGTTGTAGAGTAAACTCCTGTTAATTGTATATAAATTTTTGTAATATGTCGAAAACATTACTGTGACACACACCAAATTCCCCTTATTTATCAACCTTTGGCCTCACTACATTCAATACAGGCATTCATTCTATTATATCTTGTTTGACAGAGCTCTATGAGCTCTGTCAAACAAGATATAATATAATAAATGCTCAGTTTACCTCCAGAACACAGGAAACTGACCAAATCCCTGTTAATTGTATACTCCTGTTAATCGAATAATTTTCAATGGCAAATTGGATATTCAATTAAGAGGATTCTACTGTACTTGTGAATATCCTTTCCCCCTTGATGGTCCATCAGCATACCAAAGATCATTTAAATCTAACATGCACTTACGGAGATACAGAGGTCTAAAGTTGTTACGGACAGCTCCCATTGCTAGATCCTCAACAAACTTAGTTTTTGTGGGGGATAATTAAGGTGGTTAGAAATATTTTGTTTTCCATAAAATTTTTAATTATAGTATGAATCTTCCAAAGTTTCTCATGAATTTGCTTTGCCTGCTCATTAGATCAATATAAGTAAATTGCTTGTGTAATTAAGACAACTGAATCCATTCAATTTCATCATCTGATACAGTCAACAACCAGTTTTCTGTTCAAAGTGTGTTTAACCCTTTACCCAACGCAGACGATATCAAAATTTATTATTTCAAATATAATTTTTTATTTTTTTTTCAAAAAATTTCAACAAAAGCATATCATGTGACCCCTCGTTGGAACGAGCTCACCATGCTCGTTCCAACGAGGGGTCACATGATATGGTTTTGTTGAAATTTTTTGAAAAATAATATTTTTTCAACTTCTGAATTTGCATATCAAAGGGCGGATGTGGGCGATTCGTTGGGTAAAGGGTTAACCCTTTACCTAAGCACAGGATATCAAAATCTTTTATTTAATTATTGTTTTTTAAAAAATTTTCAAAGAATTTCAACAAAACCATATTGATGAGCCTGTTCCAATGAGGGGTCACATGATATGGTTTTACTGAAATGTTTTGAAAAATATATATGTCTTTCAACTGATTACTTTGGAAATTATGCAAGCAGATGTGGCTGATTCGTTAGGTAAAGGGTTAACCCTTAAGAGCCTGGGAATGTTTATACATTTTTGCCTTACTTTTGACAGTGTGCATCCTGTGGTTTTGCAGTTGTATCAAGGCAAGTTTTGGCTGCCTATATTGGAAGACAAAACTTGCCTAAAAACAACAGCCAATCTGCTTGGAATATAACCTGCAACTTTACCAAAAGACTGCCTGTTACAACACTTGTTTTGTTGGAGTAAAAGTTACCAAAGTTAGGCCTTTAATGGTTAAACTGAAGTTGAAAAAAAATAAAGTATAGGCGATCAGTTATACCTGTGCTGCCCATTCTAGAGGATGTTCACCCCTATGATTTGGTGGCCAGGTACAATTTTACTAGAGTAAAGAAGCACTGCTTCGCTTCCTGGGGTTCACACAGGACGATTAATTGATAAAAAAAAATTTCCATCAATAATACAAGATGTTCACACAGGAAATTTAACATTACTAAATACAGTGGAGCCCACTCAATTGGATATCTCTTAATTGTATATCCCTGTTAATTGAATATAATTTTCAAACACAAAACCATTTACCATACCTTCAGTACAAATTTGATCTGTTAATTGCATATAGGTTGAAGAGTAAACTCCTGTTAATTGTATATAAATTTTTGTAATATGTTGAAAAAATTACTGTTACACGCACCAAATTTCCCTTTTATCAACCTTTCTGGCCTCACTACATCCTATACAGGCATTTATTCTATTATATCTTGTTTGACAGAGCTCTATGAGCTCTGTCAAACAAGATATAACAGAATAAATGCTCAGTTTACCTCCAGAACAAAGGAAACTGACCAAATCCCTATTAACTGTATACTCCTGTTAATTGAATAATTTTCACTGGCAAAATGGATATTCAATTAAGAGGATTCTACTGTATAAACAAATTTTTAAAATCAGGTATTTACCTCTCTTATCTCCAATTTTCACCTCTGGCATAATGCTCTCCAATTCACTTTTAAACTGTTTTTTGCCCTGCTCAATGAGATCTTTGTATTTCACCATCACCTTTGCTTCAACCTCTGCCTTAGCAATCTTAAATAGAGTAATTAATTATATTAATTATACAAATAAGAAACTTACAGACAAATTACACAATGTAAAACTGAATTTAAAATAATTTTTTGTTTTATTTTCTGTTGAAAAATAAATTCGGTCTTTTGATTGGTCAGAATGCCTTGGACAAATAGCCATGGCAAAGAATGCACCCAACATCCAAGGTATATGAAAGCATGCAACATCCAGGTTATAAGTGCACGTGAAACATTGGGGGTGTATGGTTTAAACAAAAGCTTACCACTTTTACTCGCCTTGAAATAAAAATCGAAGCCAAAAACCCGAAAATAGTCACAAATATCATCCGATTTCCAACAATTCAATCATAAAAATGAAACTAGAGGTTCTGTGAGCAAACTCACAAAGTGATACCCCCCCCCCCCACCTGAAATGTATAAGCTAGATTATCTCCCCTTGGAAATGTCAGAATGGAATTATATTGCTTTATGCACATCTTCATATGGAGTTCATCCATTGTGTAAAGTTTCATGAAAATTCTTCAAACGGTTTAGGAGGAGTTGCGCTTACAATGATGGACAGACGATATAAGTTAGATTATCTCCCCTTGGAAATGTCAAAACGGAATTATATTGCTTCATACACATCTTCATATGGAATTCTTGCATTGTGTTTCATGAAAATTCTTCAAACGGTTTAGGAGGAGTTGTGCTTACAAGGATGGACAGACGGACAGACAGGGTGATTCCTATATACCCCCCCCCCCCCCCCCCCCCACCCCAAACATTGTTTGCGGGGGTATAATAAGAGCAAATAATTTGTTGGCAGCTGGGATAAAGTGCCTTGCCCAAGAACACAACATGGGTCGTCCCGGACAGGGATCAAACTCGGGACCTCTAGCACAGAAATCCAACAGTCTACCACTGAGCCACCACACTCCCCTTTAGGAAAATGCAAAATTCAAATCAAGGGGAAACAACTCCAACCAGATTAATAAATTCCATCATCTTTATAAATGTTGTGCAAACCACTGAACTATTAACAACAATATTTCAAAGTTCATTGATGAAAACTCAAAAGATGTATGAGGATTTTGCAGTGATAGTGCTCAATGTCACAAGGAGGCTAAATTATCTCAGTATATCAAGGGAAGTTACTGAAATACTTTTCAAAGACTATCAACATTTATATGCTATATTTTTTAGAGGTTTCACAGGAAAAAGGAATTCACATCTTCATATCCCAATTGATCTTCTATCTGATCTACTCTCATTGTCGAAAATTTCTTCCAATGATTCTGGTTTGGATATTTGTTTTAATCTAACGGATACTGAGAACGTTTTTCAGAAAAATGTGTCCTATATGAAGAACTGTATACTCCTACACCAAGTGGCATGAAGACTAGAGCTGTAGGTTTTTAAATTTCTTGTTCGGTTTCGGTTTTGGTTTTTCAGGTGGAGAAAAACCTCGGTTCGGTTCGGTTTTCGGTTTGTTCATGAGGCCAAGTAAAATTCAATAAAACTCATCCTTATGTCCAGAGTCATAACTGAATGGTAGTGAAATTGAGTGAAACTCAATGAATGTCCGAAATAAGCTATAATACAGGAAGAATCAGGAAGGCCAATATAATAATTAACTAAATATACAGAACTTTTATTGTGCTTGGAACATTTTTCGAGGTCTGACATCTACAAGCAACTTGAGGAAAGCTGCAAACACAACTAAACTGAAATGTCGGAAATTCACAGAATGTAGCCTTCCTAGAGTAGTGAGAGAACCCAGACACTGCCATTGGCAGTGTCTGGGTACTCTCACTACTCTGGGATGGCTACATTCTGTGAATTTCTGCAGCAAGAGCTGGCAAGAGAGTATTTAATAAAAAACGAAAAACCTTAGATTACGGGATGTCGACGGTTTCGGTTTTTTAAAAAAACTAAAAACCTCGGTTCGGTTTCGGTTAACCTACAGCTCTAATGAAGACACACACACTATACACTGATCTCTGTACAACTGAATTGATGGAATGCTCATTCGTCAAACAAAGATAAGAGTCCCAGATTTCACCATTTTGGTAGAGGGGCAATTCTTCTTATAAATAACCATTTCTCAACAAAACCTTTTTTCTCGATGATGTTCAATTTCTGACACCATGCAAAAACATACTACTTTTTAAATAATATATAATGTGATGTCTGCCAAAAAAATGTTTATGATACACAAATTTTTCATGATAATGTAAATTGAATATTTACAGCATACTTCAGTATTATCAACAAAAAAACAAGATCAACGCGAAGCATGGCATATGTCCCCAAAGGTGTCATAACACCATGGCAGTGATATTGATTTGGTTAGCTGGACCATAATGGTAAGGAAGCATTGTCAAGTCATCCACAAGTTACCCCTAAAATTAGTATTTGATCAAATAAGTGGTTCTTTAGTTATTTGACAGAAACCAAAAGTTAGAGGGCAGACAGACTGACATGGTGAAAACATCTCCCCCCCCCCCCCCCCCCCCCCCCCAGAGGGTCGGGAGCATAACACTGTGTCACTAGTTTCAGTGTGCACTTTACGATAAACACCATCATGTTTGATGTGAAATCTGTTACCTTGTGACTGCAGTCACAGGTTAACAGCTTTCATATCTTTAACTGGTAGAGTGCTAGAAGCCACTATCAGGGCTTTAATATGAAGAGCAGGTACCACAGTCTAAAGGGGTCATATTCTGTGGATGTGCTTCATATTATCTTAGAAGTGAAATTATTTAATCAATATGGGTTTGCCTTGTTAGAATTTATGGGAGAGTGCCTCTTGGCACTCTCCCATAAATTGTAACAAGGCAAAAACACATGAACAAATTTTGATGACCAAAAATAACTTAGCACTCTACCAGTTAAACACAGGGATACTTTTGCCCCCTTTGGGAAAGGGTCTGGGACCCATGCCACTGGGAAAATTTGCATCATGGGGGCACCAGTTGGGAATTATTTTTGGAGGGGAAAAAACATACAAAGACTTAGAAATTTTACATTTAAATTGAGCAGGGAACATTAAGACCAATGCCAAAGCAACTGCATGTATACAACAAATAAGTTTTATGACAAACAGTCACATGGGATCACGATCACACAGTCTGTGAAGTCTCTATCAAACTGTTCTTATACTATTATAGAAGAACTTGTCATTTGCCTTTGAATTAACCCTTTACCTAACATGAAAAGCAGACGACACTTGCAAAAAAAAATTCTTGAATAACTATTTTTTTTCATTTTTTGTCTCAAAAACATAGGTTATGACCCCTCATTGGAAGGAGCTCCTCGAGCTCGTTCCAATGAGGGGTCATAACCTATGTTTTTGAGACAAAAAATGAAAAAATAATTAAAATTAATAGGCGTTTTTTGAGAATAGCGCTGGCCGGTTTTGGCCGTTACGTTGGGTAAAGGGTTAAGAGACTTCGTTAGGCAATTTATTGTACAAATTGGGTGGTCCTAAAATGGGTGGTCATAAGGCTTCAGAAAACCGATGGCTTTCTGAGGCCTTATGTCTACCCAGTTCGAGGCACCAGTATTTTATTTATTTGTGTTTAGGGTCACATATTTCTTCTGAACAATGGCTAATAGTGACTGCAACATGGATATAAAGACATGTCCAGCCAATTCTTTGAACCCATGTTGCCCATTTTAGAGGACTTCCTCCTCAGGCATTGGTAACCGGATCATACACTATGAGTCAGAAGTAGTTGTAGGAACAACCACGGTATAATCAGGAATCAAAATGGGGTTGTAAACTTTCAATAAACGCGTTTATCGTTTTTTTTCGCGGTTATTCTCCAGGAGTATCGTTTGACAGTTTGTTTCTGTTCCCGGTTGTAAACGAAGATAAACGTGTTTATCGGGTTTTTTTTGTGGTTATCCTCCAGGGATATCATGTAACAATTTGTTTCTGTTCCCGATTATAAACGAAGATAAACATTCTTCCGTTCGGCAAATAACGAGCATTGGCACATGTGCTTCAACTTGAATGTACAAGAGCAAACTAAAAGAAAAGACAGCAGCACAGAAATCGCTTGCATAGCATGTAGCTATTTGATCTTACAAAAATTCCCTCCAAACATCTCGACCTATTTATCACTTAACACTATCTATCCCCCGCCCCTTACAAAAACCACCACTTTGCAATGTGTCCCCCCCTCCATCCCCAGCCCTCCCCCCCCCCAAAAAAAAAAAATGCAATTACCTACCTATTAGTTATATTCACGGACGAGGTCACCTGAACCACTTGCAGGCTAAAAATCAGTCTGCGCAATACGGAAAAATCGCCATTCAAATTCAAAACGACATGAACATAGTTATGCATCAATTGTCCCACCCACCAACTCCCAATACCCCATTTCACTTCTCCACCCTCTATTGCGCCATTCACCAAACAATCTGGCGATTAAATGCCCTGAAGTTTCCAATTTGAAAGAAACAAATACTTTCTATTTCATCGCCTCAGTCTTGTCTTGAATGACTTGATGCCGTAATACGCTTAGCTGCGTCGGATGTCATTTATCACTTAATAAAGGCTTCAGTGCCCCGGTATATGACACCCCACCCCTCTCCCCTCCATGCACATCCCACCTTCTCATTCTGTACTCTGAAGGATTAAGGACCGTTACAAACATAACACATACATGTGCAAACAACAGGTTTTTACATGCACCCTTATCATATGGATGTCAATTTGGGGTAAATTGATATTCTGTTTGCTTTCCTTCATTGGACGAAGATGTTTATGTGATAAAAAAACAACAGAATGAGTTTTAGTTATTTATTCGCCATAATATTTAAAAAATGTTCCAATTTCTAAGGGTAGAGACTGCCAAAAAAAATAAATAAAATAACGCGTATGTCGATTGTACGTGACAAGATCATTGCTCAACTCATGGGCCTGGGAACCAAGACAATTCGTCCATATTTAGTTTTACCCATATTCTGCATGGCTTTCACTTGAATTTTTCGTTTGAAATAAACTGAATTTCTTCATCTAGGGAATTTGTCCCCTCCTCCCACTCTCCCTGAAAATTTTGCCATTGCATATTGCGAGCGTAGTGGCACCCTTTTGCTAGATCCCCCCCCCCCCCAAACATGCACAGAATAAGGGTTTTGTGTAGAGGAGTCAGTACTGTTGTTTCACCCCATTTCTGTAACACTTGTTTATAGAGTTTCTCATTTGGATCGTAGATTTATCTGTGAAAATAACATTGTCGATGTTTTCTGAGTTTTATACAATACTTCCATTGCACATTACAAAATGTTTCAATGTCTGAGTGCATTTAGATTCTAACGCCAACATTTTAAAAAATGTCAATCATTTAAATGCAGATCTCCTTTTGCCATTCAAATAGTGCAGATAGTGGGTAGTTCAGATAAAAAGAAAAAAAAACAATGGAAAAAGCACTCTTAGAATAGCTGTAACCGTCCCCCTTTCGTGTTTTCATGGGTGGTTAATTACAGTAGTTTGTTTTGGAATTGAACTGGTGGCAATTAGACACTCACCGAAATTGGATTAAGTGCCGGTTATACAAATCAAACAGCTTCCTTTTATTGTGCAAGCCTTCTGAAGTTATTGTTTACAAAAAACAATGCTCTGGATCTCACAATGCACCCCGAAAAGTAATTAAGTATTCATGCAGTTGAATTAAATATTTTAAGAATGGCATTAATTAATCCATTCCCGACTTGTGTATTGTTTCCCGACGCTCTGCATTCCTTTAGTTCAGTGTACTTACAGTGACATTTTATTCTCGGCACATTCAATAGCAGCCATACCTTTTTCTGAATTCATGGCGCATTTGAATATTGAAATTCCATTGCATCTTAATACGAACGCTTATCATTTCGTGTCTAAGGATTTTGCAAGAGCGTGGTGAGACAAGAGGAGACCATCGGGAAGAATAACATTGTTTGAGCCTTTTACCCGATCCAAGTAGCAGCAAGATGGGGGCGAGCACAAGAGGAAGCACCCCTCACTTGGTGTGTGCGTTGGGGTGCCCCTGAAACAAATGTGAAATTAAAAAAAAAATCAATTTCCTTGACTGAGTCTGTTTGTGTCCATAATTTATATTGCATCCCTCTCGACAATGAGCCTGTGGAGTAAGTTTCAGTATGCCCACCCCCATCCCGCAATCGCTTTGGTGCAGTAGATGAATGTCTACATCTGTAGATCAGCACCCTTTGCTTCCAAGGGTTCCCCACAAGGATGTGCATTTATAAATTATGGTGTGTGTATGTACTTCTCTAAGGTTTCTCTTGGAATGGTGTATTTTAAATGGAACTTGGGTTCAACTGCATGCAGGTCCGAACTTAGGTGGGCAGAAGGTGCCTCGTGTTTTGTACAGAGCACGTGTTCAGACGAGAATTCGCATTTTCGTGCTTAGCACACAAATAAACAAATTAAAGCTAGAACCATTCTTTGTTATTTTTTGTTCGATGAACATTTTATTTTTAACGTGCATTATCCCAACAAAACATATTTCATTAGATTAAATGGTCATTCGCATATTTCTTCAAATGTTTATTCACCACAAAACAACCGCCTCACATAAACATTTCATTTGAGTATTTGGCTTTTGCACTGCTGAAAATCACAGTAGCCCACACGTTATTCATTTGAATTTCCTCGTTACCTGGCATGCCAATTGAGTTATTAGTAAAAAGTTCGCCCGTGTAGTGGAAATTCGCGAACCAATGCATCAGTGAATTTAACCCACGCCTGAGAAACTCAAAGTTGAGTAACTGTAGGCCAACAGACCGGTTTAATTTTGGAGTTCTGTATTTTTCTTGGATGCAGTTCAGACAGTAGATATGTGCAGGTTAGTATGGTAAAACTGCAGTAAAAAAAATTATGAAACATATTACTTCTGCTTTCTGTTTAGGTGTTGTTAATTTATTAAAATTGTTGGATGACTCCTCAGTCACTCAGATACACTTTGGAAAGTGAAGGTGGTGTTTTGATAGAGGATAATTTTTTACGTGTGTTGGAAAAACGTGTTATTTTCTTCCATTAAACTGTGAAAGATTATTGGGCCTGAGAGGCAAAGAATACTGGGTTGTGGGACAGAATGTTGACGGCGTGCAGGCCTAACTGTCGGTACATGTGAAAGATGGAAGTATGTGTGTGTGTGGTGGGGGGGGGGGGGGGGGGGAGGAGGGGGGAGGGGGGTTAGGTGCCATTCCGGGAAATTTCATAAGTTTTTTAAAGTAGTCCACAACAGTGCCTGTTATCCTTTATTTAATATTCTGCTTCCTTGCTTATTTTCCTGCCCAAGCTTACATTTCATCAGTTTTTGAAAGTAGTCCACAACAGTGCCTGTTATCCTTTATTTAATATTCTGCTTCCTTGCTTATTTTCCTGCCCAAGCTTACATTTCCTGGTGAGGGTTCGTATCTGGTGTAAACAAATAGGCTTTTATGTACGGTAACAGATTATTTTCCAAACAGAAAGACTCAATCGAATCTTCACAAGGGCGTTCGGAAATATGAAAAGACTTGCAGGTGCCGTCATTAATTTTAGATGGTGCATGTGCATATGGGCCTACGCGTAGTGTATGATTAGCCTAATTCTTAACATTTTTTTGTGCTCTGGAGCCGTGAAATTCAATCGTACCCCCAACACTTTTATTAGAGCTGCACAATTTTTACTTATATGACGACTGGCGAAACCAAACTAACTTGGTCGTATTATTTCTTCATAAATGTCGCATTTGAATTTTTTTCATTAAGAAATAAAGAACAACAATGTGTTGTTGAATTTGTAGTTTGTTGTGATTCCAATGCAGCGGTAGGCCTATTGAGATTTTGAAAGCTTTCTTTGCCTTTGACAGGCCTACTTAAAAATTCGCGACTACAATAACACTGAAAAAAATTTTTTCAACTTGACTTTTGACTTGTTCAAATATACAATGGATTATGCATTATATAATATAATATTCACATCAGATGATTTTTTCAAGATAATCACGACCACTTGTTGTCATGGTGATTAGATCCACGTGTTATTTATTATTTGACAGTCTCCCCTATTACTTGCCAAATTGGAAATTTTGTACTAAAAGGCAATATTTCGAATGGAATGACGTTCTAAATTTTTGATTGCTTGACTTGAGCATTGCAAACGCCAACAACAGATTTTGATTTTTGCTTTACATGTGTACAGATAGTATCATAAATGATTGTTGGTATCGTTTATTTGCGTTTATGACTGAAAGCCACAATGCAGTTTCATCAAAACCCACGTCTCGTTTCTTCCCACAAGACTAACACTATCGTTTATTTACGTTTCTGACCCTGGTCGCAAATAATCGGCAACCGCGGTTATCGTTTTTATTAGTGGCACGGAAACGAAACTCGCATTTTTGTATAGTTTATAACCGCACACAAAACCGCGAGATAATTGCGGTTTACCTACAACTACTTCCGACTTGTAGTGTATTTTACCAATTAAACAGAGCCTGTTTACCACAGTCAACAAGCACTGCTACATTTCCCAGGGATCCCACGGGGAAAATTAATAACTTTCTGGATGATCAATGAGAAGTTGGATTTATCCCGTTGCATTGCATTACTACTCCCCTGCTTCTATAAACCAATGAATGTCGAAAGAAAACTTCAATGAAAACACAAAATGGTTTGCAAACACAACTGATGAAATTTCAGAGAAAAAAGTTTGCATAATAAATATGTTACGGGAAATTTAGTTGGTGGATAGTGTCACACTAGGCTCAGCGAAAACAATATTAGAGAAGGCTAAAACCTTACATAATATTGTTCTGCCTTCGCCTCTTGTGACACCATATCCACCAACTAAACTTTCCTGTGACTAAATCAAACTAGATTAAGAAGGAAATGGAACAAATGAGATGTAATATAACTGGTTAACCCTTAGGGAACTGGAGATTTTTATACATTTTCCCAATACTTTGAAAGTCTACCTCCTGTGGCTTTGCAGTTGTTTCCAGTCAAGTCTTGCCCATTATGTGTACACCCCATACGAAAAAATTATCCCAAAATCGACTGAGTGTGTTATGTGTAATTACATAATGTTAGACGTCCACTCACTAATCAGTGTTGATTGGACTGCATTGGGAAAAGATTCGCAAATTATCATATTAATTTCTGTTCACTAAATCTTTTTTTTGTACCTGATACATTTTGTTTGGGAATTTTGTATATCAAATAAGATCTTTAAAGGTGAAAATCGGTTCGGTAAATCCCGTTATATTGTGTGATAAATTTTACCCCAAAAATGAGAATTTCGCCGATCACGTGCAACAGTGTGGCTCTTCCGTCAATTGGATATACATTGCATGAAATATTCTGAAGTCATTGGAGATCGGCGAACAAACTCAGGGGAGAATCCAAATCATATATCAGCAAAAATTTTATTTTAATATAAAAACAAATCGAAAATCTCACGAATTAACGAACGGATTTTTTCAATTCCTATATTAAACCGCAGTACAGAGTTCTGGAAATGAAAGATATGGCATTTGTATCCGAATATTTTATTAAATGTAGGTTTTAAAAATTTTCTGACTGAACAATATAATTGCTAATCAGGGACAGTCTCTGAAAGATTTTTCTGGCGAAACATTAATTGGTTATGTAATCCTTATCACGTGACCGCACTAAAACAGCCTTTCATACCTGGTTGTTTCTGCACAAACGATGGGGTATTACGAAGTGTGGTTTTGTATGCAATGTACATGTAATGCCAGCCTATAGAGGCAGCCAAGACTTGCTTAGAAACAACCGATAAGGTACTTAGAAAAGAAGTTATGAGTTTGCCCAAACAATGCATGTTGGAGCACCTATTCCTTTGCATTAAAAAGTTATCAAAGTCGGAATACGGCCCTTAAGGGTTAAACATCTTTCAAAACAGCACAACAGGCCAGAACTATTTGCAGAAATCACCATTTGAATTTCATTGCTTTTTTCAAGTTTTGCCTCAAAAACATCGCTCAATGCCCCATGATTGGGCTTAGCTCATTAAGCTCATTCCAATACGAGGACAAAAGCTAGGATTTTGATGCAAAAAAAAAAATGAAACTTCAAGTTAGATAAAGGGTTCAATTCATTTTCATACCCTGAAAAATGTTTTCTGTTGGAAAATGTTTACATTATCCCAAAGTGCATCAACATGAATACCTAAAATTCTAGTATTTCAAAGTCCTCTGTGGTGCAAAAATCATTTTAAAGTTCTTTCTAAGCGTTGAAAAATTATTTCTGTGTTCATTTAATTCCAAGGATGCCCCGGGATGTTGAGAAATAGCAACTATTTATGACAACTACTTGTTTGTACATTTGATGAAAGAACATCAACACTGATTGAATGAATGCTAATTTTTTTAATATAATCGCAGCTCAAGAAAAATGTTGGGAGCTGTGGGTGGGAGATTATAGGCCTGAGCAGCTCTGCTGCTCATGGAAATTGGATATGTAGCCTAGCCAGTTTTTCTCCCCACCCCCAAAACAAAAAAATCCCCAAAACATTATCAGCCGAATTCGAGTTTCACATACCAAAGAGCAACAAAATGGTTGGTAATATAGGGATTGTACATGCTACAGATTCGCTCTTTGAGCACTAAATGTTTCATAATTTTTTCAGGGGTGTGGGGAGGGAGGTTAGTCCTGACTAGGACCCTCCAGTCATTGCCCTCCTCCACCCAATTCCTTTCAGTCATTACCACTTCCCTTCAGCCCTTCCCAATTCCCTTCAGTCATTGTCCCCTCCTCCCACCTCCCTTTCTTAGTTAGGACAAAGGAAGACCCTTGAAAACCGACACAATGGCCTTTCAAATATCATATTTGCTCCCCACCCCAAACTGGCTTGGGTACACCCTATTACAGAAACCTGGCTACACACCTGATTTCTATGAACAGCACAGCCATTCGTGAGAAAAACTAACTTCTCATGGCCATAATGTTCATTATCCACGCAAAGAACAAGAAACCCTCCACATATCTAATAATAATAATAATAATAATAATTGATTTTGTAAAAGCATAAAACCACGAAGAGAGCCCTAAAACGCTTCACAGAAATAAAATACACTTTTCTGAAAATAAAGAGTCACATGATTCAGTTTCCTCTAGGGAGGTTTAGGAGAATGCTTCAGTAAATAGGAAAGTTTTAAGATTTCTTTTGAAGATGTTGATAGTTTCTGAATTTCTGACACTTATAGGCAACGCATTCCACAATCTTGGACCCACAATGGAGAACACACGATCATTAGCCAGATTAGATCTGCTAAAAGGTATGACTAGTTGAATTTGATCTTTAGATCTCAGACTGCGTGATGGTTTATATACAGTGATGAGCTCTTGCAGGTAAACTAGAGCCAGTTTGTGGATACATTTGAATACTAAGATCAATATTTTGAAATTAATTCTCTGTTTAACTGGAAGCCAATGTAATTGTCTTAAAACAGGTGTTATGTGTTCAGAGCATTTGGTACCAGTAATTATCCGAGCAGCAATATTCTGAACTTTTTGAAGCTTTTGAATCAAATACTGCGGCAGCCCCACTAACACTGAATTACAATAGTCTAGTTGTGAGGTGATGAAGGAATGCACAAGTTTTTCAAGTGCTGACTGGTTAAGATAAGTTCTCAGTCGTCCAATATTACGAAGCTGCCAGTAACATTTTTGACATATTTTACTGATATGGATGTCTAGCTTTAAATTTGAGTCCATAATCAGTTCAATATTCCTGGCCGATTCACTTTTCATGGTGATGTTCTTTCCAACCTGAATTGATGTAACAGTGGGTGTAGGCATGCGAACCCCGGATATCTCCAAGCTAAATATGCATGATGCAGAAATCTTAAGAGGATGAATGAATTTACCTCTGACAGAGTAATATTTAGTTTTCTACTCAGTTCATTATAAGATTGCTGAGCTGTGATCAACACTTTATTCTTCTTAGTTATCTTATTCTTCTTCCCATTTTCTATGGTCTCCTTCAACTTCTCAATATCATGTCTGAAAAAATATTTGTTTGTAGTTTACCAACCAACTACAGATATATACAATTGAAAGAAGTTTCATTAATCCTCTATCTAACAAAGATGTCCAAAAGGTGTCACTTGAGCTATGCATTGGGGAAGAAATATTGAGTCTGAAATAATTACAACTAGTACAGTGGAGCCCACTTAATTGGATATCTCTTAATTGTATATCCCTGTTAATTGAATATAATTTTCAAACACAAAACCATTTACCATACCTTCAGTACAAATTTGATCTGTTAATTGCATATGGGTTGTAGAGTAAACTCCTGTTAATTGCATATATGTTAATTGTATATAAAATTTTGCAATATGTCGAAAAAATTACTGTGACAAGCACCAAATTCCCCTTATTTATCAACCTTTTTGACCTCACTACATCCAATACAGGTATTTATTCTATTATATCTTGTTTGACAGAGCTCTATGAGCTCTGTCAAACAAGATATAACAGAATAAATGCTCAGTTTACCTCCAGAACACAGGAAACTGACCAAATCCCTGTTAATTGTATACTCCTGTTAATTGAATAATTTTCACTGGCAAAATGGATATTCAATTAAGAGGATTCTACTGTACTGTTTTTCTGCAGTGTTAGAACTGGAGACCAACAAAAGTGAGATGCGGACCCATCCCCCCACCCTCCACACAGACATCGACACATAAAAATTAATACATTCAAAAGAAAATAACTCGTAAACCCTCCACTGGGATCGGGTCAATATTTTGATCAGCTCTTAGGAGTGCCAAGATACAACTGTGCCCTGATACACAATGATACTTCGCTTGATGATACATGTATCTGTGAGAGCAGTGAAATATTGGTTAAATGTGATACTCGCAAATTAAGTTCAACTAACATAACAGGCCTAATTTTTTTTATAGGAATCCGATTCCCATAATATTCCAGTAAAACAAAACTGTGGAAATCCAACTGGATTCCTGTCATTCAAATGTAAACAAAGTAATTTGTATATTTCTATACTTACCAATGGTCCAGACTAGCTGGTGCTTAACTCAAAGTTATTGAAGGCCAAACACAAATTCTGAACCCTCCAATCCCCAAAATTTGCTTGCAAAACCGAAAATTAAAAATCCTATCTGGCCCTCCATACATTTACTCTCTGCGCATGCGCAGACGTCAGGAAGTGACCGGAATTGGCGCCAACATTCTTTGCAGAAGAGAGTACTACATAAAAATTCAGCGGGGAGGTATGAGTGCCCACTCATGGGAGGACCATCTCCATCTGAGTCATTGTTAAGTATAAAAATATACAAATTACTTTGAATTTATAATATTTTTACACTGTAAACCAATGGCCCAGACTAGCTGAATCGTAAAAAGGTGGAGGGCTTAGGACTTCAGAATTAGTAGATCAACATAGTTCCAATCCTGTAATCCAAGGTGAAAGGAAATTAAAATTACGAATTACATGTATGTCTCTCTATACAGAAATAGAGAAGACATATCATACAAAAGGAGCCCAGATCAAGTAATTCCGTATACTTAGCATGAAGACTATGCTAATTGGATGTAACAAGTTCCCAATTTTTAAGGTTAGCCCGGACTAAGCACCAAAAATTAGTATGGCTTATTTGAGAACGAGAGAATATCCCCCACAAACATATGCCATATACAATAACACTCCAGCTGTGGCTCCCCTCATAGTTACAAACCTATCAAGCAGGAGGAGAGGTAAAAAAAAAATCCCCCCCCCCCCCCACCTTTTCTTTTGAAGGAATCTTCAAAAAGAAAGAGGGGAGCGCTCTGGAATCAGTAAAGGTGGAACCAAAAAACAATATAAATATTCGTTGAACAGGCACTCAGGTATTAATTATTATTAATAAATGGTGCTTAATGCCACTTCAGAAGCTAAGCTATAGCAACAATCCCGGTAATTGATAGCACTCATGCGCTATATAACGTACACCTGAGTCGGCATATGCAAATAGGTCGAAAACAGGAGAAATAATATATAACATACACATGTCCAATAGAACCACAATGAACAATCTGTGGAAAGTAACACACTTCTGAGGCAACCCACATGTGACCCCATTCAGGCGTACAATAAATTCTAGTAACAACACTCCCCGACGTGTAATATCCTATATCTATGACACTATAAACGTTATGAATATATGAGAATGTAAACAAGGTGTATTCGATTGAGTACCAACATTAATAGAAACCTGGATCTAGAAATGGAAGTAGGTATGATTAACAGGCTCGACACGGACCGACCCCAAAATAATTAATAATTTCTAAGGTCCATAACATACAATAATGCATCTGCCTAATAAACCATTATTATGCACGTGAGCATTGAAAACCTGCATGTAATCATCTAAATACCAATTAACTGGCTATGCAGCCTCCGAGGTACCAAAAGACTTGCAATTTATTTATGATGAATTATGCGCTTGTATATGACATATAGAGGAACAATCAGGGAAAACCAACCAACTAAAAAGTGGATGTGCCCATAAGGTCGCCATAGAACACGACCCAGCCGCCAATCGATAAGTCATGAAATGCATGTATGTATTTAAACTCATACAAGTCTTGCAGGAAGAAAACTACATCTTGCCCGGATATCGCCTCTAAACACATTGGTGGTGGTGGTGGGGGGGGGGGGGGTGGGGTCTGGGGATTCGAAGTCATATCGAACCCTCCTCGCTTAATCGTTCTTGTGTTAGTCATAAAATAATATAGGAACTGCAATGGTTCCCTCACGTCTAACTGACTCCAGGAGAAGAACGTGAAGAACAAAAACTTCCCCTGATAAAGAAGGTCCTCTCGTGGAGGAAGCTTCCGGGGAACATCCCATAACAGACACTTGAGAAGACTGATCCAAGGTTTCTGTGACGAACAAGGTGCTACTAGTAGGATTCACAACGAGACTGTTTGATCTTAAACATAATCTACTGAATCAAATGAATTGGAGGATACGTGTATCCTATCATCCATCCCCATGAGATCGGCAGAGTGTCTACTGCATGCGCTCAATGGTCTGGGCATGGCGACACAAACGACGGTAACTAATTGTTCTGGTGCGTCGCAAACAGATCTATCATGGGGCAATCTCTCTGGTAGCAAATCTGTCCAAATACTCGTTTGTTAAGCATCCACTCCAATTGCAACAGGAGACCTTTCCGAGAGAGCGAGTCTGCTAGTACTTTCAGACGACCCGGTATATGACGGATGAAAAGATGAACATGATGATTCATGACGTATTTGGAAAATCTTCTCCATTAGTTGGCATAACGGAAATGAATGGGTGCCGCCCCTGGTTCCCGATGTACGCTACTACTGTCGAGTTGTCCAACCAAATTGAACATGGATGTCCGTTATTATGTGAATCCAATGTTGTAGCGCTACCTAATTAACATCATCTCGTTGATGTTGATGTGTTTCTCCTGGAACCGAGGGTCTCAGAGACCCTGACACCTCAAGACTGCGGGACTTAGGGTCGCGCCCCAACCCATCTGACTCACATCCGTCATACTGGTTCAAGCGAAAACGTCTTCACACTCCAGTTCTGAGTGAAGAATATCTGGAGGGGACGTGCGTGCAGACGGCCCATCGGAATGAGATCCACAGCCGCTCCACACAGCTCCAACAGTCACATGAATTACCTCACTATTAATGCATCTGAGTGTAGAGAAAAGTGAGCATAACAACTGACTAATTTCACTCTGGGTAATGGCAGGCGAACAAGATTGTTGTAAGTCTCAAAGCTCAATCCCCAGAGAATAGATGACTTGTACGAAGGGAGATCCGACTTTTTCTCGTTTACGATGAAACTGAGACATCAGAGTAATAGAAGCAGACCCTGAACATCATTCTGAAGACTAATTCTGTTGCTGTATCAATGTAGAAGGTCGTCCAAGTAAGCTGATGTTACCCCAGACAAATGAGCTCATAAGACATTACTGAGTTCATTATTCGAGTGAAATGTCCAGGGAGCCAGATTCAGACCACAGCATATTGTTCTGAACTGATACACCTTCCCTACTATGGCAAAACGCAGGTTTTTTTAGAATGCCGGATGTACCAGGACATGAAAGTACGGATCCTTAAATCTATGCTTGCCACATAGTCGATCACTTGAACACACGCTTTCACCGACTGAATGATTTCCATAAATAAACTTTTAGAGCCATGATAAACTTGTTATCCAGCTCAAGTCTATTACCGGTTGGAACGTGCCGTCTGGCTTGGTACGAGGAACAGGTGACTGTAAAAATCTTGAGAATCCCGATTCTCGATGACCTGCATTTCTTCCTTTGATAAGAGAGCTGATATCTCCGGTAGGAGAACTCTCTTATGCAAGAATTTATGGAAGGTTTGTCCAACGCGGACAACTTGTTAGTGGGGTTTTACTCGGAATAATAGCCGTAAGCCGTCCGAGACTACACTTCTCACCCACTGATCATCCGTGATTGTTATCCAGTTTTTTGCAGAGCTTGATAACCTTCCTCCAACTGGCCAGGAATAGACATCTAAACCATCATCTGTATGACCTGCGAGGCTTACGGGAGGAGGAACCACGTCCTTCCCATAAAAAACCTCGTCTCGTCGGCCTAGAGGTGTCTGACCTATAATCCCGATCAGACCTACGCCCCTTTTCCGAGTCGCTACACTGACAACCTCCAGAGTAATTACAAGAGGGTTTCTTGAACCCACGTGAGGAGTTTCCTTTTGACGGTTTTATTCTGGAACGCCCTTCTTTACTCTTGTCAGCTGAAGCGGGTCATTGATATGCCGACTTCAAAAGCAGAGCACTAGACGCTTTCTTAGTAGCCTGTTCATAGACTAACGAAAGCTAGTCGGCGAAAATAAAATGTCCGGAAACCGGAGCGTCTTGGAGAGAGCTTTTCACTTTGTCATCTTATCAGAGATGACGACGCAAGGGCAGCATCACGTCTGATTAACTCCAGATTAGCCACTGTTAGGGCAGAGTTATACATGGTATACATAACTGCCCTGGAAAGAATTCTAAGAGAGGTACAAATGTCCTCAAAATTCCTTTCCCTTGAGACGTTGCGCCATAGCTCTTGTAAGGTGATCTGCGTAAGACATAATGTCCAAATTCAATCTATTTGAAGAAAATGCCGTCTCAATTGTGTCTGAGCGAATAGTGAATGATACAGGTAAGGATACCTCTAGATCCCCGGCCTGCTCATCCAAATGCAGAAAAACTCTCTGAACATCTTCCCCAAAGATAAAGATAAGAAACCGCCTTCTTCCACGCACTCAAGAGGATAAATATGGCATCAGCTGTATGGCCAAAGGCCTGCGACACCTGCATAAACTGAACTGGAAAAAGTTTGCGTCTAATGACGCCAGCGGTTTCTCTCTTGTCGTCGCAGCATTCTGATGCGGTAGAACAAAAGCAGGGTAGTATTGATGGATGAAAGCCATCGCAACCATGTACTGTTCCGAAAGGGAAGGGTAATCCTCTTCTTTATCCCTTTCACCATCCGAGAGAATCAGTTGCGAATCTCGGTCCATTGCATCTGCGGGAAGACGACTGGGCCGACCCAGCACCGTCCAACAGCTCTGATTCTAAGGCTGAGGGAGGCTGCACTTGCTGGGACGCTGTGATTAGCTGCGCAATCTGTGATAGCAAGTCCGTTGAGGCCTGAGGAGCAGCGGATTTCCGTTCCTTAGCCACATGCTGCTCCTGGGACGGTGTGTCGGAAACGGATCCTTTCTCTGAGCGTCCCGATGATCAAGCCCTCGTCTCCCTAGCTACCGGCTGGTCCGACTTCATGGGCGAAGAGTGGTTCCTTCTTCGTGCAGCAGGCTGGATATCCGAAGTTGGGTAGCTAGGATGCGGTCGTGTGTGCTTAAATAACATAGCGGAGGAAGCCGTGACTGAAGCCAACCCCGGCTGCAGACTAGACGGAGCGGCCCGAGCGGCGGGCGGGCATATGCTCTGTCTCGTGCAAGTTTCCAACCAGAAAACTTCGTTTCGGCCTTGTGTTTTTTTTAAAAACGCCCAAGTTCCCAAAGGGAACATGAAGAGCCCAAGGGCATCCTGGTAGAGCCCAAGTGTGGACAAAATCCAAAATAATAATTTGGAATAATAATACATGTATTCTACAGTATATTACAGTAATAGAATATAAGAAACTACCCATATATGAGGACGTTGATATTTTGATACAAAAAGGCCCAAAATTAGAACCAATTGAAATGCTATCAAATGCAAAGCTAGATCTTCATACGAAGAAAAAACGATACATTGGATAGAAGATGCAAGACTAAACGGCCTAACACCCCTAGGGTGAGAACGTAACCCTGGGGAAGAAACAGAATAATATTCTGTAATAAATGTTAAACTTCCAAGAAATTTAATAAAAAATTTCAATAAAAAATAGCCAAAAAGCTTAAGAGTTTAACAGGAAGGGTTCATGGAAGGATAGGGAAGGAATACTTATCACACAGTGGAATAACCATTTTTAAAAATGATGACATCAGGCATATGTCTCGAAATTGGGAAACATAAAATAATTTTATAAATATTATAAAGTTACAGCCCTGAACATCCAAAACCACCGTTGAACACTTCCTTCATCCAATAACAGCCTTGTATCCACCAATTCTTGCACTGATTTGTGTCTGGCATCCTCAAAAAAGGAGATTTTAAAGCACAAATGTCATTTCCTTGTTGATGACTTTTAGGGCCAAACAAAGAATGATGTTGGCACCAATTCTGGTCACTTCCTGACGTCTGCGCATGCATGGAGAGTAAATGTATGGAGGGCCAGATAGGACTATTAATTTTCAGTTTTGCAAATTTTGAAGATTGGGGAGGGGTTCAAAATTTGTGTTTGACCCTTAATAACTTTCAGTTAAGCACCAGCTAGTCTGGGCCATTGGTTTATAGTATTTATTTTTCCTGCATTTGAATAAGGATGCCCAAGTTTTAGCTTCCATACTACAACACTGTGTTTAAACATTGAAAGAGAATGTAAAACACAATTCAGTTGATGGGTGCTGCCATTTTAACTTTGAATTCTGGGAGATACTAGAGAAGTTCCGTTGATTTATTTCTACTGATAAAAATATCGGTCTGGGAATCACCTTTTTTTTCATGTAAATCTGTGAATCAAACAACCAGTGCTTGGAAAGTTGAACTGACAACAACTCTGGTTTAATTCTGAGCTGAAGGTCTCTTTTGGAAGTGTTTTCATTATATTATTTCATTTATTATTATTTCCTGCAAAAGACCATTAGTGTGGATAGGATCTACAGGGAAATTCATTGTGTCTTTTTTACTTTTTTCAAGAAGTCCTCTGTTGAGTAATCTATTTTATACTTCCGAGAATTTTCAGTGATTGTAGGAGAACTGCACCAAATTTTTTAACATTTTTTGAAGTTTAAAAATTGAAATTTCTGAATATTTGCGTTTCTACTTTTTATTTTATTTTAATTTTTTTTTTTTTTGTTGGGGGGGGGGGGGGGGGGGGGGCAGGGGGGGGGGGGATAAATGGGAGAATCTTGATTACTGTTGTGATTCCAATGTTTGTGAATAGAACACATTCTGAATAAGCCATTAGACATGATACAGAACACGCAGAGATGAGAAGTATTATAACTCCAAAATAATTTATACCGATATATTTTGACAATATTTTTATTTACTAATAATAGAACATATGTGAGCTGCATTAATAGTTTTGTAGTATCTCCTGCCCAGAGGAGCCCTCTCATTGAGGGGGATTTAGGGGTGGTCAACTTGCAGCATACAGCATTTTCTGTCACACAAACTTTTCCGTGAACATTACGTGTGCACTGCATATAAAACCGCACTTGTTAATACCCCGTCGTTTGTGTAGAAATGACCGGGTATGAAAAGCTGTTTTAGTGTGGTCATGTGAGAAGGATTACATAACCAATTAATGTTTCGCCAGAAAAATCTTTCAGAGACTGTCCCTGATTAGCAATTATATCGTTCAGTCAGAAAATTTCTAAAACCTACATTTAATAAAATATTCAGATACAAATGCCATATCTTTCATTTCCAGAACTCTGTACTGCGGTTTAATATAGAAATTGAAAAACTCTGTTTGTTAATTCGTGAGATTTTCGATTTGTCTTTATATTAAAATAAAATTTTCGCTGATAAATGATTTGGATTCCCCCCTGTGTTTGTTCTCCAGTCTCCAATGACTTCAGAATATTTCATGCAATGTATATCCAATTGACGGAAGAGCCACACTGTTGCACATGATTGGCAAAATTCTCATTTTTTGGCTCAAATTTATCACACAAAATAATGGGATTTACCGAACCAATTTTCACCTTTAAAGATTTTATTTGATATACAAAATTCCCAAACAAAATGTATCAGGTACAAAAAAAGGATTTAGTGAACAGAAATTAATATGTTAATTTGCGAATCTTTTCCCAATACAGTCCAATCAACACTGATTAGTGAGTGGACGTCTGACATTATGTAATTACACATAACACACTCAGTCGATTTTGGGATAATTTTTTCGTATGGAGTGTACACGTAATGAATCCATGCCATTTCCCTGAAAATCAACCTCAATTTCCCTGAAAATTTATTTTGGAGGTTAACCCTTTATCTAACATGAAAAGAAGACGACACTTGCAAAAAAAATTCTTGAATAACTAATTTTTTTCATTTTTTGTCTCAAAAACATAGGTTATGACCCCTCGTTGGAACGAGCTCGACGAGCTCGTTCCAACGAGGGGTCATAACCTATGTTTTTGAGACAAAAAATGAAAATATTTTGAAAATTAATTGGCGATTTTTGAGAATAGAGCTGGCCGGTTTTGGCCGTTACGTTGGGTAAAGGGTTAACATGAAATAACAGACACGGTCGGGTGGATGGAAGAATAGAAGGAATCCATTTCTATATAATTTATAGGATTTCTTAGATCTTGAGTGGAAAATTAAGGTTGATGAGAAAATTTGTAAAATAAAACTTGAAATTTTTTATCTGCAGAGATGTAAATCAAAATTTCAGTGTTTTCTTTGCCTAACATCATGTGACCACTCACTGACAAAAGCTCCATTCAAAGAGATAACACAAATGTCATGGAAGGCAAAAATCTTATGGTTTTTGCTACTGGACCAAGATGAAATGCTAAAGCTGTAAATGAATGGATCACTATTTCTTACCTGGCATTGCTTAACACTTTTTCGGCAGTCTTGGAAGCATCTTCTCTAATCTTGAAAGCATTCCCTACAGCTTGCCACTGTGAATCTTTTTCTAATATCTTGAAAAAGAAATAAAATTTCAATAGTAAAATTCATTTCTATACACCTGGAACTTAATTAACTGGTTGGGTGTGGGGAGCCACAATCGTGGCTCTCCTGTAAAGTGCGGGGAGCCATGATTGTAGTTTTCGGTAATGTGATTTTATTGACCCTTGTATTTACATATAAAACACAATTAATAGTACCCAGTTTGAAACGGTTGGTGTATATAAGATTGACCACTGGTAAGTTCACCAAATTGCGCATGCGGAAATGACCAATGGTCTGTGTTAAGCTAAATTAAATGATTAATTTTTTCATAAAAACGAAATGAGAAATCCCCAACTTGACCCAATTTTGTTTGCTGTTGGCAAAAATTTTCGAATGGGGTGTTCTGTAAGAGATAGAAATAATTTTACCCCCTTGTCAGTTTTAATACATCCATAGTTAAATAAAACAATGCATTCTTGTGTGAATATCCCGTTTTGATGATTTAGTTGTCATCTTTTTAATTGTAAACTCGGAGATTGAAAGTTGAAACGCACGGGCCTGTCCCGGATATTTTGGACTATTTTTAGCAGTAAATAACAAGACAAGTTTTGTCCATAAAAGTTGTTAAAATCAATAATTTTAGTAAATTTTATTGTTATCTGAATAAATATGATAGAGGGTGGATTATTTCATCAAAAACAATACAGAATTCGAGAATTATCCGGACGGAAGTGAAGGTCGAAGTCTGAGTTAATTTACGCAGGAAATTTGCAATGGCGTCATTGCACTGTTCAAGTCTGTTGTGCCTGTTTGGCGTTCATTCACACATATTTATTCATGCATTTAAAATGTAGAATTGACATGTCCAACGGAGAACACAATAAAAAAAAGGACACCCTCCCCCAATGCCAGGAACGTTAGGATATATTTTTTTTATTTATTTAATTGAAGCGAGCCAGCCATCTTGTTTACAAATTGTGTCAAACACGTGTACCAGCATCAGAATCCAAGGTAAATTGTCGACAGTTCTTTTACACTGCCGTTCAGATATATCATTTAAAAATATGTCGAGATGCTCATCCCCACCCCACCCCTCGTACTTTCCTGGGTCTTGTGTATTTTGAAAGAGTGAATAACCCAACGAAGGCCCTGAGAATACTTACACTTGTTCTAAAGCCACTTGGACGTTTCGCCCCTGGGAGTGGGACATTTTGGCCTCTACTCTAGACGTTTTGGGTCACAAACCATGTGCCGTTCTTGTACAGTACCTCCTCATATAAGTTGTAAGATAACCACAATAAAATTGTGTCGGAACTGTTGGCAAAAATAAGAGATAAGTTGACAACCCAAATTTTTTGTGGTTATCCAACATATCTGAGGAGGAACTGTGTGTATATATGCAGGTTAGCACCTGTTATCCTACAACTTATTTGATTCATTCACATATTTTACCTGTTATTTACCTGTCATAATATGACAAGTTATTATGCTAGTGTTATTTGTACAGGATATGTACTAGGGCAGTATCTTGTGGGACTCCAATGAAAAAAAAAAATTGTAATTTTTTTTTTCTTCATTTTTTACCTGGTTGCTAATTAGCTATCTGGAACACCTGTAACATACCTGTAATGCGACCATCTTCAAACAATAAAATGTGGCCTCTGCCTTTAGTAATGAAGTTTCAACTGTTTGTGTTAACATATATCCTGGTAGAACTTTTCCATAATGGTTACAATAATTTGTGATTATTTTTTCCATTTATGTGTTTGCTCATTTAGTACAGGTAATACCTGTTGAGGCATACCTCTGAAACAATGCACAGCAAACATTGTTGTCAGCTGTCATAGAATCAAATGTCAATGGATACGTCTTGTAAGAGGCTTGTGAACAACTTCAAAACAAAGTTTCTTTAAAAATTGACTTTTATGATGGTTCTTACCTGTTTTCTCGTTAATGATAATATACCTGTTATACACCTACTATGCACCACAATCAACCAATAGGGTTACCTTTGATAAAAGGTTATGTTTTGGGAGTGGAAAGTAAACAACAACAAAGTCAAAAATCTTTATTTTCCCTTATGTTTTAAATTTTTACCATTTTTCTTGTTAATTAGTTACCTTTTTACCTGTGTTACCTGTAATTAATACAATATACGGTAAAATAAAAAATGAAGCCTTGAAGAAAATTTAATCACCTTAAACTTAGATGTGAGTCTTCCATGGAAGACGTGTGTCGCCTGCACTATATTTTAATATTTCAGACAGAATTCTAAGTGGAAAAGGGGCATAACTCTGGAAAAAATACAGTGGATCAAAAAATAAAATAAGAGGTGCACAATGCCATTATGTGATAAAGAATCACTGAAAGTTTCATCAAAATCCATTCATAGGTTAAAGAGGAGTGGCAGGTAAGAGAAAGTGTGACGCGGACGACGCAAGACGACAAAAGTAATCCCTATGTGTCGCTCCCCACTTCGTGGGGCGGCGACACAAAAATATGTATACATGTTGATGGGTTTCATCAAAAGAAAGGGTGAAAAAGTCAAGATATATGAATCATACATTATTTGTAAAACTTCTGAAAAAAATATACACGTTTCAACTGCACAGTGTCAGAATTGTAGCGCTCAACCAATTAAGCACCCCTGAAATGTTTCATGACAGTGAAGTTGCTGTTACTGATTATTATGTTTTAATGATTGCTATGTCTTGCAGTGCATTTCATCTCGTGAAACATTATGTTTCTGGTTGATAGCGTACCCCAAACACATCCCCTCGTCCACGTGAAGCATGCTACCCACGAATGTCTCAAAAAACACTTTCAACCACCTGGGCATAAAACAAGAAAATTTGTCTCTTCTTTTATCAGTAAATGTTGACATGACAGGAGGAGACTGTCGGAGGCACTGAGATGGCAGAATGTCATTCAAAGCTATACGAAGGCAATTTGGCGAAAGGCAGTTCTGTCATCAGCAGACTTGTCCGAAAAAAATAAAAAAACGACGCTAAGGACCAACCAAGGCCTGGACAATCTCGAAAGACCTTTCCTCGGGAAGATCGGAGTCTGGCATGCCTCATTAGACGTGAACCCCCAACAGGCATTTGGGTAACAGAACTGTCCGAAACATTCTCGGTGCACTGGGTATGGCATCCAGAAGGGTCATCAAACATCCAGCTTTGTCCAATCAGCATCAAAGACGATGTTTGGAGTGGTGTATGGCACGATAACATTGGAATCTCAGAACATGGAGGAGAGACCATTGGTCAGATGAGAGCAGGTTCTTGCTTCCTGTCACAGATGGTCGCATTAGAGTGTGGAAGCATAGAAATACTGCTTACGTGCCCAGGAACATAAGACCTACTGTTCCTTATGGTGGAGGATCAGTAATGATCTGGGGATGCCTCTCTCAGGATTGTAAACTTGATATGGTGAGTGTACGTGGGAATCTTGATGGTCCTCAGTACATCCAGGATATTCTCAATCAGGTTGTCAGGCCTCAATTTGACAACCACACATTGGCTACTCGCCCTGTATTAATGGAAGACAATGCAAGGCCACATCGTCCACATGCTGTGAGTGCATTCCTTCAGAACAACGCTATTACAACACTAACTTGGCCTGCAATGAGCCCCCGATTTGAATCCCTAAGAACACATCTGAGACTTTCTTGGATGTCGTGTGCAAGCATGGGATCCGCATGTACAGAATTTGGCCGATTTGGAAGGTGCATTACATGAGAGTGGCAGCAGTTGCCTCTGGACCGTATCAGAAGGCTCACTGGTAGCATTAGGAAGAGGGTTCAGGCTGTCATCTGGGCACGTGGTGAATACACTCGCTAAGTATTAACGTCAGACACTGCTATTGTGTTCAGGAGATCACAACTTACATTTTCCTACATTCGCTATTTATAAGTGACAATAAGTCCCTGTTGAGGCTTGGTAACAATTGAAGGGATCAATTTCATGAAAGAAGTGACTGATTGTCTTTTTCAGTTTTGGTAACCCTCAATGGACTGTGCAACTGCCCTGAATTCCCACTAGACTACAACCTGTACATATCCAATTGTTTAGTATTGATTTCTAGTCAGGTCATGGCTGCCAGGCAGCCAAAACCTGACTAGAAATCACTGCCCAGGTGTTTTGTCTATTGTCTGTAGGACCTCCTAAAGATGGCATGGTCAGGGCACATGCTCTGTTATCGTAAAAGCCTGCAATAGGTCTTTAAACATTAAGTGCATTTAGAACAGATCACAAAATTACTGTAGATATGATTTGTAGTCGTAAAAGAATGCCACCGTGGATTGACAGTGTCATTTATAGCATTGTGGTAAAAGGATACAACGTATTCTGTTTTTCCTGATGTGAATTCCTCTGGTACTACAAGCAAATCTCAATCAAATCAGATATGAATACCGAACCGATACCGAGGCAGGGACCGATCAGGACTATTTAAAATACGCTCTAGCCTCGGAGCCTATTTTTTCAATTCATGCGCCAGATTTCAATTTACGGAGTCACACTGCTGTTTGTAAA
This sequence comes from Pictodentalium vernedei, assembly GCA_031216915.1. Lineage (NCBI taxonomy): Eukaryota > Metazoa > Mollusca > Scaphopoda > Dentaliida > Dentaliidae > Pictodentalium > Pictodentalium vernedei. The sequence continues at coordinate 753,773,028 of CM062295.1, forward strand.
ACACACTGCAAGTATGTAATAGCTCTCATCATTTTCATTTAATACACTATAGCAAACATTAATCTTCACTGTGGTTTCTGATCAAGTCTTGGCTGCCTATTTAGGCAGCCAAGACTTGATCAGAAACCACAGTGAAGATTAATGCTTGGTAATTAAGACTTGAAGTATTAACTTAAGCACTCTACAACAATGATAAATGATAATCATATATATAATATTTGTAAGAGTGTCTCTCTCGATTATCCATCGAAAGAATATCAAAATATGATCTGAGAAGTTACGTGCCAACTGAGAAGCCTATTTCTGAGATTTAAGAGCCAGGTCCTGATGTTTCAGAACCAAATACGCACTGGCGCATGCCCAGGTCGGTCCCTGCGAGGTATATCCCACTAAAAATACTGAAATCGATACCGAACTCAAAATTCCAATATCGCCCATCTCTAGTTGCATTATAGAAAACATTTGAAATTTTAATATTTTGATATCAGTGTGCAGAGGATTAATTGATTTCTCTTGAGCAGCAAAGGGGGGGGGGGGGGGGGGGTAGACTTGGGGGGGGGGGCATCATTACCACTTGGGGCACCAGCGTAGATTCACTTTCTATCCCAACACCAAACAGGCCCCGCGTGGGCCACCCCGAGAGCCATAAAGGAAGGCCCACACCCTTTGCCGGCCCAGGCCTCTCATAGACATAAGCCCCATTCCGATGGTGAAGCCTATTAGACATATCCATGATAATGGATATACCTGATCAGGTGCACAATGCGGATAGGTAAAAACACACATCAGTAGCCTACTTTGAGCTCTACGGAGCTCTGTGGCCGGCGCTGTGTGGAGAAGTACTGTGGAGTACACCTGGTCAAACTGCGAAATGGATCGTGTACAAAACTTTGCCGTGTTTGTGGCATGGGAGTAATGAAACAATTATCCCTCTGCCTGAGGTGTGGTTATAAGAACGTACATATGAAATTACTGCACTGAGAGCAGAGGGCCACAGCAAAGAATTTACGGGTTGGCAGTCATAAAAATTTCCACCACTGAGCTGGCAGGACATTACACTTTTCGGAAGGCTGTAGGGGCACCAGGATAGACAGCTAAGCATCAACCAGTTCGTCCTACAAGACAGCCGTGCCTTTAGGACTCAAGAGACCCACCAAACCCTCCAGAAGGCCTGCACCTATCTAGGAGATGAATCTTTTGCCGACAGGGCCTTCAGCTTCAGAGTGAACCACACAGCTATCGTCGTCGCAAAAGAAAGGAATGACTGAAAGCCGACCTCAGCATCATTCCGGGATGACATCCAAAAGACTTGTGTCAAACATGGCCACGGTGGCCTCTGGAACGCAGGATGGTATCATGTCATGAAGGCATGCTATCCTTCAAGCTTCCAAGGACTGGGTGAGGCTCAGCCCTACTTCAAACGTTTCGGTCATCCAAAGGCCAACATGACCTGTGTAGCAATCAATGGTGCTTTTCCCAAAGACATAGGAACTGGTTTCGCCCAAATATGCAAGTGGGCTTTCGACCAAAGTGTCCACCCTGTCAATCCCTGCATGGTTCGGGAGGCATTTCGAGGAGCAGAGCTGGATTAGAGGTAGAAGCCATCATCGCTTTCGGAAAGAAGAATGTAGTATGGCTCCCCGAAGATAGAGATCTGGGATGTAGCATCATCAGGAAGTTCACTCAGGGTGCAAAAGCCGATGGTAAACAATTGACTTGCCACCTGGTCACGGATCAAGGTGAACTAGACTATCTTGTGAGAGATACTCGCCAAAGTGGCACTCTTGTCGGAGCCCCAGAACGGTGTCCCCTAGGTCATGTGCTAACTTACTATGATCGCAGCCAGCCCCAGTACACCTACCTAAGGGTGTCTATGTTAGCATACGTCCATATTAACCTTCTCAGTATGTTACAGTGTTTCAACAAAGAGGTGGCTCGGGTGGCGACAGACAGCATATACATCAAGAAAACAATACTCAACAAACTCGACGGTGTCCAAGCCTATGTACCACCAGAAGTCCACTCTGAGGGCTATTGCACAAGGTGCTGCCGCTATCATGATGAACCCACCCTACAGCCTTCCAAAAAGTGTAATGTCCTGCCAGCTCAGTGGCATGACAAGGTTGAGCAACTATACATGCCATAGGAACATGCCATGCCGACTACCTCCCCACGAAAGACCTCCCTCCCAGCACTACTCTGAGGTATAATGACCCACTACGGCAATTGGTTCTCAGGCAATTGGTTTTCCAAATTCAGTGAGGGAGTGTGTTTTTTTTTACCACACCAAGTATACCCTAACTATTCATTGTTTTTTTCAAGGATTTCACTTCAGATCAACACAGCAGTTCATAGCAGGCCAGAAGGAATGTACCAAACCAGTTAGAGATGTCATCTCTCATTCTGAGGTTGAAATTTTACCCCACAATGATACTATACTCAGTTTCACAACCATCGGAATTCATACAAAAAGTTTCAAGATTTTGTAGGACATGTACCAGTTAGTTACTACTGTATATCAGCAGAAGTATCAAATACTGAAATATATATATTCTTTATAGTAGCTATTGTTTTTTATTTGTTCGTTTTTTGTGGTTAATTTTCTAATAAAAAAAAACCCAAATATTTTTTAACATATATACTACTCAAAGCTTGCTAAGCGCCAAATATATCCAACTACCTGTTTTACGTTTTAGTTGAAATATTGTAATGAAAAGTGTGTATATTTTTTATTTAATTATACCTTTAATGATTTAAGTACAGAAATTAAGATTTTATTTGTGTTTGACATTATTTTTTAGCTTTTGAATACGATAACCATGGAAAATGGATATTATTGGGAAAGTTAAAAAATTTATAGTAATTTATATATTTTTTATACTTACCAATGACCCAGACATAGCTGGTGCTAACTCTTAAAATATAGGGCCAAACACAAATTTTGCCCCCCAATCCCCAAAATTTGCATCTAAAACTAAAGAAAACATGTCCTGAAAGGCCCTCCACACTTCGCCCCTACTGCGCATGCGCAGTGTCAAGGACGTTCCGAAATTGGCGCCATTTATCATTCTAATAACCAGTGCCTGGTAAGCGCTATGTACTCAGCGGGGAGGCAAGAGTTCCCAACTCCTGGGAGGGCCATCCCCGTCTGGGTCATTGGTAAGTATAAAAAATATATAAATTACTATAAATTTTTTAACATTTTTATACTGTACCAATGACCCAGACATAGCTGAATAGTAAAAAGGCTGGAGGGCCAAGGACATAGAGCAAAATGGAATACGCTCAATAAAATAAAATAGAGTCATCCCCTGTAGGGAAAAGAAGTAATAGGCCTTACATGTATCTTTCTTATTTATGATAAATTAGAAAGATACAACACCTTCCAAAAATTGAGCTTCATACATCCATGTACTCTATTAATATCCAATAATCCTTATACTAATAATTTTTAAAGTAAGCCAATAATAAAGTAAGTCTAGAGAATAGAGACTCTTATACTCCTAAAAGTGTGTGAGAATTGCATAATCATGTCCGTTGACATATGCAATATTCAAAAGCTATACTTTAAAAACTAAGACTTGAATGAATTTTATAAACTTAAACTTCTCACTAAACAACCATCCCAATAACAGCTCAGAATTACTAACTCCGGAGGAGGTATCCCCTTGTTTTCATAGTAAAAACAGGTGACCCAAGGGAACACCCTCCCCCCCCCCCCCCCCCCCCCCCCCCCCCTTTTTCTTGCCCTGGGTCAAATAGCCCAGAGCGAAGAGGGCAGCCGAACGGAGACACTGCCGAAACAGACAGCCTACCTAGCTATAGTAGCAACTGTTAAGTGAATGACATTCTGAGCAGTAGATAATAGACCTAACAATAGAGGCCTCCAGAAATGGACTCGATATTTCTGAGATAAAATTCATGAATGTGGATGGCTGAGCGCAATGAGCAGCCTTCAAAAATCTATAATAGAAACACTATTAATGTAAGCCCAAGAAGTAGAAGAACTCTTACTTCATGAGCCGAAATCTTAAGCACAACTGCTAAGCCAATGATATACCATAAGCAGTACGCTAGTTAATAGAATCCATTAACAATAAAATGGAGCGTAACGTCCTTCTACTAGACATCAAAGACAGAAGAAGCTTACGCCCTTGTAATAAACAGATATCTGTTTATAAATACATAAACTGTACCCGGAAAGAGTAAAGGCCTATGCCCATACGAAGACGGAAGGACCTTAAAATAATAGGTTCCGGATAATAGGAGCCTAACTCTTATGCAACAATCCAACCTAAATAGTAACGGAAGTATTGATTCCGAAACTATGAAAGTGAAAATCATCCATCGATAGTGCATGAAACTCACTGACTCTACAGTAAAAGAGAAACCAACAGAATTACTGTCTAAAAGGTCAGAATTTGAAAACTACTGTTTCCAGAGGCTCAAATGATTACTTAGCTAAATAAGAACTGAAGTTAAAATCCGTATAGGAATTTAATCTAAAGATTCTAAGTCTATTTATCAAAAAGTTACTAACTGACTTAGATAAAGAGACAAAAGACTCAATTGTAAACTATCGTAGAGTGCATAGGTATGAGGTAACATAAACCTATAACCTAAATAACAACAGGCTGCAGTAGATCTTGTGAAACAAGTATACTAAAAAATAGCAATGAGTAGTATGGAGGGATCAACAATATGAACATAATGATCCCTACACCACGACGGAAGAGCCTCCACTTTACTCGCATAGAATAGCGAAGAAGAGGATCTCCTATAGTAAGAAATCGCGTCCAAAGCTCGTCCAGTACAGTGCTTACAATGCAATACGGACCACACAACGGAATACATGAAGGTTGCGACCTTGCTGGTTGTGATAAAGATGACACGATTTACCCAGTGAAAAAAGATCCTCACAAAGAGGAAGATTTCACGTTAAGATCCACAGTAGACAAGAGAGTAAATTACTCATGATCTCTGTGAAGATAGAGATGCTATCAACAGAAATGTATAGTGGTTGTTTATCTTAGCAATACCTGCTAAAACAACAGCGCCGGAGGATACGCGTATCCTATCATTCCGTCCTATAGATCAATAGAGCGTTAACAGTATTAGCTCAGAGATCTGGACAAGCCAACACATACGTCTGCAATTGATTAGCAAGCTGTGTCATAAATAAAACATCATTGGGCGCTCCCATAGATAGCAAATCTGATTGAATACTTGTTTGTTGAGAGTCCATTCTGACAGCAACAAGCGACCCGTAAGAGAACGGGAGTGCGATAAAACAATCAGACGACCCAGAATATGACGGACCAAAACTGAACTTGGTGTACTATAACCAACAGACGGATTCTTTCCATTAAATTGAATAACGGAAACGAAAGAGTGCCTCCCTGGTTCCGGAGATACGCCACTACTGTCGAATTAAAGGACAGGAATTTGGGCATGCGTTTCTGAATAATGTTCATGCAATGACATAAAGCAAGCCTAAAAAACATTATTCCGCGGAAGTTAAACTGATAGCTAAAAGACTGCGGAACCCAAAGACCCTGGCACTTCGAATCCATAGGGATCAGTATATATCCCAATCTGTTTGACTGGCAACCGTCATAACAGCCACACTCGGGTCCGGCAACTGCGGCGGCACTCTCTGAGTCAACCACCGAATGTTTGCCCCAGTCTGAATCTCTTGTAACACTAGATAGACAAGAGAATGTATAAATCGAGCAATTCATGGATTGCCGGAAAGTTGCCGTCGAAGAGAAGCTCCTCCGAGAACGAAGCGACTCTGAGAGAGTTCTTAACCTACTATCCACGCGTGGATGTAGCTAGGGCTGCGTCACGTCTAACCAACTCCAATCAGCCACTGAAGGGCGGAGTTATACGTGAACAAACTACTGCCCTCAAAAGAAATTACATTGAGAATAATATTCCGTAAATCTTTTCTTAAAGACGTAATGATAACGCCTCAGTAAGGCGGATTACGTATAATAAAGCGTCTAAGTTAAGTCTACTATACATAATGTCGTTCCCCACATTGAAATTGGAAAAGACATAAACGGCGAAAAAGAATATATGCAGTCTTTAATCACACCGTCTAGACGCATATGAACTCTCGGTATGCCCTGCTCTGCCAAAATAAACTATTTGTAAAAAAGATAAAATGGCAGAAATGAGCCACGCGAACAAGAAACTAAACTATCATGCTTAGTAGCAGGCCTGTATATATATATAAATATATATAGCGTCGAAAAATAAAACACATGTTGTAATGACAATATTGGACTGCGTCGGTAAGTCAGGGACAAAGTCCCTGTACCGATCGAAAAATCCGAGTCCAATGACGCTATAAGTCTCTTATCCAAGATCGCAGCAATGAAGTCCGAAAAATAATCACTGGAAGAAATGCCAGAAGATATGAAAGGCATCTTCCGATACTACTAAAGGGAAAACTCGAAATCTTTCGAATCCCTTTCGCCATCCTGTCGGACCCTATAAAGCGTTCGGTCGTCCGTAGCTTGATGCAACCGCGGACCGCACCGACCCAGCGCCGTCGGATAATTCCTGATTCGACCGAGAAACTGTCAATTGCTGGGATGCTGCGAAACAACTGTGCTAACTCGGATAGCACGTCTGTCACTGAGGCCTGAGGAGCAGCGGTCTTACGATGCATTGCCGCAGGAAGCTCCGAGATCGTTACCCCGTGCATACTTCCAATATGCGAGCGAACGGAGTGTATAGGCCTCGTGTCCCTTGGCTACCGGATGGCGCAACCTATTCGCTGTGGAATCACTGAATGCCGAAACTGATCGGATACTCGAGGTCACGTAGCCAATGTGCGGTCGTGTGCCCTGCTGTGAGGATGAGGAAGCATTAAAGACAGTCTCTCGGACTGTCAATATAACGGAGCGTCCCGAGCAACGGACATATGCTCCGAATGTAAAATATCTGAACCACAACATGCGGTCCCCTATGTTGTTGGCTTCCTCCGATCTGTCCTCAATCTGCCGTCACTGGGTGAGTACTAAAGTAATTAAAGTGCTCGCATCACCCAAATCTCCTTCCTAGACCGCAACGGACGAACCCGGCAGCCGAACCATTCGATGAATGTACGCTACACCGGGTGAGCTAGCGAATGTCACTCCGTAAGCGATAGACATATTCCATGAGCACTTATTGCCGCTAACTCTTCATTAACTATGACGACAGAGGCACACTTTTGAAAGACATCTCCATAACTCTTCGAACAAGAAACCAGAAATGCTTAGATAGCAAGCATAAAATAATAATATATATAGCGTCGTTCAATAATTCGAAAGTTTGTGTGACATTATTGGACTATGTCGGAACTGAGGGACGATGTCCCTGAACCGAACCAAAAATTTCTAAGTCCACCGACGCTATCAGTTTCTTATCCGGCATCGCAGCATATGTTGTTCCGAAAGGGAAAGCTTGAAATCCTCTGAATCCCTTTCGGTATCCCGTCGGACCGGATGAAACTTTCGGACGTCCGTACCCGCTTCCGCGGAGCGTCCCGACCCAGCATCGTCGGATAAAATATATGCGACAGATTCAGTTGATGCTGGGATGCTGCGATAAACTGTGCTATTAAGGAAAGCACGTCCGTTCCCGAGGCCTGTGCAGTAGCGGACTTACGATGCATTGCCGCTGGAAGCTCCGTGTACGTTGACTCCCGCACACTTCCTATGCGAACGTCCGGAGTCTGCAGGCCTCGAGTCCCCGGCTACCGACCCAGCGCTGTTGGATAATTCTCGATCCGACACCGTTTCTGTCGGCTGCTGGGATGCTGCGATAAGCTGTGCTATGTGCACAAGAATGTCCGGCGTCGAGACCTGCGGAGGCGCAGTCTATCGCTGCTTCGCCGAGGGCAGCTCCGCATCAGATGGCTCCCGCATACTTTTCCTATGCGAACGTCCGGAGTCCATCGGTCTCGAATCCCTGGCTGCCGGATGGTGTGACCTGGTCGCCGAAGAATCCTTGATCGGCGAAGCTGGTAATATATCGGCGGTCACGCAGCCAAGGTGCGGTCGTGTGCGCTGACGAGAAGAGGAAGCCTTAGCAGTCTCAGCGGACTGCCTATACAACGGAGCGTCCCGAGCGACGGACGTATGCTCCGCTAGCGACACATTTGTACCACAACATCTGGGGCCAGATGTTGTTGAACGAGAGAGGGGCCTCTCTCGCTTGCCGTCCGGATGGACCGGAACGAGCTATGAACCGGACTAAAAGGCTTCCTCCGTTCTCCCTCCGATCCGCCGTCACTGGATGTGCATTAAGTTAATTTTATAGTGCTCGCATCACCCCAAAATTCCTTCTAGACCGCAACGGACGAACCCGGCTGCCGAACCATTCGGTGAATGGACGCTACACCGGGCGAGCTAGCGGACGTCAAAGGCCGTCGAACCTACTAGGGTCCTCTTAGGCAATTGGCGTATTACATGAGCACTTTTCCGCTAGCCCTTCATTAATTGTGACGACGGAGGCACACTGTTGGAAGACATCACAGATACATCACCCTAATCTTGATCGTCTGAAATAGAAATTGATAAAGTAGAGTGACCCTGCGGGGAAAGGACCGGAGTGTCCAAATCCCCAACAACATACCGTGACATACGCTTCCCATATTGTCATCGAAATCATACGATACAGAACAGGAGTTAATGCGAGTACACTGACCACATATAGAATGATAATAAGGTCAGAGGAAGACTTCCTCTTAAAACAATTGATCAATATCCTTTCAATGTGAAAAGAAAACAAGTCCTGGTACTCGCACTAACCCCTGGCAATCAAAATACATAATAATAATATGATCCATTAATATAGAAAAAATAATTGAAATCAAAATATTTTGAAAAAATATTTTTTCAGAACAGCCCAAGTTTCTGAAAAGTAACGTTGAGCCCCAATGGATCCCAAGCCTAAGTGTGGACAAAAATTTTAAAAATATTTTAAACAATTTATTCAACACTTACGAACAATAATAATGTATCTAGTTATGATTAAAATAACATAAAGATATTATTATTTAGAAATCCCCCCCTCACACAGAGGGCTGTTGTAAATGTAAACAATGAGTGTAAAAACCTTAAAATAAGACTCCAGGCACCCAGGCCCGAAAACAGTTACCAAAAATACACCCTCTGATGCAAAACAGAGACTTCCAGGGAAGAAACTGCAGAACATCAGATGGTAGATGCAGAACACAACGCCTAACCACCCGTAGGTGAAGACGTAAACATGGGGAAAGAACAGAATTCATTCTGTTATTCAGCTAAAACTCCCAAGAAATTTTAGTAATAATAATTACAGAAACTATGCCAAAAGCATGGGAGAATAGCAAGGGGGAACTTAAAGGACAGGGAGAGAGGAAAACACTTGAAAAAACAGTGTAACTAAATAATCAGAATGACAACAAAATGGCTGCTGCCTTGAAAATAGGTAACTTAACATAATTTCATTAAAAAATTTTAAGTTACAGCCCTGATAATATTCTGTCACACATTCTTTTCCTCTCCTCCTTTTCTATCCTCCTTAGAATCACCATTTCACTAATATTTATGTGTCTGGCATCATTTAAACTGAGATTTAAAAGCACAAAGATCAGTCAGATGTTAACTGATGAAGGGCCAAACTTAGAATGATAAATGGCGCCAATTTCGGAACGTCCTTGACACTGCGCATGCGCAGTAGGGGCAAAGTGTGGAGGGCCTTTCAGGACATGTTTTCTTTAGTTTTAGATGCAAATTTTGGGGATTGGGGGGCAAAATTTGTGTTTGGCCCTATATTTTAAGAGTTAGCACCAGCTATGTCTGGGTCATTGGTACAGTATAAAAATAGAGAAAATTTTTCAATTTGCCAAAACGTTGACGGAGCGAACTGGTGTGGGTTCAATTTCGAGTATGAGACCCATTACGGTTAATTACAACTTGACAATGCCTTCTCATGCTCCCAATCAGGTTCCTGGTGGACCTTTCTGGGATGTTCCATTCTTGGACCAGCATGGCACCAAGCTCCTGGACACTTCTTGGCTGGACTGGACAGGCTGAAATTGCAAGCTGCAACTTATTCCAGACATGTTCGATTGGATTGAGGTCAGGGGATCTTGCTGGCCAGTCCATAGGCTCAATCCCCTCCCTTTGTCGGTACTCCCCAACAGCATGAGCAACAAGAGGATGGGCATTATCATCCATCAGAATGAATCTATCACCCACTGCACCTGCATACAATCTGACGTCGACATCCAGGATCTCATCAATATACTGCTGTGCAGTCAATGTACCACATTCAAGGACACAGAGCTCTGTATGTCCATCCCTGCTGATGCTGCCCCAGGCCATGATTGACCCTCCACCATAGCGGTCATGCTCAGCAATGTTGGCTGCATGCAATCGCTCTCCTGGTCTTCTCCATACCTTAGAATGCCTATCTGTGTTGCCTAGGCAGTACCACATTTCTGCTTCAGACAAATGTCTTCTCACATTTGCATTTGCCATATTCCATCATTAAATCACAAGGGTTTGTGTTGAAATGAAGACTGAATACCCTACACATGTCCTGTACATGTAAACAGTACACGAAAACATCATGAAAATCAAGGGGTACATGCTTTCCATGACTGTCACGAAAAGTCTGCCTGTCAAGAGAGCTAATGAAAACACTTGGGACCATCTCAATACATTCCTCAATCATATCCACCAAAAATATCGCAAATATGTCACAAGCAAATTTCACAATGATGTGTCATGTATTTGGTGCACCGCAAACTTCAAGTAGTATATTTAACTTGTTGTGTGTTTGCCCATCTCTGAATTGAAAAAGAACAAATGGTCCTCATTTTAAAACCTTTGACATCTGAGCATGGATTCAAGAGATTGGAAATTCAGTATTGTTCACAGATATAGCAAATAAATAGTTTCCTCCTTAATTTCTGTGGTAGCATATTAGAAATCTTCCCTGTTCACCCTTTTCCCAACAAAACTGCCATAAAGCACCTGGAAAGATTATCTTAAGTCTCCCTCAGACTTCAATTTCTAATAGAGGTTTCTCAATAAAACCATACAAATATGGATATTATTGAAACCAGCTGATTACGCCAGCCTCACAATACCCACAATGGACCTTTGCAATTTTATTTCAAGACAAACAAGATACATTTGTGTTTGAAAAAGAATAAACTAAGTCACAGTTAAGTGACTGTGCGGGGGACGTTTTAAGGCTGGAACCACAAACCAGCAATCCACCAGATAGACTGCAATACTGCCGTCTTAAACTTTGCTTGAGGTGAAATGGTTTGTTCTGTTGTTGTGACTTGTCAGCTTAACGACACTAAAATGGTGCCCAGCGTGATCTTTATAGAGGCTTTAAAAAAAAGTCATGATATCAAAGTCTGAGATCATCAAAGTCTGAGATCACTAAAAATTATTTAAAATCAGCCATGGAACAAAGCAAATTAAATTTGGTGAGACATATGGGGGCGGGGGGGGTGGGGGGGGTGGGGGGGGGGGATCACATTAGGCGTAAGCGCTATCAGCTCAGCAATTTCCACTGCATGCAAAAAAAGATTTCTTCAATGGCTAATTTGATTACCTCCCTTACATTAGTTACCTTTCAACAGTACAAAAATACACTTTTTAATATGCTTCTGGTGAGATGTTTATATGTCCCAATGTTGCTTCAAACAGTGTTGGTTCAGTGGCGGATGAAGGACTTTACTAAAAGCTGTGAGGGCCGGGGCAGAGGGGGTGGAGGGGGTGCCACACCTAAGCCCAAGTTTGCTGGAGTGTATTGTCAACCAAATTTTGAAATTTAATCCTAAAAGATGCGATGCAGATATCCACAATGCACAACCCATCTCCGGGAGAAAATAGGGGGGGGGGGGGGTAGGGGGAAGGTGCATAGCAAGTACGCCGATGACTGGATTCGCCTTTGTGGTAAAATAATGTGATTGTAACGTTATTGATAGACCATTTAATAGATGTTTCAATGCATAAGGCAACTATTTAATGCATGTCAATAGCAGTGGCAGCTCACCCCGTTAGGAGTACAATGGACAAGTCTAGGGGACCCCAGTCCAGGGGATGGGGGCAAATGTGGGAAGCTACATGAAGCCCCCTTTCATGTGGATGTGAATGAATCGCAAATTCCGCCTCTAGATGCAAGGAAATGGCTTCTTTTAAACATAAAATTAAAAGTTTTCTACCATCAGGAGTCAGCCCGGTATGTCCAGGGCCCTAACCCTAGCAAGTCCAAAGGGGGGTCATCACTGCTCGGCTGCCACTGATCAATTGAGTTGTGTGTTTATGCCAAGTCCGAGTTGTTTGAACCTTTATATAAATACCGGTACAGATCAAGTTCAGTTGTGCATCAACATATTAACGTAATTGTACATGGAGCGTTAGAGCAAGTCGGGAGGGTTTTTACTGCTCGTTTTACCAATTTTTGTTATACTGCAATGAACGTCTGAGATTGGCATTGCATTGTTTACTTTTGGGAAAATCCTGAACCTCCATAAAAAAATTCAATGCGGGGGGGGGGGGGGGGGGGGTATTTTTCCAACGTGGCGGTGCCTGAGAACCAAAACCTTTTTTTTTTTTTTGGCCTAACTCACCATCAGCTGAGTTACCTCAACGGTGGAGGTGGTAGTGGCAAGACAACAAGAGCGATTGAGCTCTTCAGGGTGCGAAACCTACTTGTCTTTAACCCAACTCACCGCCTTGCCAAAGGGATGCAAGGTAGGGTATTCAGGCCCAGACCTACCATAGCTTTTTCCAGTGGAGTGGCCAGAACGACTGGATGCCAGACCTCATGGGCCAGAAGTTCATCCCCCGTGTCATCATCTGGGATGAGGTCTGCGCTGTGTCTTGGCCTATCCTAGAAATGTTCTTGGACTGGCTGGACCAGCGTGGGGTCCAAGTTATCTGCTGTGGTGATCAAGGCCAGCCACCACCAATCGCAGGTGAGATGCCCCAGGACTGGTTACGTCAAGCAGTGGATTATTATGAAAAGGTCAAGGTGGACCAACAGGCAAAAGATGATGCACTCAAGGCCCTGAAAAGGCACATCCGCCTCCAGGCTTACAAGGTCCAGCATCAGGAGATGCGGAAGGCTCTCTCCAGCTGTCTTGGATTGGAGAGCTTCATGGAGCAATGGAGGCCAGGTGACCTGATCCTCAGTAGCCGGCAGAAGATTCGCGACCGGGCACAAGAGCTGTTGCTCCCAAGACACCAGGAGTACTTTCCAGACACCCCTGAAAACAGAACATTATGGTTCCCATCCCGGGCACAGCCATGAAGAAGAGCTTGTCCTCAATGACATCGCTGAAGTCACCATTGAGGCCGCTGAACAGGCTATTAAGATAAATGATTGGTGCCTCAGGTATGCCCTCACAGTCCACTCAATCCAGGGTCTCACTATCTGCAACCCACAGGTCTGGATCATAGACGACTTCCTACAATAGTCCAACCTCACCTACCTCGCTGTTTCCCACATGGAGTATACGAAGCAGCTCGAATGGGTGACCTGTCCACCAGATGAGGTTACTGAGGTCAGGCAGCCCACAGAGTCATCAGAACAAGGAAGCTTGTCACCCACAAACGCCAGGACCAGGTCAAAGGACTCCCAGGGTTCAATCTCAAGGTCGACTACATCCTGCGGCTCATGGAGGACCAACAGAACCACTGTGTGACAAGCAACATCAAGATGCTGTGGGCCTACCAACCCAAAGATACACAGCAGTTCAGTGTCGACCTGCTGGACAACAGCAGGGGGCACTGCCGGGGGAACGTGTGATTGACCTGTTTAGAGTGTAACCGTAAAAGAGGGGTTGCAGCAGAGCCTCAGGCACATCCGCCTCCAGGCTGGCCTAGTGTCTAGTCTGAAGGACTACCCATTCCGAAGGCAGTTGGGAGTCGGGAGGCACCACAAGCAGCTCTTCCCGGACGAAGCCACGGGTTGGTCCATCAAACCAATAGTACAGGACAGGTGACAGAGTATCCAAGCCGTACATTTAGTGGGACCTCACAGGGTCAGTTGGCGACAGCGACCTCCCCCCCCCCCCCTCCCCTCCAGCTCGCCTACCTGGTAGAGATAGTGAACACCCACTTTGGAGGGGAGATTTTGCTCCTTGAGGATAACAGAGCAGCCAGAAACCACAGAGGGCTTTTGTGTCACAACCTTGGCCTTGACGGCGTCAGATGGCCTCTTTTTAGTTAAGCGAGTCACCTCACAATTCAGTGCCGCAACAATGGCGGGCAGCCGAGCGACCCATTCACTTGACCTCTCATCTGATGGTAACCTCATCTCCTGGGTATATTGGTGCCCGAGCAGTTGCTCTGCCAGGGCACGGTTGAACTGCTCCACAATTCCCTGGTCCTGGTGGACGTCCACGCTGGGCTTCTGTCCCCTGTATCGCCAGCAGCTTATTCACCGCACCCATGAACTCGGGTATGGGATCGACCTGAAGGAGCTTGGGCCACACTTGTATATCTTTTGTAGGGCGGCCGCAATCTCTTTGGCCTCTTTTGTGGCTAGGGGCTCTGCCTCTTTATAGCGGGAGGCTACATCAACTACTGTGAGCACATACTTGTAGGTCTTGCGGGCCACCTGGTCATGTGGCAGAAAGAGCAGGTCGGCCTGGTGGACCTCATTCGGCATCCACACATCGAACTTGGGTCGTGGTATGTGTGTGCTTCGCACTGCTGGAAGGTATATCTGTCAGATGGCCTGCTTCTTAAGCCATGCCCGAGCCAAATCTTCAGAGACCTTGGCCGTAGAAGCAAGGTTGTTGATGGCCGTGAGTCCCTTCCAGTATCTCTTGGGGCTGTAGTAGGTTGAAGCCAACTTTGTTGCAAGCTTACTATCCACTCTTGGGTATTCCAGCACCTTTCAGACCTCTAAAAGCCACATTAGAGGAGTCTTATAATGATAATATACAGTTATGTATGTGACACTATCCGATGTTCAAACGGTGGAGCTACCAAGGGCACTCCCTGTCAGAGAGCAATTTGAGTGTGCCCTTGCTGAAGTAACCTACTACCCTCTTTGGTACATTAGCTTGGGGCTAGGCAACAATTATATTCGCATTGTGGATGACTCAGTTGAGCGGAAGATAAAGGTGCCAGATGGCTATTACAATGTATGTGAGCTAAATGATGAGGTGTTTAGTCAGGTTGGGGCTATACTGGATCTTCACAAACCTTCAGGTCGTCTGCGACTCAGATAAGTCTCTGAAACTGGGAAAGTTGGCACGCACCTTGGGATTTGCAGCAACCAAACCTCAGGGAGGGAAGCTGATGGGGAGTGAGTTACCTAAACTTTCGACTCACTGTGAGCTCTACGTTCATCTGTCAGAAGTCAGCACCACGGACAATGTTTACAATGGGCTACGCAGCACACTACTCAGAACAGTACCTGTAGCAAATGAAAAATGTGCCAGTGGTAGAACTGTAGTTTTCTCTCATTTGCAATACAAAAGGCTTGTCCCAGGCTCTATAGCAATGTTAATCCACGTTTTAGACAGCAGGGGTGGCCCTATTGAATTGCAGCACATATCCGTAACATTACATATTCGAAATATACCTGTTACATTGCAAGCGTTCCTAAGGAACAACAAAGACATGGTGAATAGCAGAGGACCAGGAGCACATGACGCATTGCCATGCACGACCCTTCAGCTGGCTGATCTCAGGGACACGCAGGGTTTTGAAGAACCAGGGGCGACAGACAAATTGTATGTATTTCAGCTCTTCATGGCGCTATACAAGAGAAAAGAGCTGCACGTTGTTGTTCCCGTTCCGAAGGAACAACCGCAACAAACTACATTTACCGAGCTGCGTGGTTTGAACCTGGAAGACTCAGCCCCGTGGAGGAGCTAGAAACTTATCCAGAAAGACTGAAGTCAGTGGTCTCTGTATAGGCACCACGTTCGCGGTGGGTGGGAACTTGACTTCAGGGTCATCCAACCTCACATCTAACCTGGCTCCGTAAACTCCAGAACAGAGGCCGTGTGTTGGCTACTTATATTCCGAAAGGTGCTATTCATGTTCACGAAAGCAATGTCGGGTATGTGCTGGGTGGGAGAAAAGTTGATAAAGCTCTTTTGGGAGTTTGATCGTCTTACTCCTGGCAAGGGTACTACCACAATTGCACAGATAGTCCTGGGTATACCACCCAACGACTTTGTACCAGTGCTACATGGGCTTGCCCTAAAATGGGGTCGGCGGCATAATGTCAAAGAGCTTGTCATCATTATCCGTGGAAAAGATGTATTACTCTCATTAAGTGTTAACGAGTACACGATGCTCTAAGTTTCCAACGTGGCGGTGCCTGAGAACCAAAACCTTTTTTTTTTTTTGGCCTAACTCACCATCAGCTGAGTTACCTCAACGGTGGAGGTGGTAGTGGCAAGACAACAAGAGCGATTGAGCTCTTCAGGGTGCGAAACCTACTTGTCTTTAACCCAACTCACCGCCTTGCCAAAGGGATGCAAGGTAGGGTATTCAGGCCCAGACCTACCATAGCTTTTTCCAGTGGAGTGGCCAGAACGACTGGATGCCAGACCTCATGGGCCAGAAGTTCATCCCCCGTGTCATCATCTGGGATGAGGTCTGCACTGTGTCTTGGCCTATCCTAGAAATGTTCTTGGACTGGCTGGACCAGCGTGGGGTCCACGTTATCTGCTGTGGTGATCAAGGCCAGCCACCACCAATCGCAGGTGAGATGCCCCAGGACTGGTTACGTCAAGCAGTGGATTATTATGAAAAGGTCAAGGTGGACCAACAGGCAAAAGATGATGCACTCAAGGCCCTGAAAAGGCACATCCGCCTCCAGGCTTACAAGGTCCAGCATCAGGAGATGCGGAAGGCTCTCTCCAGCTGTCTTGGATTGGAGAGCTTCATGGAGCAATGGAGGCCAGGTGACCTGATCCTCAGTAGCCGGCAGAAGATTCGCGACCGGGCACAAGAGCTGTTGCTCCCAAGACACCAGGAGTACTTTCCAGACACCCCTGAAAACAGAACATTATGGTTCCCATCCCGGGCACAGCCATGAAGAAGAGCTTGTCCTCAATGACATCGCTGAAGTCACCATTGAGGCCGCTGAACAGGCTATTAAGATAAATGATTGGTGCCTCAGGTATGCCCTCACAGTCCACTCAATCCAGGGTCTCACTATCTGCAACCCACAGGTCTGGATCATAGACGACTTCCTACAATAGTCCAACCTCACCTACCTCGCTGTTTCCCACATGGAGTATACGAAGCAGCTCGAATGGGTGACCTGTCCACCAGATGAGGTTACTGAGGTCAGGCAGCCCACAGAGTCATCAGAACAAGGAAGCTTGTCACCCACAAACGCCAGGACCAGGTCAAAGGACTCCCAGGGTTCAATCTCAAGGTCGACTACATCCTGCGGCTCATGGAGGACCAACAGAACCACTGTGTGACAAGCAACATCAAGATGCTGTGGGCCTACCAACCCAAAGATACACAGCAGTTCAGTGTCGACCTGCTGGACAACAGCAGGGGGCACTGCCGGGGGAACGTGTGATTGACCTGTTTAGAGTGTAACCGTAAAAGAGGGGTTGCAGCAGAGCCTCAGGCACATCCGCCTCCAGGCTGGCCTAGTGTCTAGTCTGAAGGACTACCCATTCCGAAGGCAGTTGGGAGTCGGGAGGCACCACAAGCAGCTCTTCCCGGACGAAGCCACGGGTTGGTCCATCAAACCAATAGTACAGGACAGGTGACAGAGTATCCAAGCCGTACATTTAGTGGGACCTCACAGGGTCAGTTGGCGACAGCGACCTGCCCCCCCCCCCCTCCCCTCCAGCTCGCCTACCTGGTAGAGATAGTGAACACCCACTTTGGAGGGGAGATTTTGCTCCTCGAGGATAACAGAGCAGCCAGAAACCACAGAGGGCTTTTGTGTCACAACCTTGGCCTTGACGGCGTCAGATGGCCTCTTTTTAGTTAAGCGAGTCACCTCACAATTCAGTGCCGCAACAATGGCGGGCAGCCGAGCGACCCATTCACTTGACCTCTCATCTGATGGTAACCTCATCTCCTGGGTATATTGGTGCCCGAGCAGTTGCTCTGCCAGGGCACGGTTGAACTGCTCCACAATTCCCTGGTCCTGGTGGACGTCCACGCTGGGCTTCTGTCCCCTGTATCGCCAGCAGCTTATTCACCGCACCCATGAACTCGGGTATGGGATCGACCTGAAGGAGCTTGAGCCACACTTGTATATCTTTTGTAGGGCGGCCGCAATCTCTTTGGCCTCTTTTGTGGCTAGGGGCTCTGCCTCTTTATAGCGGGAGGCTACATCAACTACTGTGAGCACATACTTGTAGGTCTTGCGGGCCACCTGGTCATGTGGCAGAAAGAGCAGGTCGGCCTGGTGGACCTCATTCGGCATCCACACATCGAACTTGGGTCGTGGTATGTGTGTGCTTCGCACTGCTGGAAGGTATATCTGTCAGATGGCCTGCTTCTTAAGCCATGCCCGAGCCAAATCTTCAGAGACCTTGGCCGTAGAAGCAAGGTTGTTGATGGCCGTGAGTCCCTTCCAGTATCTCTTGGGGCTGTAGTAGGTTGAAGCCAACTTTGTTGCAAGCTTACTATCCACTCTTGGGTATTCCAGCACCTTTCAGACCTCTAAAAGCCACATTAGAGGAGTCTTATAATGATAATATACAGTTATGTATGTGACACTATCCGATGTTCAAACGGTGGAGCTACCAAGGGCACTCCCTGTCAGAGAGCAATTTGAGTGTGCCCTTGCTGAAGTAACCTACTACCCTCTTTGGTACATTAGCTTGGGGCTAGGCAACAATTATATTCGCGTTGTGGATGACTCAGTTGAGCGGAAGATAAAGGTGCCAGATGGCTATTACAATGTATGTGAGCTAAATGATGAGGTGTTTAGTCAGGTTGGGGCTATACTGGATCTTCACAAACCTTCAGGTCGTCTGCGACTCAGATAAGTCTCTGAAACTGGGAAAGTTGGCACGCACCTTGGGATTTGCAGCAACCAAACCTCAGGGAGGGAAGCTGACGGGGAGTGAGTTACCTAAACTTTCGACTCACTGTGAGCTCTACGTTCATCTGTCAGAAGTCAGCACCACGGACAATGTTTACAATGGGCTACGCAGCACACTACTCAGAACAGTACCTGTAGCAAATGAAAAATGTGCCAGTGGTAGAACTGTAGTTTTCTCTCATTTGCAATACAAAAGGCTTGTCCCAGGCTCTATAGCAATGTTAATCCACGTTTTTTTGGAAAAAAGAAAGCTCGATGAAGCTCAAGATGATCAGTTTAGAAGGCGCTGGGCAGCAGAACGCTTGCTCAACTTGGAAGATGAACGAGCTTCCCGTCTGGAGGTGGCCACAAAGAATAGAGAGGCTCTCCAATCTAAAACCAACCGAATCAGAGAGACGATCAAGCAATGAGGACACGACACTCACTGAGTGCATTCACACCCTCTTCCGGGAACAGGGGATTACAATCTCATCTATCCTCACAGCGATTGGGATGGCAATCTCGACCCTAGTACTTGTGCTGACCAAGCCCGAAAATAATTTTCATTGCACTTTCAGACAAAATGTCAGACACCAAATGAATCATGTCTGTCATTTAAGAATGATATCTGACATATTACAAAATGGAGTTTCAGTATTGGAAATAATGTGTTTTGGGTGTACATGTACCTTCATCTTAAAACTGCTCAGAATTCATCCAACTATACCTTGTTTGGAAGGGCTCAATGAGCCCTGCCAAACAAGGCATGATTGGTTTCATTCTGAATTGGAACTGAATTACCCTTCATAATTTAGATACATGTATGGCTATAGCAAATCATATTCCTTCACATGCTGTTAATACTGATGAGCTGTACAGTCACTTTCTTCTCACTTCCCAACTTGCCAGGACCAGAAATCACAATAATCATTAATTTTTGGCTTGCTAATTATGTACATGATTTCCAGCATGTACGATGTTCTGATCACTGAACTTCATTGATAATTTTTTTGACTGATGATTTTAAACTCGACATTGGCCTTTTCATACCCGACATTGTCCTTGTCTGACCACTTATTTTCTGGTATGGTGCTGACTGGTGGGGGTGGAAGTACTCCCACTCCACCACCATCTGATAAGGGTGGCCTCAAAGAGTGGGTGAAAAAGCACCTACAGGCTCTTAGGCACATCCTGGCTAAGCTAGCTGGGAAGGCGGCGGCTGCGCTACCTAGAATTATAGGCTCCATTGTTTCGTGGATGTTCAAGTTACTCACAAAAACTGTAGGCTGGCTGGCTGATACTGTGGGCCATGGTCCTTGCTGTCAGGGGTCTGCTTCTTGTGGCAGCTCGTCAGTGGCTATCATCGAACTGTAATCCTCCCACAATAATGGCAGTTTTCTCGTCATCATGCTGCCGCAATTCCTGATGCTGCCGAATCGGCAGCTCCGCTACGGGTTCCTGCTTCCACAGGAGGTGCATCAATAGCCATCAGACAAGCTGGCGGCTTGGCCAGTCCCATCTCCCCCATAGACACGATGGGTGGGGTTGGTGCAGTGTTTATGTTTGTATTTAGTCCCAGGGTCTGGGCGTTGTTATACCCCACGAGGCCAGGTGAAAGGCCACCTAGTTCCATATCAGAAGGTGCCATGTAGAGGCCTCGACCGAATACTTAATAAGTTTATGACTTAGCGTGAGACAACACGTCTTGATAGCATTTAATTCCACTCTCCAGGTCCACTGGTCGGGCAATGGCATCTTCCACATTCGCCTCAAACTGCTTTTGAACGTCGAAAGCTGTACCCGTTCCAAGATTGATGAACGAGTCTGAGCCTGGGACCCGATTATTGCCCAGACATACGTCCTAATGGACTCATTCTTTTGACCCCTGCCCTTGTAAACTCATTGATTCTTATCGTCAATTATAAACGTAGTAAAATCTGCATGTTCTTGTCGGATGAAAGGCCGGGGCCAGCGAGGTTGTGGGCTGTCCCTTATGGTTCTCTGGGGCAGCCCATGCTGGGGCCCATTTGGTTTTGGGTAGAAAGTGAATCTTTGTCGCTGCCCAAGTGGTATGTTGGCCTCTCGGCCTGCGAGGGTGGTGGAGTATCCCCCAGGGGTCCCTTGCATTCCCCCTTAAGTGATCTATGCCCATCCTTCCCCGGGGTGCTCGAAGTGTGGTGAGAGATCTTCTCTGTTTGCACAACAGATAACAACATTTTTAAAGTGCTGGGCCACAGTCAGGTGCATACCCCACAGTTGCATATGACCTCGCTGCATACTGAATTTCATTGAAATACATCCACTCAAGTTGAGATATGATAAATTTAAAGTAATTTGTATATTTTTTATACTTACCAATGGCCCCGACTAGCTGGTGCAAACTCAAAGTTATCAAGGGCCAAACACAAATTTTGAACCATCCAATCCCCCAAATTTGCTTGAAAAACTGAAAATTAAAAGTCCTATCTGGTCCTCCATACTTTTACTCTTCGCACATGCGCAGTCGTCAGGAAGTGACTGGAATTTGCGCCAACATCATTCTTTGTAGAAAAGAGTACTACATAATAACTCAGCAGGGAGGTATGAGTGCCCACTCATGGGAGGGCCATGCCCGTCTGGGCCATTGGTAAGTATAAAAAATATACAAATTACTATAAATTTATCATATTTTTATATTATAAACCAATGGCCCAGACTAGCTGAATCATAAAAAGGTGGAGGGCCTAGGACTTCAGAATTAGCAGACCAACATAGTTGCAAGCCTGCAATCCAAGGTGAAAGAAAATTAAATTAAAAAGGAATTACATGTATGTCTATTTATTTATTTATTGTTTATTTATTGGTGTTTAAGGTCACATATTTCTGCACAATGGCTAATCATGACCATGAAAAGTTTTACGGGTGGAGGAAGCCGGAGTACCCGGAAAGAACCACCAAGCAACTGTCAGCTCCCCAACATACTAACTCCACACAAGCAGGGTTAGCATTGGTTGAAGACAAGTGCACCATCGACGTGCAGTATGTCTTAGCACACAACGCCACCATGACCCCAAGTGAGCAATGAGGGTGAAGTGTCTTGCCCAAGGACACAACACGGTTGCTGCAGGTGGGATTCGAACCGAGGACCTCGGCTTGCAGCCTGCACCTCTACCTACAGAACCACCGCGCCCACATGTGTGTCTCTCTATACAGTAATAGAGAACACATATCATAAATAAGGAGCCATATCCAAGTAATTCCAGATTCTTAGCATGAATGATTATGCTAATTGGGTGTAACAAGCCCCTAATTTTTAAGGCTAGTCCAGACTAAGCTCCATAAATTAGGATGGCGTATTTGAGAGTGAGAGACTAACCCCCACAAACATATGCCATGTAGAATAATAAACAAGCTGTATCTACAGACAAAACAGCTTCACTCATTGTTACACACTTGTCAAGCC
Organism: Pictodentalium vernedei; assembly: GCA_031216915.1. Lineage (NCBI taxonomy): Eukaryota > Metazoa > Mollusca > Scaphopoda > Dentaliida > Dentaliidae > Pictodentalium > Pictodentalium vernedei. The sequence goes on from CM062295.1 coordinate 753,795,511, forward strand.
GGAGATTTAAAAAATCACAACACCCCCCTCTTTTTTTGAAGGAATCTTCTAAAAAACAAAGAGGGGAGCGCTCTGGAATCAGTAAAAGCAGTACCAAATTACAATATATATTCGCCGAACAGGCACCCAGATATTAATTATTATTAATAAATTGATGCTTAACGCCACTTCAGAAGCTAAGGCTATCGTGGTGATCCCAGTAATCAATAGCACCCGCTTGTAACGTTTACTGGAGTCAGAATACGTAGGTAGGTCGAAAACCAGTGATATAATATGTACAACATACACATGTCCAATAGAATCACAATGGACGATCTCTGGAGAGAAAACACACTTCCGAGGCAACCCACAGGCGACCCCGTTCAGGTGTACAATAAATTCCAATAAATAACACTCCCAGACACATGCGAATATACGAGAATGCATAGAAAAGTTATATTCGATTTGGGTACTGATACTTATAGAAACCTGGATTTAGAAATGGAACAAGCTATGATTAACAGACTGCCCCCGAAATAATTAATTGTTTCAAAGGTCCATAACATACAATAATGCGTCTGCCTAATAATACACTTATGCACGCGAGCATTGAAATCCCATATGTAATCATCTGAATACTAGTTAACTGTCTTGACAGCCATACATGTACACAAAGTCTAGCAATTTATTGATGATGAATCATATGCTCGTATATGACATATAAATGAACAACCACAGGAAACAAACCAACTAAAAAGTGGATGTGCCCATGAGCTAGGTCGGCATAGAACAAGACCCAGCCGCCAATCGAGAAGTCATGAAATGCATGTATATACTTAAATGCATACAAGGCTTATGGGAAGAAAACTACGTCTTGCCCGGTAATCGCCTCTTAACACATTGGCGATGGGGAGGGGGGGGGGGGGGATTCAAAATTATCTCGAACCCCCCTCTCCCGCATTACTTGAATCGTTCTTCTGTTAGTCATCAAATAGTACAGGAACCGCAAGGCTCCCTCACGTCTGATCGACTCCATAATGCCACTAGGGGCAGAGAAGGACATGATGAACAAATACACCTTACATAATAACTTACACCAAACCATACCGGTTTGAAGAGAATAACCTCCTCTAACAAACAGTATCATGTCCGATAGGACAACGAACTCAGCCTAGCTGAAGCAGCCAAAGGTCTTTCTGTATGTGAAGACCATTAAAAGCTGATAACTGAGGCCCTAGGCGCTCTCTAAGGAGACTTACAATGCTGGCCATAGCTTAAAGTCTTCATCTTCGTGAAGACAGATATATCGGTGTGAGTTGCGACCCTGAAGGCTCACTTAACGGAGACTTACAATTATCGTCGCACAAGGTAGGGAATGAAGAGCCCTGAAATCCCAAAGAGACCACAGTCCCAAGAGATAATAAATTCAGTTATGCCACTGCATAATACTGAAAAAATCTCGCTCATGATTTTAGCTGGGCTACTATGGTGTAACAATAAGACTCAAGTCTATGATACCTAGGAAAAACAAACCGAAAAGCACAGTATCTTTTTCGGTTTTATTCCCAAAAGACAGCGGACAGAGCCTAACCCAAGAGACTGCTGTAACCGTACAGAGGGCTACTATGGCGTCCACAATGACATAATTTATCTTGATGCCAAGGAATATCTCAGCCTATCTATGGACTATCCATCCAGATTCAGGATGAGAAACAGGTGATAATAAAAAACTGGAGAATAATTTCAACGTCTAATGCTTCTCTTCAATAGGAAAGCTTGTACCTCCAGAAGGAAAGCCTCCCTTGGAAGATTTGTCCAACAAGTAAACTTGTAAGTGGAGCTTGCTCGCACTGATCTTCCACAATTTATCCACTTAATTGCAAGGCTGATAACCTATCGCTAAGTGGAAAGCAACCGAAATCTATTCTCGACGACCTCAAGATTATCGTTCCGTCAACTGACAAGCAATAGAGGTCATGTCCATCACCTGTATGACTTACGATGCTTACAGGAGGAGAAACTAAGTCCTTCCCATGGAGAAGCTTGTCTCATCTATCTCAATTGTTCCCTTCAATAAGACAGTCTTTACCTCCACTAGGAGCAACTCTATTTGAAAGAAACTTCCGTGACTGACATCCAGTTTCTCGTAAAGATGATAACCTTCTGTTAATCATTGACCTAGGGGCGTCAGATCCATAGCCTTGATCAGACCTATGCCCCTTTCCGAGTCGCTATAATGAGGACTTCCGAAGTAAATATAATAAGTGTTATTGTACCCTCGTGAGACATTTTCATGACGCTTTCTTAGAAGCGGAATGGCCACACTTACCCCAATCTGCTTAAGTGCATTGATGAGACACTGACTTCAATAGCAGAGCACTAAAAATTTTCTTGTAGCCTGCTCATATAGCAACATAAGCTTGTCGTCAAATAGTATATTTCTCAGAGAGAGCTCTTCACCTTGTCATCTATAAGTGATGACAACTCAAGGGCAGCATCATGTCTTACCAACTCCAAATTCCATAGTCCACGCGTAGTTGTACAGGGCATACATCACTGCCCTGGAATGGACTTGTAGCGAGGAACCATTGAGACGTTGCGCCATAGCTCTGGTAAGGTGATCTGCTTAGGACATTGCGTCCAGATTAGAACTTTTTCAATGAAATAGCACATTTCATTATTTCCGAGCATATATTAAATGATGCAGGTAGGGACATATTTTCATCCCCGGCATGCTCATCTAAACACAGACTTATATTCAGATGGAACAATATTCTAAGAGCTTAAGACTGAAATTTCATAGTCTTTAAAGTGCCTTTCTGTGAGGGATGGAGGCTCACACTCCGTAGCCCTCTTACCATCCAAATGTTCCATCAGCAAATATGGTCAACTCCATCCGACTGAATGGATGACTGGACCAAAGCAGCACCGTCCGACAGCTCACCCTCGTCTGTTAAACAGTAGTACCAGCGACTACCGGAATGCTGCGAAACGCAGTGCAATCTGCGGCAGCCGGTCCGTGATAATCCACTTGTTACCATAAGCTGCTCACGGGACTGAGATCTGGTCCCAGATCCTCGACACATGTCCCATATAAAAAAGCCTCAGACGACTAGCTATCGACCCGAACCTGCGAAGTCAGATAGCTAGTCTGCGGAAAACCTACTTCCTTAATGAAGCCAGGGAAGATGCCATAACTGGCACTGAATCCGGCTGGAGTGTGGAAGGAGCGTCCCGAACCGCAAGCGTGAACGGGCGTCCGAACTTGAATGCCGTCTCGAATCAAAAACAGTTGACCCCGACTGCTGACGGAAAGGAGAAGAATCTCCAGATTGCGGTCTGCTTCAGACCTCGCCGAGCATTCCGTTAGAAACTTGTAGGCATCTATCCCTTATCGTGCATATCCATATCCATGGAAGAAGAAGAAGCCGTAACCACAGCCAACCCTGGCTGAAGTGCGGAAGAAGCATCCCGACTCATCACATAGGACGGATGCTCCTCCTCATTGAAGTTTCTTACAACACAAAACAGTCATCCCCGACTGTTAATGGAAAGAAAAATGCTCTGTCCCCAGATCTCGCAGAGTATCCTGCTTAAAAACTTCTAGGCTTAATCCTCTTTTGTACGCTTCCATGTAAGTAGAAGAAGCCATAACTGCCACCAGCCCCGGCTGCAGTGTGGAAGGAACGTTTCGATGCGTGTGCCAAATCAATATGGTTTCTCACAACGGACAGTCGACCCCGACTGTTAATGGGATGGAGAGGGTTCTCCAAACGGAGATCTGACCCCAGAGCTAGCCGAGTGTCCTGTAGAGAAACTTATGGATTCTTCTACATGCACAATTGACCGTACCGACCCAGCACCGTCCAGCAGCTCACCACTGGAGTCTGCTCTTGCATTTGCTGGGATGCTGCTAATAGCTGAGCAAACTGTGACAGCAAGTCCATTCCCGAGGCTTGAGGAGCAGCGGTCTTCTGTTTTTTCGCTGCTTGCTGCTCCTGGGATGATGATACGGAGAAAGATCTTTTCTCCGAACGTCCTGTTGATTGATGCCTCGGATCGCTAGCTACCGGATGGTCTGACTCCACGGGCAAAGAATGGCTCCATCTTTGCGCAGCTGACTGGATATCTCAAGTCGGGTAGCTAGCCTGCGGTCTTGTGTGCTTTAATAATGTAGCGGAGGAAGACGTGACTGAAGCCGACCCCGGCTGCAGACTAGGCGGAGCGTCCCGAGCGGCGGGTGGACATATGCTCCGGCTCTTGCAAGTTTCTCATAACAACATTTGGCCCCAAACATTGTTAGGTTCGAGAGGAACCTCTCCCGCTCGCGGTGACATCAGACTTCGCCAAGCCCCTCAACAAGAAAACTTGATTTCGGTTTGTGAAAGTAGCGGAGGAAGCCGTGACTGAAGCACCCCGGCTGCAGACTAGACTGGCCCCAAATGTTGTTAGGTTAGAGAGGGGCCCCTCCCGCTTGCGGTCTATTAGACCTCGCCGAGCCTCCCAACAAGAAACTTGCTGACTTCCTCCCTATATCTTCCCTATTTCCGTCATCGCTGGGTGAGCTTTTATTTTTAAGTGCTCGCTCTACCCACATCCACACTTCCTTCGACCGCAACAGACTTACTCGGTGTCAAGGCTCCCATGGATGGAGTAACCACTTCACCAGTCGAGCTAGCTGCTTGCAAGAGATTAAGAACACTAACTGGAGGACTTACATGGTATGGGTGCCTAATTTGATGGATAAAGGGTTAATATCTCTGGATCAAATTATTACATTTACATAAAAAACTATACAGCACAGCACATCAGTAACCTGAATACATATATAAGGTAACCTGATAATCGGATTAATATTTTTTGAGTTATCGCATGCCGAAGAAATGGATTGGAGAAGTTCACAATTTCAAGGATAAAGGGTTAATATCACTATTAACTATGCTATGCAGCTCGGCACATCAGTAGCCTGAACACCTATATGAAGTAACATGACAATCGGATTGATATTTTTTGAGTTATCTCATGCCAAAGGGATTGGAGGAATTCTCAATTTGAAGGATAAAGGGTTAATATCTCAGGATCAAATTATCAGATTTACACCAAAAACTATACAGCTCAGTACATCAGTAATCTGAAGATATATATAAAGTAACATGACAATCCAAGCAGCAATATATTTCAAAAAGTGATTGGAGGAATTTTCAATTTGAAGGATAAAGGGTTAATATCACAGGATCAAATTATCAGATTTACACCAAAAACTATACTGCATGGCACATCAGTAACCTGAAGATATATATAAAGTAACATGACAATTGGATTGATATTTTTTGAGTTATCATCTCATGCCAAAGGGATTGGAGGAATTCTCAATTTGAAGGATAAAGGGTTAATATCTCAGGATCAAATTATCAGATTTACACCAAAAACTATACAGCTTGGCACATCAATAACCTGAACACAAATATAAAGTAACATGACAATCCAAGAAATACTTTTCAAGTTATCAAATGCCAAAGAAATGGATACGGACGCCGGACGGACAGACAGATGGACAGATAAAGGATGGACGAACGACGGAGGGCCACCCTGGATGCCGACATTATGTGTACCATACATGGTATGGGTACACATAAAAAACTATACAGCTTGGCAAATCAGTAACCAGAACATCAATATGAAGTAACAAGACAATCAGATTGATACTCTTTGAGTTATCGCATGTCAAAGAAATAGATTGGAAAAATGCACAATTTGATGGATAAAGGGTTAAAATCTCAGGATCAAACTACCAGATTTACACCAAAATCAAAACAGCTTGGCACATCGGAAACCTGACCACACATATGAAGTAACAAGGCAACCTAATCAATATTTTTTAGGTTACCGCATGCCAAAGAAATGGATTGGAGTAATCCTTACTTTGATGGATAAAGGGTTAGTATCTCAGGATCGAATTGTCAGATTTACATCAAAAACTATACAGCTCGGCATATCAGTTACCTGAACATATCTATCAAGTAACATGACAATAGGACGATATTTTTTTAGTTATCGCATGCCAAAGAAATGGATTGGAATAATGCTTAATTGGAAGGGTAAAGGGTGAATATCTCAGTATTGAATAATCAGATTTACACCAAAAACTATACAGCTCGGCGCATTAGTAACCTGAACACAAACATAAAGTATCATGACAATCTAAGCAATAGTTTTCTAGTTTTTGAATGCCAAAGAAATGGATACGGACACCGGATGGACAGACAAAGGATGGACGAACGACAGAGGGTCACCCCGAATGCCGGCATTATGTGTACCATACATGGTATGGGTACACATAAAAATAAATTAAAATGCGCTGCGAAATCCGGTGTATGAATCTCACCGCCAACAACGTACCACGACACCTGTCTCCAACATTAATCATCCCTGAGTACACAAGTAGGACAAGAATCCGCAGGAGTGCATCGACTAAAGTCGTTATCACTCCTACAAACTCCATAACAAAATATATAATTAAGATACATGAATAATCAAAATTAAATTCAAAATATTTTTTGAAAAAATTTTGAAAAAATGCCCAAGTTCCCAAAGGGAACATTATGAGCCCAAGGGCATCCCGATTCCCGATAGAGCCTAAGTGTGGACAAAATCCAAAATATTTGAGCTACACATTGCATCTAAAACTAAAGAAAACATGTCCTGAGAGGCCCTCCACACTTCGCCCCTACTGCGCATGCGCAGTGTCAAGGACGTTCCGAAATTGGCGCCATTTATCATTCTAATAACCAGTGCCTGGTAAGCGCTATGTACTCAGCGGGGAGGCAAGAGTTCCCAACTCCTGGGAGGGCCATCCCCGTCTGGGTCATTGGTAAGTATAAAAAATATATAAATTACTATAAATTTTTTAACATTTTTATACTGTACCAATGACCCAGACATAGCTGAATAGTAAAAAGGCTGGAGGGCCAAGGACATAGAGCAAAATGGAATACGCTCAATAAAATAAAATAGAGTCATCCCCTGTAGGGAAAAGAAGTAATAGGCCTTACATGTATCTTTCTTATTTATGATAAATTAGAAAGATACAACACCTTCCAAAAATTGAGCTTCATACATCCATGTACTCTATAATATCCAATAATCCTTATACTAATAATTTTTAAAGTAAGCCAATAATAAAGTAAGTCTAGAGAATAGAGACTCTTATACTCCTAAAAGTGTGTGAGAATTGCATAATCATGTCCGTTGACATATGCAATATTCAAAAGCTATACTTTAAAAACTAAGACTTGAATGAATTTTATAAACTTAAACTTCTCACTAAACAACCATCCCAATAACAGCTCAGAATTACTAACTCCGGAGGAGGTATCCCCTTGTTTTCATAGTAAAAACAGGTGACCCAAGGGAACACCCTCCCCCCCCCTTTTTCTTGCCCTGGGTCAAATAGCCCAGAGCGAAGAGGGCAGCCGAACGGAGACACTGCCGAAACAGACAGCCTACCTAGCTATAGTAGCAACTGTTAAGTGAATGACATTCTGAGCAGTAGATAATAGACCTAACAATAGAGGCCTCCAGAAATGGACTCGATATTTCTGAGATAAAATTCATGAATGGATGGCTGAGCGCAATGAGCAGCCTTCAAAAATCTATAATAGAACACTATTAATGTAAGCCCAAGAAGTAGAAGAACTCTTACTTCATGAGCCGAAATCTTAAGCACAACTGCTAAGCCAATGATATACCATAAGCAGTACGCTAGTTAATAGAATCCATTAACAATAAAATGGAGCGTAACGTCCTTCTACTAGACATCAAAGACAGAAGAAGCTTACGCCCTTGTAATAAACAGATATCTGTTTATAAATACATAAACTGTACCCGGAAAGAGTAAAGGCCTATGCCCATACGAAGACGGAAGGACCTCAAAATAATAGGTTCCGGATAATAGGAGCCTAACTCTTATGCAACAATCCAACCTAAATAGTAACGGAAGTATTGATTCCGAAACTATGAAAGTGAAAATCATCCATCGATAGTGCATGAAACTCACTGACTCTACAGTAAAAGAGAAACCAACAGAATTACTGTCTAAAAGGTCAGAATTTGAAAACTACTGTTTCCAGAGGCTCAAATGATTACTTAGCTAAATAAGAACCTGAAGTTAAAATCCGTATAGGAATTTAATCTAAAGATTCTAAGTCTATTTATCCAAAAGTTACTAACTGACTTAGATAAAGAGACAAAAGACTCAATTGTAAACTATCGTAGAGTGCATAGGTATGAGGTAACATAAACCTATAACCTAAATAACAACAGGCTGCAGTAGATCTTGTGAAACAAGTATACTAAAAAATAGCAATGAGTAGTATGGAGGGATCAACCATATGAACATAATGATCCCTACACCACGACGGAAGAGCCTCCACTTTAGTCGCATAGAATAGCGAAGAAGAGGATCTCCTATAGTAAGAAATCGCGTCCAAAGCTCGTCCAGTACAGTGCTTACAATGCAATACGGACCACACAACGGAATACATGAAGGTTGCGACCTTGCTGGTTGTGATAAAGATGACACGATTTACCCAGTGAAAAAAGATCCTCACATAGAGGAAGATTTCACGTTAAGATCCACAGTAGACAAGAGAGTAAATTACTCATGATCTCTGTGAAGATAGAGATGCTATCAACAGAAATGTATTGTGGTTGTTTATCTTAGCAATACCTGCTAAAAACAACAGCGCCGGAGGATACGCGTATCCTATCATTCTGTCCTATAGATCAATAGAGCGTTAACAGTATTAGCTCAGAGATCTGGACAAGCCAACACATACGTCTGCAATTGATTAGCCAGCTGTGTCATAAATAAAACATCATTGGGCGCTCCCATAGATAGCAAATCTGATTGAATACTTGTTTGTTGAGAGTCCATTCTGACAGCAACAAGCGACCCGTAAGAGAACGGGAGTGCGATAAAACAATCAGACGACCCAGAATATGACGGACCAAAACTGAACTTGGTGTACTATAACCAACAGACGGATTCTTTCCATTAAATTGAATAACGGAAACGAAAGAGTGCCTCCCTGGTTCCGGAGATACGTCACTACTGTCGAATTAAAGGACAGGAATTTGGGCATGCGTTTCTGAATAATGTTCATGCAATGACATAAAGCAAGCCTAAAAAACATTATTCCGCGGAAGTTAACTGATAGCTAAAAGACTGCGGAACCCAAAGACCCTGGCACTTCGAATCCGTAGGGATCAGTATATATCCCAATCTGTTTGACTGGCAACCGTCATAACAGCTACACTCGGGTCCGGCAACTGCGGCGGCACTCTCTGAGTCAACCACCGAATGTTTGCCCCAGTCTGAATCTCTTGTAACACTAGATAGACAAGAGAATGTATAAATCAAGCAATTCATGGATTGCCGGAAAGTTGCCGTCGAAGAGAAGCTCCTCCGAGAACGAAGCGACTCTGAGAGAGTTCTTAACCTACTATCCACGCGTGGATGTAGCTAGGGCTGCCTCACGTCTAACCAACTCCAATCAGCCACTGAAGGGCGGAGTTATACGTGAACAAACTACTGCCCTCAAAAGAAATTACATTGAGAATAATATCCCGTAAATCTTTTCTTGAAGACGTAATGATAACGCCTCAGTAAGGCGGATTACGTATAATAAAGCGTCTAAGTTAAGTCTAATATACATAATGTCGTTCCCAACATTGAAATTGGAAAAGACATAAACGGTGAAAAAGAATATATGCAGTCTTTAATCACACCGTCTAGACGCATATGAACTCTCGGTATGCCCTGCTCTGCCAAAATAAACTATATGTAAAAAAAGATAAAATGGCAGAAATGAGCCACGCGGACAAGAAACTAAACTATCATGCTTAGTAGCCGTCTTGTATATATATATAAATATATAGCGTCGAAAAATAAAACACATGTTGTAATGACAATATTGGACTGCGTCGGTAAGTCAGGGACAAAGTCCCTGTACCGATCGAAAAATCCGAGTCCAATGACGCTATAAGTCTCTTATCCAAGATCGCAGCAATGAAGTCCGAAAAATAATCACTGGAAGAAATGCCCGAAGATATGAAAGGCATCTTCCGATACTACTAAAGGGAAAACTCGAAATCTTTCGAATCCCTTTCGCCATCCTGTCGGACCCTATAAAGCGTTCGGTCGTCCGTAGCTTGATGCAACCGCGGACTGCACCGACCCAGCGCCGTCGGATAATTCCTGATTCGACCGAGAAACCGTCAATTGCTGGGATGCTGCGAAACAACTGTGCTAACTCGGATAGCACGTCCGTCACTGAGGCCTGAGGAGCAGCGGTCTTACGATGCATTGCCGCAGGAAGCTCCGAGATCGTTACCCCGTGCATACTTCCAATATGCGAGCGAACGGAGTGTATAGGCCTCGTGTCCCTTGGCTACCGGATGGCGCGACCTATTCGCTGTGGAATCACTGAATGCCGAAACTGATCGGATACTCGAGGTCACGTAGCCAATGTGCGGTCGTGTGCCCTGCTGTGAGGATGAGGAAGCATTAAAGACAGTCTCTCGGACTGTCAATATAACGGAGCGTCCCGAGCAACGGACATATGCTCCGAATGTAAAATATCTGAACCACAACATGCGGTCCCCTATGTTGTTGGCTTCCTCCGATCTGTCCTCAATCTGCCGTCACTGGGTGAGTACTAAAGTAATTAAAGTGCTCGCATCACCCAAATCTCCTTCCTAGACCGCAACGGACGAACCCGGCAGCCGAACCATTCGATGAATGTACGCTACACCGGGTGAGCTAGCGAATGTCACTCCGTAAGCGATAGACATATTCCATGAGCACTTATTGCCGCTAACTCTTCATTAACTATGACGACAGAGGCACACTTTTGAAAGACATCTCCATAACTCTTCGAACAAGAAACCAGAAATGCTTGGAAAGCAAGCATAAAATAATAATATATATAGCGTCGTTCAATAATTCGAAAGTTTGTGTGACATTATTGGACTATGTCGGAACTGAGGGACGATGTCCCTGAACCGAACCAAAAATTTCTAAGTCCACCGACGCTATCAGTTTCTTATCCGGCATCGCAGCATATGTTGTTCCGAAAGGGAAAGCTTGAAATCCACCGAATCCCTTTCGGTATCCCGTCGGACCGGATGAAACTTTCGGACGTCCGTACCCGCTTCCGCGGAGCGTCCCGACCCAGCATCGTCGGATAAAATATATGCGACAGATTCAGTTGATGCTGGGATGCTGCGATAAACTGTGCTATTAAGGAAAGCACGTCCGTTCCCGAGGCCTGTGCAGTAGCGGACTTACGATGCATTGCCGCTGGAAGCTCCGTGTACGTTGACTCCCGCATACTTCCTATGCGAACGTCCGGAGTCTGCAGGCCTCGAGTCCCCGGCTACCGACCCAGCGCTGTCGGATAATTCTCGATCCGACACCGTTTCTGTCGGCTGCTGGGATGCTGCGATAAGCTGTGCTATGTGCACAAGAATGTCCGGCGTCGAGACCTGCGGAGGCGCAGTCTATCGCTGCTTCGCCGAGGGCAGCTCCGCATCAGATGGCTCCCGCATACTTTTCCTATGCGAACGTCCGGAGTCCATCGGTCTCGAATCCCTGGCTGCCGGATGGTGTGACCTGGTCGCCGAAGAATCCTTGATCGGCGAAGCTGGTAATATATCGGCGGTCACGCAGCCAAGGTGCGGTCGTGTGCGCTGACGAGAAGAGGAAGCCTTAGCAGTCTCAGCGGACTGCCTATACAACGGAGCGTCCCGAGCGACGGACGTATGCTCCGCTAACGACACATTTGTACCACAACATCTGGGGCCAGATGTTGTTGAACGAGAGAGGGGCCTCTCTCGCTTGCCGTCCGGATGGACCGGAACGAGCTATGAACCGGACTAAAAGGCTTCCTCCGTTCTCCCTCCGATCCGCCATCACTGGGTGTGCATTAAGTTAATTTTATAGTGCTCGCATCACCCCAAAATTCCTTCTAGACCGCAACGGACGAACCCGGCTGCCGAACCATTCAGTGAATGGACGCTACACCGGGCGAGCTAGCGGACGTCAAAGGCCGTCGAACCTACTAGGGTCCTCTTAGGCAATTGGCGTATTACATGAGCACTTTTCCGCTAGCCCTTCATTAATTGTGACGATGGAGGCACACTGTTGGAAGACATCACAGATACATCACCCTAATCTTGATCGTCTGAAATAGAAATTGATAAAGTAGAGTGACCCTGCGGGGAAAGGACCGGAGTGTCCAAATCCCCAACAACATACCGTGACATACGCTTCCCATATTGTCATCGAAATCATACGATACAGAACCGGAGTTAATGCGAGTACACTGACCACATATAGAATGATAATAAGGTCAGAGGAAGACTTCCTCTTAAAACAATTGATCAATATCCTTTCAAAGTGAAAAGAAAACAAGTCCTGGTACTCGCACTAACCCCTGGCAATCAAAATACATAATAATAATATGATCCATTAATATAGAAAAAATAATTGAAATCAAAATATTTTGAAAAAATATTTTTTCAGAACAGCCCAAGTTTCTGAAAAGTAACGTTGAGCCCCAATGGATCCCAAGCCTAAGTGTGGACAAAAATTTTAAAAATATTTTAAACAATTTATTCAACACTTACGAACAATAATAATGTATCTAGTTATGATTGAAATAACATAAAGATATTATTATTTAGAAATCCCCCCCTCACACAGAGGGCTGTTGTAAATGTAAACAATGAGTGTAAAAACACTAAAATAAGACTCCAGGCACCCAGGCCCGAAATCAGTTACCAAAAATACACCATCTGATGCAAAACAGAGACTTCCAGGGAAGAAACTGCAGAACATCAGATGGTAGATGCAGAACACAACGCCTAACCACCCGTAGGTGAAGACGTAAACATGGGGAAAGAACAGAATTCATTCTGTTATTCAGCTAAACTCCCAAGAAATTTTAGTAATAATAATTACAGAAATTATGCCAAAAGCATGGGAGAATAGCAAGGGGGAACTTAAAGGACAGGGAGAGAGGAAAAACACTTGTAAAAACAGTGTAACTAAATAATCAGAATGACAACAAAATGGCTGCTGCCTTGAAAATAGGTAACTTAACATAATTTCATTAAAAAATTTTAAGTTACAGCCCTGATAATATTCTGTCACACATTCTTTTCCTCTCCTCCTTTTCTATCCTCCTTAGAATCACCATTTCACTAATATTTATGTGTCTGGCATCATTTAAACTGAGATTTAAAAGCACAAAGATCAGTCAGATGTTAACTGATGAAGGGCCAAACTTAGAATGATAAATGGCGCCAATTTCGGAACGTCCTTGACACTGCGCATGCGCAGTAGGGGCGAAGTGTGGAGGGCCTCTCAGGACATGTTTTCTTTAGTTTTAGATGCAAATTTTGGGGATTGGGGGGCAAAATTTGTGTTTGGCCCTATATTTTAAGAGTTAGCACCAGCTATGTCTGGGTCATTGGTACAGTATAAAAATATAGAAATTCTGGGCGGGGCCAAAAATATTACCCCTCCCATTACAAAGCCAAATATTGCTTCACGAACTTCGTTTGAACAAACTTGATTCTACACATCAAAAGGAAGCTCCATAGAAAATATCAAATCATTGTGCACACTGGTTCATGAGAAGAAGATTTTAAAAATATTTTGGAGCATTTTTCCCCACTCCCTCTCTATGGGCTGAGTTGAACAAAAATGCAATGCCCCTTCGGGACCATCACTCATACAGACTTTCACTTGAATTGGCCTAGTGGCTTTGGAGGAGAAGACCAAAACATGGTGTTGATGGATGACAGATGGACGGATGGATGGATGGCCGACAGATGGAGAGCGATGGGATTAGCTCAGCTTGACTTTGTCAAAATGAGCTAAAAATAGCCAAAAAGCTTAACTGGTAGAGTGCTGGAAGCCCTACTTTGGGCTTTACAAAAAGTGACAGGCAATAACTGTCTGTAGCTACATTCTGCCTGAGGAAGCCTTTATTGTCCCTGATATGAATCAGATTTTTTATACAATACCTTGCTCTCTGACATTTAATTGGATAGTGCCTACAAGGCACTATCCAATTAAATGTAATAGAGCAGTATATGATGAGCTTTGATTTGTTGTCAGAAAAAACTCAGCACTTTACCAGTTAAGAGTTTAACAGGAAGGGTTCATGGAAGGATATATAGGGAAGGAACACTTAACAAACAGTGGATTAATCATTAGCAAAAATGATGATGTCAGGTATATGTCCCAAAACTGGGAAACATGAAATAATTTTATAATTATTATAAAGTTACAGCCCTGAACATATAAAACCACCATTGTACACTTCCATCGTCCAATAACAGCCTTGGATCCACCGATTTGTGTCTGGCATCCTCAGAAAGGGAGATTTTAAAGCACAGGTGTCAGAACATTGTTACTGACTTTAGGGCCAAACAAAGAATGATGTTTGTGCCAATTCCGGTTACTTCCTGACGACTGCGCATGCGCGGAGAGTAAAAAGTATGGAGGACCAGATAGGACTTTTAATTTTTGGTTTTGCAAGCAAATTTTGGGGATTGGGGGTTCAATATTGTGTTTGGCCCTTGATAACTTTGAGTTTGCATCAGCTAGTCTGGTTTATAGTATAAAAGTTAAAATATTTATAGTAATTTATATATTTTTAATACTTACCAATGACCCAGACTTAGCTGGTGCTAACTCTAACAAAACCAGGGCCAAACACAAATTTTGCCCCCCAATCCCCAAAATTTGCATCCAAAACAAAAAGAAATCATGTCCTAAAGGACCTCCATACTACGCCTCTACTGCGCATGCGCAGTGACGCAGACGTCCCGAAACTGGCGCCAATTATCATTCTTACTGGCAGTGCCTGGTCAGCGCTATGTACTCAGCGGGGAGGCAAGAGTTCTCAACTCCAGGGAGGGCCATCCCCGTCTGGGTCATTGGTAAGTATAAAAAATATATAAATTACTATAAATTTTTTAACATTTTTATACTGTACCAATGACCCAGACTTAGCTGAAGAGTAAACAGGCTGGAGGGCCTAGGACATAGAGGAAAATCCAACAAGCTCAACTATATAGTAAAGAGGTAACCACTTAAGGAGAAAAGGAGTATTAGGCTTTACATGTATCTTTCTTATTTAATATTAAATTAGAAAGATACACTACCCTTAATAATTGAGCACAATAACATTCATGTTCTCTATTAACATCCAGTATAACCCTTATACTAATTATTTTTAAAGCAAGCCAATAAATAAAGTAGTCCAGAGAATTGAGACTCTTTATAGTCATTTAAAAGTGTCCGAGTATTGTATATTAAAGCCCGTTTGACACTTGACATATACAAATGCTTCACACCGAGCTACACTTTAAAAATAAGACATGAATGAATTTTAACATTAATATTACACTTTAAAACCATCCCGGAAGCGACTCAGAAATACTGACTTGGAGGAGGCATTCCCTTGCTTTTCACTATAAAGCAGGTGACCTAAGGGAACACCCGCCCCCCCCCCCCCCTCCTTCCCCTTGCCCTGGGTCAAATAGCCCAGAGCGAAGAGTGCAGCCGGACGGAGTCACTGCCGGAACAGAAAGCCTGCATAACTATAGTTGCAACTGTTTAGTGGACGACATTCTGAGCAACAGATAACGGACCTAAACAATGCAGGTCTCCAGAATTGGACTCAATATTTCTGAGATGAAAATTCGTAAATGTGGATGGCTGAGACCAATAAGCAGCCTTCATTAAATCTGTAATAGCAACACTATTAGCATAAGCCCAGGAAGTAGAAAGAGCTCTTACTTCATGAGCAGAAATCTTAAGCACAGACTGCTGAGAAGAAGATAAATCTTCATAAGCAGTACGGATAGTTAATTGAATCCATCTAGCAATAGAATGGACTGAAATGTCCTTTCTATTAGGCATCAAAGACAGAAAGAAACGTTTCCGTCCCTTTCTG
This sequence comes from Pictodentalium vernedei, assembly GCA_031216915.1. Classification (NCBI taxonomy): domain Eukaryota; kingdom Metazoa; phylum Mollusca; class Scaphopoda; order Dentaliida; family Dentaliidae; genus Pictodentalium; species Pictodentalium vernedei. The sequence goes on from CM062295.1 coordinate 753,811,524, forward strand.
ATAAACTGAGATCTCTGTTTATAGATACGTAATGCTCTAACAGGACAGAGTAAAGGCCTACGCCCGTCTGAAGACGGAAGAGCCTTAATAACAATAGGTTCCGGATATTTATTAGGAGCCTGATTCTTAGCTAAAAAACCCACATTAGTAGTGAAGGTGATAGTGTTCCCAACACTACGATAATGAGAATCATCCACCGATAGTGCATGAAGCTCACTGACTCTTCTAGCAGAAGAGAAAGCTAAGAGAAAAGCTGTCTTATAAGATAAGAATTTGAAATCTACTGTCCCAAGAGGTTCAAATGGCTTTTCCATCAATTTAAGAAGAACCCAAGCTAAATTCCACTTAGGAATTAATCTAAGAGTTCTGGGTCTATTTATCGAAAAGTTTCTAACCAACTTAGATAAAGAGACATTAGATCCAATTTGTAAACTATCATGATGTGCATAAGTATCAGATAACATAGATCTATAACCCTTTATAGTAACAGGCTGCAGTTTGATTTCGTCAAACAAGTATACTAGAAAGTTTGCAATGTCTGGTATAGAGGGATCGAATATATCTACAGAATGATCCCTACACCAACGACGAAAAACCTTCCACTTAGCCGCATAGTTTAGCGAAGAGGAGGTCCTCCTACAGTTAGAAATCGCGTCCACTGCTCGTCCTGTAAAGTGCTTGCCATGCAAGAAGGACCGCACAACGGAAAAACGTGAAGGTTGAGACCTTGCGGGTTGTGATGGAGTTGGCGCGATTTCCCCTGCGAAAGAAGATCCTCCCGTGGAGGAAGCTTCCGCGGTAGGTCCCACAACAGACACCTGAGTAGATTTATCCACGGTCTCTGTGGTGACAGAGATGCTACCAACAGAATCTTGCATTGAGATTGTTTTATCTTTAGCAATACTTGTTGAATTAACGGCGCTGGAGGATACGCATATCCTATCATTCCGTCCCAAGGGATCGACAGAGCGTCTACTGCAAATGCTCTTGGTTCCGGACACGGAGACACATACGTCTGCAACTGATTGTTGAGATGTGTCGCAAATAAGTCTATCATTGGCCGTTCCCATTGGTAGCAAATCTGATTGAATACTTGTTTGTTGAGAATCCACTCCGACGGCAACAAGCGACCCTTTCGTGAAAGGGAGTCTGCTAGCACATTCAGACGACCCGGTATGTGACGGACCGAAAGAAGAACGTGATGTTCTAGCGCAAACAGAAGGATTCTTTCCGTTAGATTGAACAACGGAACTGAATGAGTGCCTCCCTGATTCCGTATATACGCCACTACTGTCGTATTGTCGGATAGGATTTGGACATGAGCATCGTGAATAATGTCCATCCAGTGACGTAACGCAAGCCAAATTGACATCATTTCCTTGATGTTTATGTGCTTGCACAGGAATTGCGGATCCCAAAGACCCTGGCATCTCAAATCCGCTGGGTTTAATGATGTACTCCAACCTGTTTGACTGGCATCCGTCATAACGGTAAAACTCGGATCCGGCAACTGCAGCGGAACTCCCTGAGTTAACCACTGAATGTTTGCCCAAGTCTGAATCTCTTGTTTCACTTGATCTGACAAGAGAACGTCTACATCGAGCGAATGAATTTTCACACTCCAATTCTGAGTCAAGAAAATTTGAAGAGGACGTGTGCGTAACCGCCCCATCGGAATGAGATCCGCGGCGGCTCCGCACAGACCTATCAGTCTCATAAATTCTCTCGCCGTGACTTTGTCTGCGTGCAGACAATAGCGAGCGTAACAACTGACTAATTTCGCTCTGGTTAACGGCAGACGAACGAGATTGTTGTGCGTCTCGAAGCTCATTCCCAGATGAGTGAATGACTTGGACGGCACCAGATCCGACTTCTCCTCGTTTACTATAAAACCGAGACGTCGGAGCAATAGAAGAAGATTCTGAACATCGTTCTGAAGCGTTAACTCGTTGCTGTACCTCTGAAGAATGTCGTCCAGGTAGGCCGACGTTACCGCAGACGAATGAGCTCGGAAGTAGATCATTACCGAGTTCATTACCCGAGTGAAAGCCCAGGGTGCTAGATTCAACCCGAAGCACATCGCCCGGAATTGATACACCACTCCTAGGACTGCGAAGCGTAGATACTTTCGGAATGTCGGATGTACCATGACGTGAAAGTACGCATCTTTGAGATCTATGCTCGTTGCATAATCGTTCACCCGAATACTCGCTCTGACCGATCGAATCGTCTCCATATAAAACTTCGGAGCGACGATCAGCTTGTTTATCCAGCTCAAATCTATGACTGGACGGAACGAGCCGTCTGGTTTCGGAACCAGAAACAGATGGCTGTAGAATCCCGGAGAATCCTGGTTTTCTACGACCTCTACCGCGTTCTTCATTAAAAGAGACTGCACCTCTGATAACAGAGCGTCTCTTTTCTGCGGATTTGACGGAAGATGAGTCCACTTTGGACTTCGAGTTAATGGAGGCTTTCGTTTGAAGGATATCTTTAGACCTTCCGAAGTCACTCCTCTCACCCAAGGGTCGTCCGTAATCGACGCCCATTCTTGTGAAAAGTTCGACAACCTTCCGCCAACCGGAACGCGATAGAGGTTTAAGCCATCACCTCCTGGACCTGCGAGGCCTGCGGTAGGAGAAACCACGTCTTCCACGGCCCGCACCTCGCCCCGTCGACCTCGGGGCGTCCGACCGATTGTCCCGGCCTGAAGGACATCCCGAACGAGAGTCGCTATCCTGACGGTCTCTCGAATAAGACCAAGAGGACGCACCAGAACCTCTATAGGAACCTCTCTTGGGCGCATTAGACCCAGAAGTGCCTGTCTTATTCGTGTCTGCTGTATCCGACTTCTTAGGAGCAGATTTGAACAACAGAGAATCCTTAGCTTTCTTTGTAATTTTATCATAAATAGAGGAAAGCTTGCCGTCAAAGAGAAGTTCTCCTGAGACCGAAGCGACTCTAAGAGAGTTCTTCACCTTAGAATCCACTAGTGTGGATGTAGCTAGGGCTGCGTCACGTCTAACCAACTCCAGATTTGCCACTGAAAGGGCGGAGTTACACGTGGAATAAGCTACTGCCCTTGAAAGAAGTCTTAAAGAGGATTGTATATCCTGAAACTCTTTCCCCTGAAGGCGCAGTGATAACGCCTTAGTAAGGTGATCTGCGTAAGATAAGGCATCTAAATTGGCTCTGTTAAACGCAATAGCTGTTTCCAACACCGCGGTTGGAATAGAAGCTGACGACGGTAATGATAGCTCTAAGTCTTCCGCCTCGTCGTCCATACGCAGAGGAACTCTCCGTATACCCTGTCCTGCCGTATCGAATTTATTCCTTGCATTAATGAAAGGCAGGTTGAGAGTATTAGCGGACAAGAAACCTGCTTTCCCCGTCCTGGAAGCAAGTTTAAATATAGCGTCGTTCAATAATTCAAATGTTCTTGCAACATTATTGGACTGCGACGGAAACTCGGGAGCGATGTCCCTGAACCGTTCAAAAAATTCAGAGTCCAATGACGCTATAATTCTCTTGTCCGGAACCGCAGCAGTCTGGCCCGACGGAACAACTTGAGGGAGAAAGTGCCGAATGAAGTCCACGGCAGCTTTATGTTGTTCCGAAAGGGATAGCTCCAAGTCATCCGTATCCCTTTCACCATCCGGTCGGACCTCATGATGTTCCCGGTCGGCCGCCCCCGATGCTTCGGCGGAGCGTACCGACCCAGCGCCGTCGGATAATTCTCGATCCGACACCGTTTCTGTCGGCTGCTGGGATGCTGCGATAAGCTGTGCTATCTGCACAAGAATGTCCGGCGTCGAGACCTGCGGAGGCGCAGTCTTTCGCTGCTTCGCCGAGGGCAGCTCCACATCAGATGGCTCCCGCATACTTTTCCTATGCGAACGTCCGGAGTCCATCGGTCTCGAATCCCTGGCTGCCGGATGGTGTGACCTGGTCGCCGAAGAATCCTTGATCGGCGAAGCTGGTAATATATCGGCGGTCACGCAGCCAAGGTGCGGTCGTGTGCGCTGACGAGAAGAGGAAGCCTTAACAGTCTCTGCGGACTGCTTATACAACGGAGCGTCCCGAGCGACGGACGTATGCTCTGCTAAAGACACATTTTGTACCACAACATCTGGTCCCAGATGTTGTTGTACGAGAGAGGGGCCTCTCTCGCTCGCGGCCCGGCTGGACCTGGACGAGCTAGGAACCGGACTCAAAGGCTTCCTCCGTTCTCGCTTACTATCCGCCGTCACTGGGTGTGCATCTATTATGTTTATAGTGCTCGCATCACCCAAAACTTCCTCTTGGACCGCATCGGACGAACCCGGCTGCCGAACCATTCGGTGAATGGACGCTACACCGGGCGAGCTAGCGGACGACATTTGTCTAATCTCCATGAGCACTTTTGCCGCTAGCTCTGAATTCATTTGTGACGACGGACGCACACTTGTAGAAGATAACATGGAAACATCACCCTGTTCTGGTTCCTCTGAAATAGAAACTGAGAGAGTAGAGTGACCTTGCGGAGAAAGAGCCGGCATCGCCCTTTCTCCAGAAACAACATATCGTGACACACGTTTCCAATGTTTCTCATCCCAATATTCACATATAGGACAGGGATTAATGCGAGAACACTGACTACAATTAATACAATGATCATGAAAGTCAGAGGAAGATTTCTTCCTATTACAATTTGAACAACGTCCCTTCATTGTGAAAGAACAACAATAAGTCCTAGTTACTCGCAAAAACCCCTGACACAAAGATACATAATAACATGATCCATTAATAAATGAAAAAACAATTGCAAATCAAAATAATTTTGAAAAAATATTTTTTCAGCGAAGCCCAAGTTGCTGAAAAGTAACGTTGAGCCCCGATGGATCCGATGGCAAAGTGTGGTCAAAAATTTTAAATTTATATTAAATAATTAATGAGACACTTACGGATAAAATAAATGTATCTTATAGTGAGATAAACTACAGCAAAGGCAAACAGCCCCCCTCAAAAAAGGCTGTTGCCAATGTAAACAAACAGTGTAAAAACACCAGAAAACATGACTCCAGGCACTGAAAAAACTGGCCCGGAATCAGTCATCAAATTACACTCTATCTGATGCAAAACAGAGACTCCCAGGGGAGAATCTGCAGAACATCAGATGGAAGATGCAGAACACAAACGTTATACACCCATGGGTGAAAACGTAACTATGGGGAAAATAACAGAAAACATTCTGTAACCAAGCAACTCTCCCAGGAAATTTTAGAAATGAAATTTCTCAAAAATATGCCAAAAGCATGGGAGAATTGCAAGGGGGTACTTTAGAAGGCTAGGGGAGAGGAAACACTGAATAAGCAGTGCAACATTTAGCAAGAATGACAACAAGAGGCCCATGCCTCGAAAATAGGCAACTTAACATAATTTCATCAAAAAATTTTAAGTACAGCCCTGATTATTTTTTGTCACTTCTTTTTCCTCTCCTCCTTCTATCCTCCTTAGAATCACATTTTCTCCAAAAATTACGTGTCTGGCATCCTTTAAACTGAGATTTACAAGCACAAAGATCAGTGAGATGTTGACTGATGAAGGGCCAAACAGAGAATGATAATTGGCGCCAATTTTGGGACGTCTGCGTCACTGCGCATGCGCAGTAGAGGCGTAGTATGGAGGTCCTTTAGGACATGATTTCTTTTTGTTTTGGATGCAAATTTTGGGGATTGGGGGGCAAAATTTGTGTTTGGCCCTGGTTTTGTTAGAGTTAGCACCAGCTAAGTCTGGGTCATTGGTACAGTATAAAAATATATAGATCTGGAGGGATGGACAGATGGAAGAAAAACAAGACTTATGTCATATAGTAAACCTCCCAATCTCTTCGAGTGTGGGAGTATAATAAAAGATCTTCATATGAGCCAATTGTGGGATGCCAAATTTATTGATTATGTCAGAATCTGAGTAGATCGAAAAGCATGCTTTGTGGGTTGGGTTAATAAATTTCTTTTTTAATCCCATGCATCCAAATCTGGCCAACTGAAGAAAGTAAAGAAAGCTTGTGTTGGAAATCAATTGGAAAGGATGAAAAGCAATGTAAAATCCTTCACATAACATGAATAGCAAATGACACTTGCAATAAATATTCTTAAATAAGTAAAAAAAAAATTCATCTTTTCCCTCAAATGGGGCAAAGAGTAATAAAACAGTGGCAGAATTTCACCCAAATCAAACAATCTGATTCTCTTAATGATTGTAGCACATTTATTTCTGAACAGTAGAATAGAATGGGCATTACTTCATTTTGATTCCGGCAAATATTTTTGAAATTCTGTCACTGTAAAATATAAATTTTTGTGAACAGTAGTGGTAAAGAGTTAAAAATCATATATGCAACATTACAGGGATATTCCTGGCTACTTTGGGAAAGGGGCTGGGGCCTCTGAAATTGCAAAAAATGAAAGTGTCAATGACACTCTAGCTTAACTTGTGTGTTGTGTTTGATGAAAAGGATAATGTTCAATGTTTATGAAAGGATTATGAAATAAGACAAGAATTGTGATAATTGGGAATATGTTCATTTCTGTTCCCTGTATGCTATGTTTATGATAAAAATAATATGAGGAATAATATGAGGTGTACACTGTACTAAAGAGCTGTGAGGTGGGTTAATATGACCTCACAGTTAATGTATGTGGCCCTCACAGTTAACTTATATCAACAAAAGTTACCAAGTTACAGTGAAATTATTCCAAAACGAGTCATCCTATCAAGTTACATTAAAATCCCTTCATAAATATGGCCTGTAGACTGTGCTAAAGGTTTTCGGGCTTCGGGCTCCTGTAGCCGTCAGTTTCCCAATTGCGTCCAAAGGGGACGTTCTCATCTAGACATTATATGAAGTCAACCTACCAAGTTACAATGAAATCCCTTAATAAATATGACCTGTAGACTGTGCTAAAGGTTTTTGGGCTTTGGGCTCTGGCAGCCATCATGGTTGAATGATCGTAACCAAAAGGGGACATTCTCATCTGGAGTGATCCTACAAAGTTACAATGAAATCCCTTTATAAATATGACCTGTAGACTGTGCTCAAGGTTTTTGGGCTTCAGGCCCCTGAAGCCGTCACAGTTGACCAATCACAACCAAAAGGGGATTTCATCATCTAGGCATTATATGGAGTCAAACTTACAGGTTACAATGAAGTCCTTCCATAAATATGACCAATAGACTATGCTAAAGGTTTTGGGGTTTTGGGTTCGGGCAGCCATCAAGGCTGAATGATCGCGACCAAAAGGGGACGTTCTCATCTAGACATTACTTAGAGTCTTCCTACCAAGGTACAATGAAATCCCTTCATAAATATCACCTGTAGACTGTGTCAACCTACCAAGTTACAATGAAATCCCTTCATAAATATGATCTGAAGACTGTGCTAAAGGTTTTCAGGCTTTAGGCTTGGGCAGCCATCATGGTTGAATGATCGCAACCAAAAGGGGACATTCTCATCTGGACATCATCTGGAGTGATCCTATGAAGTTACAATGAAATCCCTTCATAAATATGACCTGTAGACTGTGATCAAGATTTTTGGGCTTCAGGCAACTGTAGCCATCACAGTTGACCAACCACGACCAAAAGGGGATGTCATCATCTAGGCATTATATGGAGTCAACCTAACAAGTTACAATGAAGTCCTTCCATAAATACGACCTACAGACATGCTAACGGTTTTTGGGCTCAGGCAGCCATCAAGGCCGAATGATCGTGACCAAAAGAGGACGTTCTCATCTGGACACTATTTGGAGTCATCCTACCAAGCTACAATGAAATCCCTTCATAATTATGACCTGTAGACTGTTCTAAAGGTTTTCGGGCTTTGGGCCCCTGAAGCCGTCACAGTTGCCCAATCGCGTCCAAAAGGGGGCGTTCTCATCTAGACATTATATGAAGTCAACCTACCAGATTACAATGAAATCCCTTCATGAATATGACCTGTAGACTGTGCTAAAGGTTTTCGGGCTTCCGGCTCGGGCAGCCATCATGGTTGAATGATCGCAACCAAAGGGGACAATTTCATATGGGCATCATCTGAAGTGATCCTGCGAAGTTACAATGAAATCCCTTCATAAATATGACCTGTAGACTGTGCTCAAGGTTTTCAGGCTTCGGGCACCTGTAGCCATCACAGTTGACCAATCACGTACCAGTGCGTATGGCACGTTGTAAATCAGATTGGAGGTAAACATAAAATTTATTGAGTTTTAAAACCTCAAAGTTCACATGGGAAAAATGACGAGTAAATTATGTTAATTAACTGACTACTGGCACGTTCTCTGAAGTCACATGCTCTTAGATAAAGCTGCGCATTGGCAGTTATGTTTTTTGTCAACAATAAAATGGTTAAATTATAATAGAACACATCCTACTAAATGAATGCTAGGTAACTATTGAAAGTTTTTTTTTAAACTTATTGGGAATTGTTTGTATACTATTTGAACTTACTTTAAGGAATCGCGCAGTACTGCAGGTCTGTCAGGTACACACGCTGCATTCCCAATACGAAGATGTTATAATCAACACGTGTTTTCCCACGACCATGTGTATTTTGTAAACACAACAAATCCCAAGATGCAATATTGCAAACTTTCTTTCAAATCCCATTATGCAGCACTCTCCCTTCAAAAACATCAATCGCCTGTCTTGACTGAGATGAAATCAACAAAGGGATCAGCCAAGAGGGCAAAGTAAAGTTGGTAATATCTTCGCCTTGGCACCGCTCATTTCGCCCAATTTCTATGTTTGGGCAAAATCAAAGTAAAAAACGAACCTCTACAGTCGAAATTAGGAGAGATATTGTGAAAGCATTGGAGTGAGTTACCAATAAAAGTGATTCGTATATCACGACTTACTTCAATAATAGTTATCAAAATCACAAGAAATATGATTTGTGTTCCTCTTATTCCACTGTCATTTGAAGCAGGAACCATCAAGAAACACGGGGCATGTCTATTTTCAAGCGATGTGATAATTACCGAAATAAGCACAACAATTGCACATTATCCACCCAAACCAGGGTGAGAGCTTAGCGTCTCCATAAAAAATAAGGAAATGTTGATTTTTGCTAAAATGTAGCTTTTCTTGTGAATTTCTGCATCTTGTCTTGACAAGGCCCCAAATCTCACTGACAGAACAAGGCAGCTCCCACCAGTGGTGGAGCCATGGTTTGAAATCCTGTGAACCATACTGGTGAAGAGTTGGGTTTTTTTTGTGGGGGGGGGGGGGGGGGGGGATCTCAGGACTGAGGGTACTGTACTTGTACTGAGGGCAGGAAATCAAAAAGAATCTTTTCAAATTTGGGGATGGGAGAAGCAAGTGGGATTTTGAGTGGGGGGGGAGGGGGTGGGGGGGGGGGGGGCTGGGCTCCACCACTGTTGCCCACTACAGTAGCCCAACACAATATGTCCATTAGCTGAGAAGAGTGGTGAACACTGAGTAACCTGAATGACTCCACACGCTATATGAGCCTCATGACTTGGATGACAAAAACAGACAGATTTTATGTGTACATTACCCTCTAAAATGTGGATTTCTACAATATATTTTGAAAAACCGAAAACCGAACTGAAAACCGAGTTTTTGTACAAAACCGAAACCGAAATGCAAATTTCAAAACCGCCCAGCCCTAATGAAATCCCTTCATAAATATGACCTGTAGACTGTGCTCAATGTTTTCGGGCTTTGGGCACTTGTAGCCATCACAACTGACCAACCACGACCAAAAGAGGATGTCATCATCTAGGCATTATATGGAGTCAACCTAACAGGTTACAATGAAATCCTTCCATAAATATGACCTTTTGCCTATGCTAAAGGTTTTTGGACTCGGGCACCCATCAAGGCTGCATGATCACGATCAAAATGGGACATTCTCGTCTGGACATTATTTGGAGTCATCCTACCAAGTTACAATGAAATCCCTTCATAAATATGACCTCTAGACTGTGCTAAAGGTTTTCGGGCTTCAGGCCCCTGTAGCCGTCACAGTTGCCCAATCACGTCCAAAAGAGGACTTTCTCATCTAGACACTGTATGAAGTCAACCCACCAAGTTACAATGAAATTCCTCAAAAAATATGACCTGTAGACTGTGCTGAAGGTTTTCGGGTTTTGGGCTCGGGCAGTCGTCATGGTTGGCAGATCATGCCCAAATGGGGAAATTCTCATCTAGACATCATAAGGAGTCATCCTACCAAGTTACAATGAAATCCCTCCACATTAAACATGACCTGCAGACTGTGCTAAAAGTTTTTGGGTTTCGGGCTTGGGCAGCCATCATGGTTGATAGATCATGCCCAAAAGGGGACGTTCTCATCTAGGCATTATACAGAGGCATTCTACCAAGTTACAATGAAATCCCTTCATAAATACGACCTGTAGACTGTGCTAATGGGTTTTGGGCAGCCATACCGGTTGCCCGATCGCGACCAAAAGGGGACGTTCTCATCTAGACATGACCCGAAACCTGCATATGAAATTCCGTGACGATCAGACAAGAACTGCAGGGTGTAGCCCGTGCTAAAGGAAAATGTGAACAGACATCACAGACTCACAGACTAACAGACTTCCGCACGTGTGATGGCAATAGCTTATCTTGACTATGTCAAGTTAAGCTAAAAATGTGCATCGTGAAGGTGGAAATTGGGAAAATAAATTTCTGGGTTTTTTTCAAAGTACACCCAAATGATGATTTTGAATATTTGTTTTCTTGATGTATCAGATGTCATGTTGTTATGAATAGACAGAAATTTCAGAACAAATCATTGTTTTGATCAGAAAAAATACAGAATTATCAGGCATGAACTATGTATAACAACTTTCAATGGTTTTGGGCATAGGACAGGGAATTTTCAAACAGGAATTAGGAAAAATAAGTCTGATTAGGCATTGGGAAAATGGCCCTTCTTTGGCCCCTAGTGCTGGCTGAGATTATCCCCACATTATTATGGTTGCTATCAATTAGTCACCTGTGTTGTGTCATCCATGGCAACTTTAAGTAATTCTGAGTGTTTTTTAGTTGTGTCTAGGACTTGCTTCTCAATGTCCAAGGAATACTTCACCTTCTCTGTTGTACTCTCTATTAAGTTTTCTAGAGCAATCTCCAGAGCTAAAAATAAAATGAATAAAACCATGCTTACAATTACCGGATTTTCTCCTCAATTAGAGAGTGGACAATGTACCTATATTCTGAGGGCGTCACAGACATGCAACTAAAATAGCTGATATTCCATCTTTTAAAAGACAATATTTGGATGCTTCTTTCTTGTAAAATACAGGACATAAACAGAGGATTAATAATGAGTCATGATCTGCTGTGAAATTTCTAAACTGATTCTGCTCTTTTTCATATTACAGGAAGATGTATACAGGTGATGGTGAGACTTTCGATTTTGAGGCACGCAACTGTGCTTGCACACAATAGCATGCCTGGAATCGAAAAGCAGCGCACAAAAAAGAGCATGCCACAAGATTTTTTGCATGTAGATTTCATTTTATTATTTATTTATTTATTTATTGGTGTTTGCAGTGAGCCATTACTATTGCAGTCACATACTTTGCAGGGCATGAAATACTTTTTTAAAAGTGTATAGCAAAATGCTATACTAAATTGGTTTTTGTATAGTATAAGTTAAACAAGAGGCCCCAAGGGGCCTGAGGGCACTCACCTGACATGGTAGCCTAAATATCAACCCAGAGAATTGATTTCAACAAGTTGCATCTGCTCCTCCTAAGAAAAGCTTATACCAAATATCCAAAGATTCTGACCAGTGGATCCAAAAAAAAAGAAGATTTTTAAAGAATATTCCTCATATTGAACTAAGTTATAATTCAGGCTCTCAAAGGGAGCCCATATATGAACACAGGGACTTGGTTTTAACAAACTGAATCTCACCCCTCTAAGGATGCTGCACACCAAATATCAAAACATTCCGACTGCTGGATCTGAAGAAGAAGATTTTTTAAAGAAAATTCCTCATTTTGAACTAAGTTACAATTCGAGCTCCCACAGTGAGTCCAAATAGGGACCTAGTGACATGGCTTGAACAAACTTGAATCTTCCCCCCTAAGGATGCTGCATACCAAATATCAAAACATTCTGAAGAAGATTTTTAAAGAAAATTCCTCATTTTGAACTAAGTTATAATTCGGGCTACCACAGTGAGCCCAAATATGAACCCAGGGACTTGGCTTGAACAAACTTGAATCTCACCCCCCTAAGCATGGTGCATACCCAATATCAAAAGATTCTGTCTGCTGGATCTGGAGAAGAAGATTTTTAAAGAAAAGTCCTCATTTTGAACTAAGTTATAATTCAGGCTCCCACAGGGAGCCCATATATGAACCCAGGGACTTGGCTTTAACAAACTTGAATCTCACCCCCCTAAGGATGCTGCACACCAAATATCAAAACATTCCGACTGCTGGATCTGAAGAAGAAGATTTTTAAAGAAAAGTCCTCATTTTGAACTAAGTTACAATTCGAGCTCCCACAGTGAGTCCAAATATGGACCTAGGGACATGGCTGATGAAGAAGATTTTTAAAGAAAAGTCCTCATTTTGAACTAAGTTACAATTCGAGCTCCCACAGTGAGTCCAAATATGGACCTAAGGACATGGCTTGAACAAACTTGAATCTCACCCCCTAAGGATGCTGCATACCAAATATCAAAACATTCCGACTGCTGGATCTGAAGAAGATTTTTAAAGAAAATTCCTCATTTTGAACTAAGTTATAATTTGGGCTACCACAGTGAACCCAAATATGAACCCAGGGACTTGGCTTGAACAAACTTGAATCTCACTCCCCTAAGCATGGTGCATACCCAATATCAGAAGATTCTGCCTGCTGGATCTGGAGAAGATTTTCAAAGAAATTTGCCTGAAATGCACTAAGTTCAAATTTGGGCTCCTATACTGAGCCCAAATATAAACCCAGGGGGCCGATTTGAACAAACTTGAATCAGATCCACCCCACAATGTTGCATACCAAATATCAAAAGATTCTGCCTGATGGATCTGGAGAAGATGATTTTTTAAGAAATTTGCCTGAAATGCACTAAGTTCGAATTCGAGCTTCTATAGTAAGCCCAAATATGAATCTAGGGAGCCGATTTGAACAAGTTTGCATCAGATCCATCCCACAATGCTGCATACCAAATATCAAAAGATTCTGCATGCTGGATCTGGAGAAGAAAATTTTTTAAGAAATTTGCCTGAAATGCACTAAGTTCGAATTCGAGCTTCTATAGTGAGCCCAAATATGAATCTAGGAAGCCGATTTGAACAAACTTGAATCAGATCCATCCCACAATGTTGCATACCAAATATCAAAAGATTCTGCCTGCTGGATCTGGAGAAGAAGATTTTTTAATAAATTTGCTTGAAATGCACTAAGTTCAAATTTGGGCTCCTATACTGAGCCCAAATATAAACCCAGGGGGCCGATTTGAACAAACTTGAATCAGATCCACCCCACAAAGTTGCTTACCAAATATGAAAAGATTCTGCCTGCTGGATCTGGAGAAGAAGATTTTTTAAGAAATTTGCATGAAATGCACTAAGTTCAAATTCGAGCTTCTATAGTGAGCCCACATATGAATCTAGGAAGCCGATTTGAACAAACTTGAATCAGATCCACCCCACAATGTTGCATACCAAATATCAAAAGATTCTGCCTGCTGGATCTGGAGAAGAAGATTTTTTAAGAAATTTGCCTAAATGCACTAAGTTCGAAATTGGGCTCCTATACTGAGCCCAAATATGAACCCAGGGGGCTGATTTGAACAAACTTGAATCAGATCCACCCTACAATGTTGCATACCAAATATCAAAAGATTCTGCCTGCTGGATCTGGAGAAGAAGATTTTTTAAGAAATTTGCCTGAAATGCACTAAGTTCGAAATCAGGCTCCTATACTGAGCCCAAATATTAACCCAGGGAGCTGATTTGAACAAACTTGAATCAGATCCACCCCACAATGTTGCTTACCAAATATGAAAAGATTCTGCCTGCTGGATCTGGAGAAGAAGATTTTTTAAGAAATTTGCCTGAAATGCACTAAGTTCGAATTTGGGCTTCTATAGTAAGCCCAAATATGAATCCAGGGGGCCGATTTGAACAAACTTGAATCAGATCTACCCCGCAACATTGCATACCAAATATCAAAAGATTCTGCCTGCTGGATCTGGAGAAGAAGATTTTTGAAGAAATTTGCCTGAAATGCACTAAGTTCGAATTCGAGCTCCTATAGTGAGCCCAAATATGAATCTAGGGAGCCGATTTGAACAAACTTGAATCAGATCCACCCTACAATATTGCATGCCAAATATCAAAAGATTCTGCCTGCTGGATCTGGAGAAGAAGATTTTCAAAGAAATTTGCCTGAAATGCAGTAAGTTCAAATTTGGGCTCCTATACTGAGCCCAAATATAAACCCAGGGAGCCGATTTGAACAAACTTGAATCAGATCCACCCCACAATGTTGCATACCAAATATCAAAAGATTCTGCCTGCTGGATCTGGAGAAGAAAATTTTTTAAGAAATTTGCCTGAAATGTACTAAGTTCGAAATTTTTTAAGAAATTTGCCTGAAATGCACTAAGTTCGAAATCGGGCTCCTATACTGAGCCCAAATATGAACCCAGGGGGCCGATTTGAACAAACTTGGATCAGATCCACCCTACAATGTTGCATACCAAATATCAAAAGATTCTGCCTGCTGGATCTGGAGAAGAAGATTTTTTAATGTTTTTCCCATTGCCTACAGTGTTAAAAAGTGCTGACTCAGCACTTTTTCAAAAGTCCCGAAACTGTACCCTATGATAAAACCGATGGCAATTTTTTTTTACCAATCCTTTCTGTTGGTCCTAAGGAAGCTGCACACCAAATAAAAATTCTCAATGCCGTGCAGTTTTGGAGATATGGGCGTTTTAAATTTTTTCTATTTTTAGCTCCTGAGGTTCCCACGGGGCTGCGGGAAATTTTTTTGTTGCATAAATCAAGTACTCATGACCCAATAAGCCCTCACATAAAATTTGGTTCAAATCAGCCTCTCGGTTTGGAAAGTTAAAAAATTTATAGTAATTTATATATTTTTTATACTTACCAATGACCCAGACATAGCTGGTGCTAACTCTTAAAATATAGGGCCAAACACAAATTTTGCCCCCCAATCCCCAAAATTTGCATCTAAAACTAAAGAAAACATGTCCTGAGAGGCCCTCCACACTTCGCCCCTACTGCGCATGCGCAGTGTCAAGGACGTTCCGAAATTGGCGCCATTTATCATTCTAATAACCAGTGCCTGGTAAGCGCTATGTACTCAGCGGGGAGGCAAGAGTTCCCAACTCCTGGGAGGGCCATCCCCGTCTGGGTCATTGGTAAGTATAAAAAATATATAAATTACTATAAATTTTTTAACATTTTTATACTGTACCAATGACCCAGACATAGCTGAATAGTAAAAAGGCTGGAGGGCCAAGGACATAGAGCAAAATGGAATACGCTCAATAAAATAAAATAGAGTCATCCCCTGTAGGGAAAAGAAGTAATAGGCCTTACATGTATCTTTCTTATTTATGATAAATTAGAAAGATACAACACCTTCCAAAAATTGAGCTTCATACATCCATGTACTCTATTAATATCCAATAATCCTTATACTAATAATTTTTAAAGTAAGCCAATAATAAAGTAAGTCTAGAGAATAGAGACTCTTATACTCCTAAAAGTGTGTGAGAATTGCATAATCATGTCCGTTGACATATGCAATATTCAAAAGCTATACTTTAAAAACTAAGACTTGAATGAATTTTATAAACTTAAACTTCTCACTAAACAACCATCCCAATAACAGCTCAGAATTACTAACTCCGGAGGAGGTATCCCCTTGTTTTCATAGTAAAAACAGGTGACCCAAGGGAACACCCTCCCCCCCCCCCCTTTTTCTTGCCCTGGGTCAAATAGCCCAGAGCGAAGAGGGCAGCCGAACGGAGACACTGCCGAAACAGACAGCCTACCTAGCTATAGTAGCAACTGTTAAGTGAATGACATTCTGAGCAGTAGATAATAGACCTAACAATAGAGGCCTCCAGAAATGGACTCGATATTTCTGAGATAAAATTCATGAATGGATGGCTGAGCGCAATGAGCAGCCTTCAAAAATCTATAATAGAACACTATTAATGTAAGCCCAAGAAGTAGAAGAACTCTTACTTCATGAGCCGAAATCTTAAGCACAACTGCTAAGCCAATGATATACCATAAGCAGTACGCTAGTTAATAGAATCCATTAACAATAAAATGGAGCGTAACGTCCTTCTACTAGACATCAAAGACAGAAGAAGCTTACGCCCTTGTAATAAACAGATATCTGTTTATAAATACATAAACTGTACCCGGAAAGAGTAAAGGCCTATGCCCATACGAAGACGGAAGGACCTTAAAATAATAGGTTCCGGATAATAGGAGCCTAACTCTTATGCAACAATCCAACCTAAATAGTAACGGAAGTATTGATTCCGAAACTATGAAAGTGAAAATCATCCATCGATAGTGCATGAAACTCACTGACTCTACAGTAAAAGAGAAACCAACAGAATTACTGTCTAAAAGGTCAGAATTTGAAAACTACTGTTTCCAGAGGCTCAAATGATTACTTAGCTAAATAAGAACCTGAAGTTAAAATCCGTATAGGAATTTAATCTAAAGATTCTAAGTCTATTTATCAAAAAGTTACTAACTGACTTAGATAAAGAGACAAAAGACTCAATTGTAAACTATCGTAGAGTGCATAGGTATGAGGTAACATAAACCTATAACCTAAATAACAACAGGCTGCAGTAGATCTTGTGAAACAAGTATACTAAAAAATAGCAATGAGTAGTATGGAGGGATCAACCATATGAACATAAAGATCCCTACACCACGACGGAAGAGCCTCCACTTTAGTCGCATAGAATAGCGAAGAAGAGGATCTCCTATAGTAAGAAATCGCGTCCAAAGCTCGTCCAGTACAGTGCTTACAATGCAATACGGACCACACAACGGAATACATGAAGGTTGCGACCTTGCTGGTTGTGATAAAGATGACACGATTTACCCAGTGAAAAAAGATCCTCACATAGAGGAAGATTTCACGTTAAGATCCACAGTAGACAAGAGAGTAAATTACTCATGATCTCTGTGAAGATAGAGATGCTATCAACAGAAATGTATTGTGGTTGTTTATCTTAGCAATACCTGCTAAAAACAACAGCGCCGGAGGATACGCGTATCCTATCATTCTGTCCTATAGATCAATAGAGCGTTAACAGTATTAGCTCAGAGATCTGGACAAGCCAACACATACGTCTGCAATTGATTAGCCAGCTGTGTCATAAATAAAACATCATTGGGCGCTCCCATAGATAGCAAATCTGATTGAATACTTGTTTGTTGAGAGTCCATTCTGACAGCAACAAGCGACCCGTAAGAGAACGGGAGTGCGATAAAACAATCAGACGACCCAGAATATGACGGACCAAAACTGAACTTGGTGTACTATAACCAACAGACGGATTCTTTCCATTAAATTGAATAACGGAAATGAAAGAGTGCCTCCCTGGTTCCGGAGATACGCCACTACTGTCGAATTAAAGGACAGGAATTTGGGCATGCGTTTCTGAATAATGTTCATGCAATGACATAAAGCAAGCCTAAAAAACATTATTCCGCGGAAGTTAACTGATAGCTAAAAGACTGCGGAACCCAAAGACCCTGGCACTTCGAATCCGTAGGGATCAGTATATATCCCAATCTGTTTGACTGGCAACCGTCATAACAGCCACACTCGGGTCCGGCAACTGCGGCGGCACTCTCTGAGTCAACCACCGAATGTTTGCCCCAGTCTGAATCTCTTGTAACACTAGATAGACAAGAGAATGTATAAATCAAGCAATTCATGGATTGCCGGAAAGTTGCCGTCGAAGAGAAGCTCCTCCGAGAACGAAGCGACTCTGAGAGAGTTCTTAACCTACTATCCACGCGTGGATGTAGCTAGGGCTGCCTCACATCTAACCAACTCCAATCAGCCACTGAAGGGCGGAGTTATACGTGAACAAACTACTGCCCTCAAAAGAAATTACATTGAGAATAATATCCCGTAAATCTTTTCTTGAAGACGTAATGATAACGCCTCAGTAAGGCGGATTACGTATAATAAAGCGTCTAAGTTAAGTCTAATATACATAATGTCGTTCCCAACATTGAAATTGGAAAAGACATAAACGGTGAAAAAGAATATATGCAGTCTTTAATCACACCGTCTAGACGCATATGAACTCTCGGTATGCCCTGCTCTGCCAAAATAAACTATATGTAAAACAAGATAAAATGGCAGAAATGAGCCACGCGGACAAGAAACTAAACTATCATGCTTAGTAGCCGTCTTGTATATATATATAAATATATAGCGTCGAAAAATAAAACACATGTTGTAATGACAATATTGGACTGCGTCGGTAAGTCAGGGACAAAGTCCCTGTACCGATCGAAAAATCCGAGTCCAATGACGCTATAAGTCTCTTATCCAAGATCGCAGCAATGAAGTCCGAAAAATAATCACTGGAAGAAATGCCAGAAGATATGAAAGGCATCTTCCGATACAACTAAAGGGAAAACTCGAAATCTTTCGAATCCCTTTCGCCATCCTGTCGGACCCTATAAAGCGTTCGGTCGTCCGTAGCTTGATGCAACCGCGGACCGCACCGACCCAGCGCCGTCGGATAATTCCTGATTCGACCGAGAAACCGTCAATTGCTGGGATGCTGCGAAACAACTGTGCTAACTCGGATAGCACGTCCGTCACTGAGGCCTGAGGAGCAGCGGTCTTACGATGCATTGCCGCAGGAAGCTCCGAGATCGTTACCCCGTGCATACTTCCAATATGCGAGCGAACGGAGTGTATAGGCCTCGTGTCCCTTGGCTACCGGATGGCGCGACCTATTCGCTGTGGAATCACTGAATGCCGAAACTGATCGGATACTCGAGGTCACGTAGCCAATGTGCGGTCGTGTGCCCTGCTGTGAGGATGAGGAAGCATTAAAGACAGTCTCTCGGACTGTCAATATAACGGAGCGTCCCGAGCAACGGACATATGCTCCGAATGTAAAATATCTGAACCACAACATGCGGTCCCCTATGTTGTTGGCTTCCTCCGATCTGTCCTCAATCTGCCGTCACTGGGTGAGTACTAAAGTAATTAAAGTGCTCGCATCACCCAAATCTCCTTCCTAGACCGCAACGGACGAACCCGGCAGCCGAACCATTCGATGAATGTACGCTACACCGGGTGAGCTAGCGAATGTCACTCCGTAAGCGATAGACATATTCCATGAGCACTTATTGCCGCTAACTCTTCATTAACTATGACGACAGAGGCACACTTTTGAAAGACATCTCCATAACTCTTCGAACAAGAAACCAGAAATGCTTGGATAGCAAGCATAAAATAATAATATATATAGCGTCGTTCAATAATTCGAAAGTTTGTGTGACATTATTGGACTATGTCGGAACTGAGGGACGATGTCCCTGAACCGAACCAAAAATTTCTAAGTCCACCGACGCTATCAGTTTCTTATCCGGCATCGCAGCATATGTTGTTCCGAAAGGGAAAGCTTGAAATCCACCGAATCCCTTTCGGTATCCCGTCGGACCGGATGAAACTTTCGGACGTCCGTACCCGCTTCCGCGGAGCGTCCCGACCCAGCATCGTCGGATAAAATATATGCGACAGATTCAGTTGATGCTGGGATGCTGCGATAAACTGTGCTATTAAGGAAAGCACGTCCGTTCCCGAGGCCTGTGCAGTAGCGGACTTACGATGCATTGCCGCTGGAAGCTCCGTGTACGTTGACTCCCGCATACTTCCTATACGAACGTCCGGAGTCTGCAGGCCTCGAGTCCCCGGCTACCGACCCAGCGCTGTCGGATAATTCTCGATCCGACACCGTTTCTGTCGGCTGCTGGGATGCTGCGATAAGCTGTGCTATGTGCACAAGAATGTCTGGCGTCGAGACCTGCGGAGGCGCAGTCTATCGCTGCTTCGCCGAGGGCAGCTCCGCATCAGATGGCTCCCGCATACTTTTCCTATGCGAACGTCCGGAGTCCATCGGTCTCGAATCCCTGGCTGCCGGATGGTGTGACCTGGTCGCCGAAGAATCCTTGATCGGCGAAGCTGGTAATATATCGGCGGTCACGCAGCCAAGGTGCGGTCGTGTGCGCTGACGAGAAGAGGAAGCCTTAGCAGTCTCAGCGGACTGCCTATACAACGGAGCGTCCCGAGCGACGGACGTATGCTCCGCTAACAACATATTTGTACCACAACATCTGAGAGAGGGGCCTCTCTCGCTTGCCGTCCGGATGGACCGGAACGAGCTATGAACCGGACTAAAAGGCTTCCTCCGTTCTCCCTCCGATCCGCCGTCACTGGGTGTGCATTAAGTTAATTTTATAGTGCTCGCATCACCCCAAAATTCCTTCTAGACCGCAACGGACGAACCCGGCTGCCGAACCATTCGGTGAATGGACGCTACACCGGGCGAGCTAGCGGACGTCAAAGGCCGTCGAACCTACTAGGGTCCTCTTAGGCAATTGGCGTATTACATGAGCACTTTTCCGCTAGCCCTTCATTAATTGTGACGACGGAGGCACACTGTTGGAAGACATCACAGATACATCACCCTAATCTTGATCGTCTGAAATAGAAATTGATAAAGTAGAGTGACCCTGCGGGGAAAGGACCGGAGTGTCCAAATCCCCAACAACATACCGTGACATACGCTTCCCATATTGTCATCGAAATCATACGATACAGAACCGGAGTTAATGCGAGTACACTGACCACATATAGAATGATAATAAGGTCAGAGGAAGACTTCCTCTTAAAACAATTGATCAATATCCTTTCAATGTGAAAAGAAAACAAGTCCTGGTACTCGCACTAACCCCTGGCAATCAAAATACATAATAATAATATGATCCATTAATATAGAAAAAATAATTGAAATCAAAATATTTTGAAAAAATATTTTTTCAGAACAGCCCAAGTTTCTGAAAAGTAACGTTGAGCCCCAATGGATCCCAAGCCTAAGTGTGGACAAAAATTTTAAAAATATTTTAAACAATTTATTCAACACTTACGAACAATAATAATGTATCTAGTTATGATTGAAATAACATAAAGATATTATTATTTAGAAATCCCCCCCTCACACAGAGGGCTGTTGTAAATGTAAACAATGAGTGTAAAAACACTAAAATAAGACTCCAGGCACCCAGGCCCGAAATCAGTTACCAAAAATACACCATCTGATGCAAAACCGAGACTTCCAGGGAAGAAACTGCAGAACATCAGATGGTAGATGCAGAACACAACGCCTAACCACCCGTAGGTGAAGACGTAAACATGGGGAAAGAACAGAATTCATTCTGTTATTCAGCTAAACTCCCAAGAAATTTTAGTAATAATAATTACAGAAATTATGCCAAAAGCATGGGAGAATAGCAAGGGGGAACTTAAAGGACAGGGAGAGAGGAAAAACACTTGTAAAAACAGTGTAACTAAATAATCAGAATGACAACAAAATGGCTGCTGCCTTGAAAATAGGTAACTTAACATAATTTCATTAAAAAATTTTAAGTTACAGCCCTGATAATATTCTGTCACACATTCTTTTCCTCTCCTCCTTTTCTATCCTCCTTAGAATCACCATTTCACTAATATTTATGTGTCTGGCATCATTTAAACTGAGATTTAAAAGCACAAAGATCAGTCAGATGTTAACTGATGAAGGGCCAAACTTAGAATAATAAATGGCGCCAATTTCGGAACGTCCTTGACACTGCGCATGCGCAGTAGGGGCGAAGTGTGGAGGGCCTCTCAGGACATGTTTTCTTTAGTTTTAGATGCAAATTTTGGGGATTGGGGGGCAAAATTTGTGTTTGGCCCTATATTTTAAGAGTTAGCACCAGCTATGTCTGGGTCATTGGTACAGTATAAAAATATAGAAATTTTGGGCGGGGCAAAATATTTTGCCCCTCCCATAACGACGCCAAGTATAGCCCCACAAACTTCTCTTGAATAAATCTGAGTCTACACCTCAAAAGGAAGCTGCACACCATATATCAAGTCTCTGCTACTGCTGGTTCATGAGAAGAAGATTTACAAAGATTTTGGTGCCCCTTGAGGGCGTGGCACCACCCAGGAGGAGGGGCAACTTCATTTGAACAAATCTGAATTGGCATTAGGTAATAAACATTTAGCCAACATTTGAATAAAATTGGGCTAGAGGTTTAGGAGGAGAAGTCGATAATGTAAGGTTAACGCCGGACGGACGACGACGGACAGAAAGTGATTAGTAAGCTCAGGTGAGCTAAAAATGAATAGCATTTTTGTTTCTATTAAATCGATAATGTTTTGCTGAATTAAGCCTGAAACTATTCACTATTTATTATTGTTGTTTTGTTGATGATAATGCTATCAACTAATGTAGCTAAGGCCTAAAAAAATAAAAAATCTGTTTCTCAGGCCCTCCCGCATGGTCCTTTTGGCTGCCACATGCTCTCTTTTTATTACCAATTTAAACTTAAAAAAAATTAAAATTAAATGGTTTATGTCTGATATTTTACCCAAGTTAAAGAAATTGATGAATTTGTCCCTTGAGTACAAGAAGGCTTTGCATGCAAAGCCTTCTTGCACTCAAGGGATGAAATACACCAACACCCATGCTATTCTGTAGATTATGAGGCCTAAAACTTGAACCAAGAACATGAACTTTTGATGGCTAAGAAGTAATTACTGAAATAAAAAATAAAATAAAAAACCACTCGCCCGCATGCAATTTCACAAATAATGGCCTGGTCGATCTGAAGAAGAAGATTTTTAAAGAAATTTCCTCAAATTGCACCAAGTTAAACTTTGGGCTCCAATAGAGTGCCCAAATTCTAACTCAGGGACCCGATTTAAACAAACTTAAATCTGACCCCCCACCCCCCTTCAAGATGTTGTATGTATACCAAATATCAAAAGATTTCAACTGGTGGATCATCTGAAGAAGAAGATTTTTAAAGAATATTCCACATATTGCACTAAGTTAAAATTCGGACTCCAATAGAGAACCAAAATCTTAATCCAGTGACTCGATTCGAACAAAATTGAATATGCCACCCCCCCCCCCCCCTCCCTAGAGATGTTGTATAACAAATAGGAAAAGATTCTGACTAATGGATCTGAAGAAGAAGATTTTTTTGAATTTTTGAAAAAATTTATGGGTGCTATCAGAGTTATGCCCCTTGTGGTGCCCCCAGTGGGTACGGCAAGTTTATTTGAACAAACTTGAATTGACATATGATAAGGAACATGCACACCAAATTTGGTTCAATTTGGTGCAGTAGTTTGTGAGAAGTCGATAAAGTAAAGTTAATGACGGACGACGACGACAGACGGCAAGTGATAAGTTAACCCTTTACCTAACATGAAAAGCAGACGATACCTGCAAAAAAAATTCTTGAATAACTCATTTTTTTCTCTCAAAAGTTAAAAAATTTATAGTAATTTATATATTTTTTATACTTACCAATGACCCAGACTTAGCTGGTGCTAACTCTTAAAAATATAGGGCCAAACACAAATTTTGCCCCCCAATCCCCAAAATTTGCATCTAAAACCAAAGAAAACATGTCCTGAATGGCCCTCCACACTTCACCTCTACTGCGCATGCGCAGTGTCAAGGACGTCCCGAAATTGACGCCATTAATCATTCTTGTAACCAGTGCCTGGTAAGTGCTATGTACTCAGCGGGGAGGTATGAGTTCCCAACTCCTGGGAGGGCCATACCCGTCTGGGTCATTGGTAAGTATAAAAAATATATAAATTACTATAAATTTTTTAACATTTTTATACTGCACCAATGACCCAGACTTAGCTGAATAATAAAAAGGCTGGAGGGCCTAGGACATCGAGCAAGTTGAAATACGCTCAATTATATAAAATAGAGTCATCCCCTCTAGAGAAAAAGGATTATTAGGCCTTACATGTATCTTTCTTATTTATGATAAATTAGAAAGACACAACACCTTCCAAAATTGAGCATCATAACATCCATGTACTCTATTAATATCCAGTATAATCCTTATACTAATAATTTTTAACGTAAGCCAATAAATAAAGTCTAGAGAATAGAGACTCTTTATACTCCTTAAAAGTGTCTGAGGATTGTATAATAACGCCCGTTTGACACGTGATAAATTCAAAAGCTATACTTTAAAAACTATGACCTGAATGAATTTTTAAAACATAAACTTCTCACTTAAAAGCCATCCCAGTAACAGCTCAGAATTACTAACTCCGGAGGAGGTATCCCCTTGTTTTCATAATAAAACAGGTGACCCAAGGGAACACCCTCCCCCCCCCCCCCCTTTTTCTTGCCCTGGGTCAAATAGCCCAGAGCGAAGAGGACAGCAGGACGGAGTCACTGCCGGAACAGAAAGCCTACCTAGCTATAGTAGCAACTGTTAAGTGAATGACATTCTGAGCAGTAGATAATAGACCTAACAATGGAGGCCTCCAAAAATGGACTCAATATTCTGAGATAAAAATTCATGAATGTGGATGGCTGAGCGCAATGAGCAGCCTTCAAAAATCTATAATAGCGACACTATTAGTGTAAGCCCAAGATGTAGAAAGAGCTCTTACTTCATGAGCCGAAATCTCAAGCACAAACTGCTGAGTCAATGATATACCATAAGCAGTACCGATAGTTAATTGAATCCAATAGCAATAGAATGGAGCGTAATGTCCTTCTATTAGGCATCAAAGACAGAAGAAGCTTACGTCCATACTAATAAACTGATATCTGTTTATAAATACGTAAACTCTAACCGGACAGAGTAAAGGCCTATGCCCGTACGAAGACGGAAGGACCTTAATAACAAAAGTTTCTGGATATTATTAGGAGTCTGACTTTTAACCAAAAATCCAACCTAAATAGTAAAGGAAGTAGTGTTTCCGTCACTACAAAAGTGAGAATCGTCCACAGAGAGTGCATGAAGCTCACTGACTCCTCGGTAAAAGAGAAGACTAACAGAATTACTGTCTTAAAAGGTCAGAATTTGAAAACTACTGTTTCCAGAGGCTCAAATGATTACTTAGCTAAATAAGAACCGAAGCTAAATTCCGTATAGGAATTTAATCTAATGATTCTAGGTCTATTTATCGAAAAGTTTCTAACTGACTTAGATAAAGAGACATAAGACTCAATTGTAAACTATCATAGAGTGCATAGGTATGAGATAACATAGACCTATAACCTTAATAGTAACAGGCTGCAGTAGATCTTGTCAAACAAGTATACTAGAAAGTTGCAATGTCTAGTATGGAGGGATCAAAAATATCAACATAATGATCCCTACACCAACGACGGAAGAGCCTCCACTTTAGCCGCATAGTATAGCGAAGAAGAGGTTCTCCTACAGCAAGAAATCGCGTCCAAAGCTCGTCCTGTACAATGCTTGCCATGCAAGAAGGACCACACAACGGAATACGTGAAGGTTGAGACCTTGCGGGTTGTGATGAAGTTGACACAATTTCCCCAGCGAAAGAAGATCCTCTCATGGAGGAAGTTTTCGCGGTAAGTCCCACAGTAGACACCTGAGTAAATATACCCACGGTCTCTGTGAAGACAGAGATGCTATCAACAGAATTGTATTATGGATGTTTATCTTAGCAATACTTGCTGAATCAACAGCGCTGGAGGATACGCATATCCTATCATTCCGTCCTATTAGATCAATAGAGCGTTAACAACATAAGCTCAGGGATCCGGACATGCAAACACATACGTCTGCAAATGAATAGCGAGTTGTGTCGCAAATAAATTATCATTGGGCGTTCCCATTGATAGCAAATCTGATTGAATACTTGTTTGTTGAGAGTCCATTCTGACGGCAACAAGCGACCCTTACGTGAAAGGGAGTCTGCTAATACAATCAGACGACCCGGAATATGACGGACCGAAGCAGAACTTGGTGTACTATAACAAATAGAAGGATTCTTTCCGTTAAACTGAATAACAGAATCGAATGAGTGCCTCCCTGGTTCCGGAGATACGCAACTACTGTCGTATTATCGGACAGGATTTGGACATGCGTTTCTGAATAATGTTCATCCAATGACATAGTGCAAGCCTAAAGAACATTATTCCCTGGAAGATAAGTGCTTGCCTAGAAACTGCGGAACCCAAAGACCCTGGCACTTCGAATCCGTTGGGATCAATATTGTACCCCAACCTGTTTGACTGGCATCCGTCATAATCATAAAACTCAGATCCGGCAACTGCAGTGGCACTCTCTGAGTCAACCACCGAATGTTGCCCCAGTCTGAATCTCCTGCTACACTTGATAAACAAGAGAACGTGTATATCGAGCAATTCATAGATTGCTGAAGAGTTGCCGTCGAAGAGAAGCTTCTCCGAGACCGAAGCGACTCTGAGAGAGTTCTTCACCTCACTATCCACGCACGTGGATGTAGCTAGGGCTGCGTCACGTCTAACCAACTCCAGGTTGCCACTGAAGGGCGGAGTTATACGTGGAAAAACTACTGCCCTTGAAAGAAATCACATTGAGGATCATATCCTGGAATTCTTTCTCTTGAAGACGTAAAGATAACGCCTCAGTAAGGTGGTCTACGTATGATAAAGCGTCTAAGTTAAGTCTATTAGACATCATTGTCATTTCCAACATCGTGGTTGGAATTGACATAGACGTCGAAAAAGATAATTCCCAGTCTTCAACCCCGCCGTCTAGACGCATATGAACTCTCGGTGTGCCCTGTTCTGCCAAAATAAATTATTTCCTAGAATTGATAAAAGGCAGAAGAGCATTGCGGACAAGAAACTAGACTATCATGCTTGGTAGCAAGCTTATATATAGCGTCGTTAAATAATTCGAATGTTCTAATGACATTATTGGACTATGTCGGTAAGACAGGGACAATGTCCCTGAACCGATCCAAAACTCCGTGTCCAATGACGCTATTAGTCTCTTATCCAGCATCGCAGCAATGTAGTCCGACGGAACAACCTGTGGAAGATAATGCCGGAAGAAATGTATGGCAGCTTCCGTTGTTCCGAAAGGGAAAGCTCGAAATCGCCATCCTGTCGGACCCTATAAAGTGTTCGGTCGTCCGAACCTGATGCAACAGCGGAGTGCACCGACCCAGCGCCGTCGGATAATTCCTGATCCGACCGAGAATCTGTCGATTGCTGGGATGCTGCGATAAACTGTGCTAACTTGGATAGCATGTCCGTCACTGAGGCCTGTGGAGAAGCGGTCTTACGATGCATTGCCGCTGGAAGCTCCGTGTTCGTTACCCCGTGCATACTTCTATTATGTGAACGAACAGAGTGTATAGGCCTCGTGTCCCTTGGCTACCGGATGGCGTGACCTGTTCGCCGGGGAATGACTGAATGACAAAGCTGGCCGGATACTCGAGGTCACATAGCCAATGTGCGGTCGTGTGCGCTGCTGTGAGGATGAGGAAGCATTATCGACAGTCTCTCGGACTGTCAATATAACGGAGCGTCCCAAGCGGCGGACATATGCTCCGAATGCGAAATACCTGTACCACAACATCCGGTCCCATATGTTGTTGTACGAGAGAGGGACCGAATGGACTTGGACGAGCTAGGAACCGGACTAACAGGCTTCCTCCGATCTGTCCTCTAATCCGTCGTCACTGGGTGTGTACTAAAGTTTATTATAGTGCTCACATCACCCAAATCTCCTTCCTAGACCGCAACGGACGAACCCGGCTGCCGAACCATTCGATGAATGGACGCTACACCGGGTGAGCTAGCGAATGTCAACTCCGTCGATCCTACTAGGGACCTCTTAGGCGATTGACATATTCCATGAGCACTTATTGCCGCTAGCTCTTCATTAACTATGACGACAGAGGCACACTTTTGAAAGACATCTCCGTAACTTTGCGAACAAGAAACCAGACATGCCTGTTAATAGCAAGCAAATAATAATATATATAGCGTCGTTCAATAATTCGAAAGTTGTGTGACATTATTTGGACTATGTCGGAACTGAGGGATGATGTCCCTGAACCGAACCTAAAATTTCTGTGTCCACCGACGCTATCAGTTTCTTATCCGGCATCGCAGCATTCTGGTCCGACGAAAGAACCTCTAGAAGATAAAGTCAGATGACATAAACAACAGCTTATGTTGTTCCGAAAGGGAAAGCTCGAAATCCTCCGAATCCCTTTCGGCATCCCGTCGGACCAGATGAAATTTTCGGACGTCCGTACCTGCTTCCGCGGAGCGTCCCGACCCAGCGTCGTCGGATAATACATGATGCGACAGATTCTGTCGTTGCTGGGATGCTGCAATAAGCTGTGCTATTTGGGATAGCACGCCTGTCACCGAGGCCTGTGCAGTAGCGGTCTTACAATGCATTGCCGCCGGAAGCTCCGTGTACGTTGACTGCCGCACACTTTCTTATGCGAACGTCCGGAGTCTGCAGGCCTCGTGTCCCTGGCTACCGGATGGTGTGACCTGGTCGCCGATGATTCTCTGATTGGCGAAGCTGACTGGATATCCGAGGTCACGTAGCCAAGAGCGGTCGTGAGCGCTACCATGAGAATGAGGAAGCCTTATTGACAGTCTCTCCGGACTGACTATATATCGGAGCGTCCCGAGCGGCGGACGTATGCTCCGAATGCGAAACATTTTGTACCACAACATCTGGGGCCAGATGTTGCTGTACGAGAGAGGGGCCTCTCTCGCTCGCAGTCCGGATGGACATGGACGAGCTATGAACCGGACTAAAAGGCTTCCTCCGTTCTCCCTCTAATCTGCCATCACTGGGTGTGCATTTGTTTGATTTATAGTGCTTGCATCACCCCAAAACTCCTTCTAGACCGCAACGGACGAACCCGGCTGCCGAACCATTCGATGAATGGACGCTACACCGGGCGAGCTAGCGGACGTCAAAGGCCGTCGAACCTACTAGGGTCCTCTTAGGCAATTGACGTATTTACATGAGCACTTTTCCGCTAGCTCTTCAATAATTGTGACGACGGAGGCACACTTTTGGAAGACATCACGGATACATCACCCTATTCTTGATCGTCTGAAATAGAGATTGATAAAGTAGAGTGACCCTGCGGGGAAAGGACCGGAATGGCCAATTCCTCACTAACATAACGTGACATGCGCTTCCCATGTTGTCATCGAAATTAACACATACAGAACAGGAGTTAGTGCGAGTACACTGACTACATATACAATGATTATGAAAGTCAGGGGAAGATTTCCTCTTATTACAAATGAACAATATCCTTTCATTGAGAAAAGAAAACAAAGTCCTAGTACTCGCACCAACCCCTGACAATCAAAATACATAATAATATGATCCATTAATATAGAAAAAATAATTGCAATCAAAAAATTTTGAAAAAATATTTTTTCAGAACAGCCCAAGTTTCTGAAAAGTAACGTTGAGCCCCAATGGATCCCAAGCCTAAGTGTGGACAAAAATTCTAAAAATATTTTAAACAATTTATGCAACACTTACGAACAATAATAATGTATCTAGTTATGATTAAATTAACATCCAGATATTATTTTCAAGAAATCCCCCCTCACACAGAGGGCTGTTGTAAATGTAAACAATAAGTGTAAAAACACTAGAACAAGACTCCAGACACCCTGGCCCGAAATCAGTTACCAATAATACACTATCTGATGCAAAACAGAGACTTCCAGGGAAGAAACTGCAGAACATCAGATGGTAGATGCAGAACACTACGCCTAACCACTCATAGGTGAAGACGTAAACATGGGGAAAATAAGAGAATTCATTCTGTTATCCAGCTAAAACTCCCAAGAAATTTTAGTAATAAAATTACAAAAAATATGCCAAAAGCATGGGAGAATAGCAAGAGGGGACTTAAAGGAAAGGGAGAGAGGAAAACACTGAACAAGCAGTGTAATTTGATAACAAGAATGACCACAACAGGCTGTTGCCTCGAAAATAGGTAACTTAACATAATTTCATTAAAAAGTTAAAAAATTTATAGTAATTTCTATATTTTTTATACTTACCAATGACCCAGACATAGTTGCTGGTGCTAACTCTTAAAATATAGGGCCAAACACAAATTTTGCCCCCCAATCCCCCAAATTTGCATCTAAAACCAAAGAAAACATGTCCTGAATGGCCCTCCACACTTCACCTTTACTGCGCATGAGCAGTGTCAAGGACGTTCCGAAATTGGCGCCATTAATCATTCTAATAACCAGTGCCTGGTAAGCGCTATGTACTCAGCGGGGAGGCAAGAGTTCCCAACTCCTGGGAGGGCCATCCCCGTCTGGGTCATTGGTTAGTATAAAAAATATAGAAATTACTATAAATTTTGTAACATTTTTATACTGTACCAATGACCCAGACATAGCTGAATAGTAAAAAGGCTGGAGGGCCAAGGACATAGAGCAAGATGGAATACGCTCAATAATATAAAATAGAGTCATCCCCTCTAGGGAAAAAGAAGTAATAGGCCTTACATGTATCTTTCTTATTTATGATAAATTAGAAAGATACAACACCTTCCAAAATTGAGCATCATACATCCATGTACTCTATTAATATCCAATATAATCCTTATACTAATACTTTTTAAAGTAAGCCAATAAATAAAGTAAGTCTAGAGAATAGAGACTCTTATACTCCTTAAAAGTGTCTGAGGATTGCATAATCATGTCCATTGACACGTGCTATATTCAAAAGCTATACTTTAAAAACTAAGACTTGAATGAATTTTTAAAACATAAACTTCTCACTAAACAATCATCCCAATAACAGCTCAGAATTACTAACTCCGGAGGAGGTATCCTCTTGTTTTCATAGTAAAACAGGTGACCTAAGGGAACACCCTCCCCCCCCCCCCCCTTTTTCTTGCCCTGGGTCAAATAGCCCAGAGCGAAGAGGGCAGCAGAATGGAGTCACTGCCGAAACAGACAGCCTACCTAGCTATAGTAGCAACTGTTAAGTGAATGACATTCTGAGCAGTAGATAATAGACCTAACAATAGAGGCCTCCAGAAATGGACTCGATATTTCTGAGATAAAAATTCATGAATGTGGATGGCTGAGCGCAATGAGCAGCCTACAAAAATCTATAATAGCGACACTATTAATGTAAGCCCAAGATGTAGAAGAACTCTTACTTCATGAGCCGAAATCTTAAGCACAACTGCTGAGTCAATGATATATCATAAGCAGTACCGATAGTTAATTGAATCCATTAGCAATAGAATGGAGCGTAACGTCCTTCTATTAGGCATCAAAGACAGAAGAAGCTTACGCCCGTAGTAATAAACAGATATCTGTTTATAAATACATAAACTCTAACCGGACAGAATAAAGGCCTATGCCCGTACGAAGACGGAAGGACCTTAATAACAATAGGTTCCGGATATTAGGAGCCTAACTCTTATGCAAAAATCCAACCTAAATAGTAAAGGAAGTAGTGATTCCGAAACTACGAAAGTGAAAATCATCCATCGATAGTGCATGAAACTCACTGACTCTTCAGTAAAAGAGAAGCCAACAGAATTACTGTCTAAAAGGTCAGAATTTGAAAACTACTGTTTCCAGAGGCTCAAATGATTACTTAGCTAAATAAGAACCGAAGTTAAATTCCATATAGGAATTTAATCTAAAGATTCTAAGTCTATTTATCAAAAAGTTACTAACTGACTTAGATAAAGAGACATAAGACTCAATTGTAAACTATCGTAGAGTGCATAGGTATGAGGTAACATAAACCTATAACCTTAATAATAACAGGCTGCAGTAGATCTTGTCAAACAAGTATACTAAAAAGTTGCAATGAGTAGTATGGAGGGATCAACAATATGAACATAGTGATCCCTACACCAACGACGGAAGAGCCTCCACTTTAGCCGCATAGTATAGCGAAGAAGAGGATCTCCTATAGTAAGAAATCGCGTCCAAAGCTCGTCCAGTACAATGCTTACAATGCAATACGGACCACACAACGGAATACGAGAAGGTTGCGACCTTGTGGGTTGTGATAAAGATGACACGATTTACCCAGCGAAAAAAGATCCTCTCATTGAGGAAGATTTCGCGTTAAGTCCCACAGTAGACATCAGAGTAAATTACCCACGGTCTCTGTGAAGATAGAGATGCTATCAACAGAAATGTATTGTGGTTGTTTATCTTAGCAATACCTGCTGAAACAACAGCGCCGGCTGATACGCATATCCTATCATTCCGTCCTATTAGATCAATAGAGCGTTAACAACATTAGCTCAGAGATCCGGACAAGCCAACACATACGTCTGCAATTGATTAGCAAGCTGTGTCGTAAATAAATCATCATTGGGCGCTCCCATAGATAGCAAATCTGATTGAATACTTGTTTGTTGAGAGTCCATTCTGACGGCAACAAGCGACCCCTAAGTGAACGGGAGTCCGGTAAAACAATCAGACGACCCGGAATATGACGGACCGAAACAGAACTTGGTGTACTATAACCAACAGACGGATTCTTTCCATTAAATTGAATAACGGAAACGAATGAGTGCCTCCCTGGTTCCGGAGATATGCCACTACTGCCGAATTAACGGACAGGATTTGGACCTGAATCTCTTGTAACACTAGATAGACAAGAGAACGTGTAAATCGAGCAATTCATGGATTGCTGAAAAGTTGCCGTCTGTAATGACATTATTGGACTGCGTCGGTAAGTCAGGAACAATGTCCCTGAACCGATCCAAAATTCCGTGTCCAATGACGCTATAAGTCTCTTATCCAACATCGCAGCAATGTAGTCCGAAATAACAATCACTGGAAGATAATGCCAGAAGATATGAATGGCAGCTTCCGATGCTACGAAAGGGAAAACTCGAAATCTTTCGAATCCCTTTCGCCATCCTGTGGGATGCTGCGAAACAACTGTGCTAACTCGGATAGCACGTCCGTCACTGAGGCCTGAGGAGAAGCGGTCCTACAATGCATTGCCGCTGGAAGCTCCGTGATCGTTACCCCGTGCATACTACCAATATGCGAGCGAACGGAGTGTATAGGCCTCGTGTCCCTTGGCTACCGGATGGCGTGACCTATTCACCGTGATATCACTGAATGACGAAACTGATCGGATACTCGAGGTCACGTAGCCAATGTGCGGTCGTGTGCCCTGCTGTGAGGATGAGGAAGCATTATCGACAGTCTCTCGGACTGTCAATATAACGAACGTCCCGACCGACAGACATATGCTCCGAATGTAAAATATCTGAACCACAACATGCGGTCCCCTATGTTGTTGGACGAGAGAGGGACCTCTCTCGCTCACAGCCCGGACGGACCTGGACAAGCCAGGAACCGGACTAACAGGCTTCCTCCGATCTGTCCTCAATCTGCCGTCACTGGGTGAGTACTAAAGTAATTATAGTGCTCGCATCACCCAAATCTCCTTCCTAGACCGCAACGGACGAACCCGGTAGCCGAACCATTCGATGAACGCACGCTACACCGGGTGAGCTAGCGAATGTCACTCCGTCGATCCTACAAGGGATCTCTTAGGCGATAGACATATTCCATGAGCACTTATTGCCGCTAGCTCTTCATTAACTATGACGACAGAGGCACACTTTTGAAAGACATCTCCGTAACTTTGCGAACAAGAAACCAGAAATGCTTGGTTATAGCAAGCATATAATAATAATATATATAGCGTCGTTCAATAATTCGAAAGTTTGTGTGACATTATTGGACTATGTCGGAACTGAGGGACGATGTCCCTGAACCGAACCAAAAATTTCTAAGTCCACTGACGCTATCAGTTTCTTATCCGGCATCGCAGCATTCTGGTCCAACGAAAGAAGCTGTAGAAGATCAAGTCTGATGACATACACAACAGCATATGTTGTTCCGAAAGGGAAAGCTCGAAATCCTCCAAATCCCTTTCGGTATCCCGTCGGACCGAATGAAATTTTCGGACGTCCGTACCCGCCGGAAGCTCCGTGTACGTTGACTCCCACACACTTCCTATGCGAACGTCCGGAGTCTGCAGGCCTCGTGTCCCTGGCTACCGGATGGTGTGACCTGGTCGCCGATGATTCTCTGACTGGCGAAGCTGACTGGATATCTGAGGTCACGTAGCCAAGAGCGGTCGTGTGCGCTACCATGAGAATGAGGAAGCCTTATTGACAGTCTACTCCGGACTGACTATATGTCGGAGCGTCCCGAGCGACGGACGTATGCTCCGAATGCGAAGCATTTTGTACCACAACATCTGGGGCCAGATGTTGTTGTACGAGAGAGGGGCCTCTCTCGCTCGCCGTCCGGATGGACCAGAACGAGCTATGAACCGGACTAAAAGGCTTCCTCCGTTCTCCCTCTAATCCGCCGTCACTGGGTGTGCATTTGGTTGATTTATAGTGCTTGCATCACCCCAAAACTCCTTCTAGACCGCAACGGACGAACCCGGCTGCCGAACCATTCGATGAATGGATGCTACACTGGGCGAGCTAGCGGACGTCAAAGGCCGTCGAACCTACTAGGGTCCTCTTAGGCAATTGGCGTATTTACATGAGCACTTTTCCGCTAGCCCTTCATTAATTGTGACGACGGAGGCACACTGTTGGAAGACATCACAGATACATCACCCTGAAATTGATAAAGTAGAGTGACCCTGCGGGGAAAGGACCGGAGTGTCCAATTCCCCACTAACATACCGTGACATACGCTTCCCATGTTGTCATCGAAATCATACGATACAGAACAAGAGTACACTGACCACATATAGAATAATTATAAAAGTCAGAGGAAGACTTCCTCTTATTACAATTGATCAAAATCCTTTCAATGTGAAAAGAAAACAAGTCCTGGTACTCGCACCAACCCCTGGCAATCAAAATACATAATAATAATATGATCCATTAATATAGAAAAAATAATTGAAATCAAAATATTTTGAAAAAATATTTTTTCAGAACAGCCCAAGTTTCTGAAAAGTAACGTTGAGCCCCAATGGATCCCAAGCCTAAGTGTGGACAAAAATTTTAAAAATATTTTAAACAATTTATTCAACACTTACGAACAATAATAATGTATCTAGTTATGATTAAAATAACATCAAGATATTATTTTCAAGAAATCCCCCCCTCACACAGAGGGCTGTTGTAAATGTAAACAATGAATGTAAAAACACTAAGATAAGACTCCAGGCACCCAGGCCCGGAATCAGTTACCAAAAATACACTATCTGATGCAAAACAGAGACTTCCAGGGAAGAAACTGCAGAACATCAGATGGTAGATGCAGAACACAACGCCTAACCACCCGTAGGTGAAGACGTAAACATGGGGAAAAGAACAGAATTCATTCTGTTATTCAGCTAAAACTCCCAAGAAAATTTAGTAATAATAATTACAAAAACTATGCCAAAAGCATGGGAGAATAGCAAGGGGGGACTTAAAGGACAGGGAGAGAGGAAAACACTGAAAAATCAGTGTAACTAAATAATCAGAATGACAACAAAATGGCTGCTGCCTCGAAAATAGGTAACTTAACATAATTTCATTAAAAAATTTTAAGTTACAGCCCTGATAATATTCTGTCACACATTTTTCCTCTCCTCCTTCTCTATCCTCCTTAGAATCACCATTTCACTAATATTTATGTGTCTGGCATCATTTAAACTGAGATTTACAAGCACAAAGATCAGTCAGATGTTAACTGATGAAGGGCCAAACTTAGAATGATTAATGGCGCCAATTTCGGGACGTCCTTGACACTGCGCATGCGCTGTAGAGGTGAAGTGTGGAGGGCCATTCAGGACATGTTTTCTTTGGTTTGAGATGCAAATTTTGGGGATTGGGGGGCAAAATTTGTGTTTGGCCCTATATTTTTAAGAGTTAGCACCAGCTAAGTCTGGGTCATTGGTAAAGTATAAAAATACATAGGTTACAACCCCTCATTGGAACGAGGTCGACGAGATCATTCCAATGAGGGGTCATAACCTATGTTTTTGAGACAAAAAATGAAAAAATAATGAAAATTAATTGGCGATTTTTGAGAATAGTGCTAGCCGGTTTTGGCTGTTACGTTGTGTAAAGAAAGGGTTAAGCTCCCTTTGGCGAACTAAAAATATATACACTTTTTAAACCACAAAATCGTAAGTTTAAGCTATCACCTTGATACATCCAAACATTAGAAACTTCACAGAGCTAAGAAAGCAGGACTCTTTACACAGGGCCAAACAAAAGAATGGTTATTGGTAGTATTTTTTGGTCATTTTGGCTTAATTTTTGGGGTTTATAGGGTTCGAAACTAGAGTGATGTCACGCATGCAGCTCAACTGTCCCTGCAATGGCAATGCTTAGACACAAAATAGGCGGAGCCATTTTTTTGTTAACTGTTTACCTAATGAATTTGCCATATCTGCACTTGTGATATACAAAATTTGCTATTCAAATTTTATTTTTTCATTTCTCTACTCCAAAACATACCTCATGACCTATTAACTTATTTATTTATTTTTTAGAGTTTAACGACACATTAACAGCCAGGATTATATCATGTTGGTGACAGTTTTACAGGTGGAGGAGTACCCAGAGAGAACCACCGAGCAACGACGAGCAGCTGTCAGCTCTCCAACATCGTAACTCTGAACTCTGCACCGCAGCACAGGCAGGATTAGATTGGCTGAAGACATGCGCACCATCAACGTGCAGTACGCAGCGACATTGTGCCCCCAAGTAGGCAATCAGGGTTAAGTGCTTTGCCCAAGGACACATCGAGGGAGTACAAATCAGTCGCTGAAATGGTCACCCATCCAACTACTAACCGCAATCGATGATGATTAACTTCGATGATCAGACAAGAACCGGCTACCGCGACACTACAGCGCCCCACCTATTAATTGAACAAGCTTGATGAGCTTGTTCCAATAAGGACCAATAAGTCATGGTTAGAAGTAAATGAAAGTGTCAATGACACTGTAGCTCAACTTGTTAAGACATGTACATGTATAGTATGTGACACAGCAATGACAAACATTAGGGAATGACCTGATAACAAAGGTACAAATAAAGTATTGTAATGGTCTGTACATAAATACTGTAACAAATGTATAGGTAAAGTATTGTAAAGGTGGGTGACAGTCAGATGCTAAACTAGAAAAGAAATCTTTGAGTCCCAGAGTGGGTATGACTGAACCCCAAAATATTTGTTCTCATAGCACAGTGATAACAAAGGCACCCCAAAACACACTCGATCCTGTCCCAAGGTGAAAACAAAGGTACCCAAAAAGTTTCGTGAAGATCAGTTCATAAATACGAGCTGTATAGAAGTTGTGACAAAAAACTGATTGGACTTAATTTCGGTAAAAAATGGCCACTGGCAGCCATCTTGAATTTTGGACCACACCCAGAAACAATCGTTCTCGTCC
Source organism: Pictodentalium vernedei (assembly GCA_031216915.1). Taxonomy (NCBI): domain Eukaryota; kingdom Metazoa; phylum Mollusca; class Scaphopoda; order Dentaliida; family Dentaliidae; genus Pictodentalium; species Pictodentalium vernedei. The sequence goes on from CM062295.1 coordinate 753,849,098, forward strand.
CAAGTTGATAACAAAGGTACCCAAGAAGTTTCGTGAAGATCGGTTGATAAATACAGCCTCTAGCCCAAGCCATACTGACATATGCACTTACAGTGTATAAGTAGCACTGAATAAATCAAAGTTCATCTAATTTGCATAATTTCTGCACGAGAAAAAAACCCGTACTATATGTGATGTATTCCATGTTACTAAACATTCATACAAAAATTTATTTAAATCAGAACTTTCATACAGAAGTTCTGTACAAAAGACTGATTGCACTAATTTTGGTACAAAATGGCTGCTGGTGGCCATCTTGTATTTCGGACCACACCCAAAAACACTTGTTCTGATCCCACGGTGATAACAAAGGTACCCAAGAAGTTTCGTAAAGATAGGTTTATAAATACGGCCTCCAGCCTGAACTGTATAGAAGTTGTGTACAAAAAACTGATTAGACCTAATTTTGGTACAAAATGGCCACTGGCAGCCATCTTGAATTCTGGAGCGGGGTGGAGGGTTACGTGAGTTTAAAAAAGGTTTCTGGGTTTTTAACCATAAACTTTAACCAAAAGTAACCAAAAGTAAAAAACCATTTTTGACAAAAGAAAAATAAGTGCCTAATTGGCACCAGGATGGGGGGGGGGGGGGGGGGGGAAATGGGGGGGGGGGCAAGGGGGTGGAGGGTTACGTGAGTTTAAAAAAGGTTCTGCATGTAGTGACTGTAAATAGTTCAAAATCCTTATTGGAGGAAAGAAAAAAAAAATGCGCAATTGGTGGGGGGGGGGGGGGGGGGTGTTTGTCTGGGTTTTTAACCACAAACTTTAACCAAAACTGTAAAAAGCATTTTTGACGAAAGAGAAAAAAGGGCCTAATTGGCCCAGGGGTGTGGGGGGGGGGGGGGATACGTGAGTTTAAAAAAGGTTCCGCATGTAGTGACTGTAAATAGTTCAAAATGCATATTGGAGAAAAAAAATAGGCGAATGAAATCGTCAGATGAGTACCCATACGCACAACTAGTAGAAAGCTGTATGAAGGACATTATGCACAAAATACATGGTATGGGTGCCTAATTTGATGGATAAAGGGTTAATATCTCCGGATCAAATTATTACATTTACATAAAAAACTAAACAGCACAGCACATCAGTAACCTGAATACATATATAAGGTAACCTGATAATCGGATTAATATTTTTTGAGTTATCGCATGCCGAAGAAATGGATTGGAGGAGTTCTCAATTTGAAGGATAAAGGGTTAATATCACAGGATCAAATTATCAGATTTACACCAAAAACTATACAGCTCGGCACATCAGTAGCCTGAACACCTATATGAAGTAACATGACAATCGGATTGATATTTTTTGAGTTATCTCATGCCAAAGGGATTGGAAGAATTCTCAAATTGAAGGATAGAGTTAATATCTCAGGATCAAATTATCAGATTTACACCAAAAACTATACAGCTCAGCACATCAGTAACCTGAACACAAATATAAAGTAACTTGACAATCCAAGCAATATTTTTCAAGTTATCGAATGCCAAAGGGATTGGAGGAATTTTCAATTTGAAGGATAAAGGGTTAATATCTCAGGATCAAATTATCAGATTTACACCAAAAACTATACAGCTCGGCACATCAGTAACCTGAACACAAATATAAAGTAACTTTACAATCCAAGCAATATTTTTCAAGTTATCGAATGCCAAAGGGATTGGCAGAATTTTCAATTTGAAGGATAAAGGGTTAATATCTCAGGATCAAATTATCAGATTTACACCCAAACTATACAGCCCAACACATCAGTAACTTGAAGATATATATAAAGTAACATGACAATTGGATTGATATTTTTTGAGTTATCTCATGCCAAAGGGATTGGAAGAATTCTCAATTTGAAGGTTAAAGAGTTAATATCTCGGGATCAATCAGATTATCAGATTTATACCAAAAACAAAACTGCTCGGCACATCAGTAACCTGAACACAAATATAAAGTAACTTGACAATCCAAGCAATATTTTTCAAGTTATCGAATGCCAAAGAAATGGATATGGATGCCGGATGGACAGGTGGATGGACGGACAGAGAAAGGATGGACGAATGATGGATGGTCACCCCGCATGCCGGCATTATGTGCACCATACCCATACATAGTATGGGTACACATAAAAATGCCTAATTGGGAGGGGGTGGGGGGGGGCGGGGAGGGGCAGGAAAATAACTTCAACAATTTTCATTGGATAATTATGGTCATCAAACTTGACCTAGAGAGATGTACTGAAAAGAATTGAAATCCGTTAACTTTTGTTTAAGATGTGGCATTAAGAAAGTTTGGACAGACGGATGAACTGACGGACGGATGGACTGACTAACAGATAGACGGACGAAGCGAGCTCTGTGCTATATCCTTCCCTTGTGGGAAGAGATAAAAAGTAATAAAGTATGTTGTAGAAGCCTCGTTTGAAATTTAGAGAAACTAAGTTAAAAAAGCATTGTGAAAAGGGTTAAATTAATGCCAATATTATTTGAAACCACTGTGTACAGCTTCAGTAGACCTTGCCCGAAATGAAAAAAAGAAATGACGTTGTAACAGAGTGTTTGGAGAACGAAAGGTAGAACCTTGAAAAGCAGAACTTTAATCTGAAACTTTATTAAAGCTGGGAATACTAAGTAAAATTGATTGGCAAAAAGGGTAAAATATTTCCTAAAACCGATAAAAGAAATCATTGATGTAAATGGAATCATTAAATTGTATTGATCATGCAAGAATTAGAGTAAGAAAGTATGTGGCAAAGAAAGTAAGTCTGAAAAGAGGTTTAAAAGGGGTTAAAATCATGCCGATATTAATGAAAATCACTGTAGAAATGTTCAGCAGATAGTAGACATTGTCCCAAATAAGAAACAGTGACATTCCACTAAACTGTTTGAAGAATTAAAGGTGTAATTTTAACACCCCCCCCCCCAAAAAAAAAAACAAACTTTAATCAAAAACTTTAACCTGGAAGTTGTAAGTTAAATTGCCATACAAAAAAAGGGTTAAATATTTCCCAAAATAACATGAAACATAAAAAAAATAAAAACAAAATGAGAATGATACAAGCAATAGTAAAATCAAGTTAAAAGAAAAAAAAACTAAAAAACTTTAAGGTTTACTAAAAAACTTAACAGGAAAAAAAAACCCCACTTGAACCTTCAGTAAAAAACTTTACCCACAAACTTTAACCAAAACTCTAAATATTAACAGACGGACAAAAGTCATGACTATTGCCCTCACTGTAAACAGTCGGGCTAAAAAAAAAAAAAAATGAGAATGATACAATCAATAGTAATATTAATTTAAAAGAAAAAAAACAAAAAAAACTTTAAGGTTAACTAAAAAACTTTAACCACGAACTTTAACCAAAACTCCAAATGTTAACAGACGGACAGACGAAAGTCATGACTAAACAGGGAAAAAAACAAGAACAAGAGGCCCCAGGGGGCCTTAGGCACTCACCGAATGTTCCATACTGTTAAGACACAAATTTTATCAAAAGCTATTCTTAAGGCTCTACAGAGTAAATCTATACTCTCTGTGGAGCTAAAACATCAACAGTACTGAATAGGACAATGCTGCTGATCAAATATCAAAAGATTCTGCATGATGGTTCTGAAGAAGATTTTTAAAGAATTTTCCTTGAATTGCACAAAGTAAACATTCATGCCCCCCACACAGTGAGCCCCAATATTGATCAAAAGACTCAATTTGAACAAACGTGAATCCAACCCATACCAAGATGCTGCATACCAAATATCTAAAGATTCTGCCCACTGGTTCTGGTGAAGAAGATTGTTAAAGATTTTTTCATAAATTGCACTAAGTAAAAATTCAAACCCCCATAGTGATCCCCAATATTGAATGGGGATTCAATTTGAACAAACTTGAATCAGACCCATACCAAGATGCTGTATACCAAATATCAAAAGATTCTGCCCATCGGTTCCGGAAAAGAAGATTTTTAAAGAAATTTTCTTAAATTGCACTAAGTAAAAATTCACACCCCCTTTAGTGAGCCCCAATATTGAGCGAGGGACTCAATTTAAACAAACTTGAATCAGACCCATACCAAGATGCTGTATACCAAATATCAAAAGATCCTGCCCATTGGTTCTGGAGAAAAAGATTGTAAAATTTTTTTTCTTAAATTGCACTAAGGAAAAATTCATGCCCCTATAGGGAGCCCCAATATTGATCAAGGGACTCAATTTGAACAAACTTGAAGCAGACCCACACCAAGATGCTGCATACCAAATATCAAAAGATTCTGCCCATTGGTTCTGGAGAAGAAGATTTTTAAAGAATTTTTCTTAAATTGCACTAAGTAAAAATTCACGCCCCCACAGTGAGCCCCAATAATGGTTGAGGGACTCGATTTGAACAAACTTGAATCAGACCCATACCAAGATGCTGCATACCAAGTATCAAAAGATTCTGCCCACTGGTTCTGGAGAAGAAGATTTTTTAATAATTTTTCTATAATTCATACGGTGCTATCAGAGTTATGCCCCATACAGAGCCCCCAAGGGACGTGGCCATTTCATTTGAACAAACATGAATTGCCATATAGTAATGAACAACCACATGAAGTTTTGTGAAAATTGGACCAGTGGTTTCAGAGAAGTCATTTGAAAAATGTTCACGACGATGGACGACAGACGGCAAGTGATAAGTTGAGCTTCCTTCGGTGAGCTAAACATTCCTCATATTGACTAAGGTATATATGGACCCAGGGACTTGGCTTTAACAAACTTGAATCTCACCCCCCTAAGGATGCTACACACCACATATCAAAACATTCCAACTGCTGGATCTGAAGAAGACGATTTTTCAAGAAAATTCCTCATTTCGACCTAAGTTACAACTCAAGCTCTCACAGTGAGCCCAAATATGGTCCTAGGGAGTGGCTTGAACAAACTTGAATCTCACCCCCCTAAGGATGCTGCATACCAAATATCAAAACATTCCGACTGCTGGATCGGAAGAAGAAGATTTTTAAAGAAAATTCCTCATTTTGAACTAAGTTATAATTCGGGCTACCACAGTGAGCCCAAATATGGACCTAGGGACATGGCTTGAACAAACTTGAATCTCACCCCCCTGAGGATGCTGCATACCAAACATCAAAATATTCTGACTGCTTGATCTGAAGAAGAAGATTTTTAAACAAAATTCCTCATTTTGAACTAAGTTATAATTCGGGCTACCACAGTGAGCCCAAATATGAACCCAGGGACTTGGCTTGAGCAAACTTGAATCTCACCCCCCTAAGCATGCTGCATACGCAATATCAAAAGATTCTGCCTGCTGGATCTTGAGAAGAAGATTTTCAAAGAAATTTGCCTGAAATGCACTAAGTTCAAATTGGGCGCCTATACTGAGACCAAATATGAACCCAGGGGACTGATTTGAACAAACTTAAATCAGATCCACCCCACAATGTTACATACCAAATATCAAAAGATTCTGCCTGCTGGATCTGGAGAAGAAGATTTTTTAAGAAATTTGCCTGAAATGCACTAAGTTCGAATTCGGGCATCTATACTGAGCCCAAATATAAATCCAGGGAGCTGATTTGAACAAACTTTAATCAGATCCACCCCACAATGTTGCATACCAAATATCAAAAGATTCTGCCTGCTGGATCTGGAGAAGAAGATTTTTTAAGAAATTTACCTGAAATGCACTAAGTTCAAATTTGGGCTTCTATAGTGAGCCCAAATATGAATCCAGGGGGCCGATTTGAACAAACTTGAATCAGACCCATACCAAGATGCTGCATACCAAGTATCAAAAGATTTTGCCCACTGATTCTGGAGAAGTTTTTTTAATAATTTTTCTATAATTCATACGGTGCTATCAGAGTTATGCCCCAAACAGAGCCCCCAAGGGACGTGGCCATTTCATTTGAACAAACGTGAATTGCCATATAGTAATGAACATCCACATGAAGTTTCGTGAAAATCGGACCAGCGGTTTCAGAGGAGAAGTCATTTGAAAAATGTTCATGACGACGGATGACGACGACGGACGGCAAGTGATAAGTTTCGCTCCCTTCGGTGAGCTAAAAAACACTTGAACCTTCAGTACAAAACTTTAACCAAAACGCTAAATGTTAACAGACAGACAGACAGACGGATGGACAGACAGATGGATGAAAGTCATGACTATAGCTCTCACTATAAACAGTCGGTCTAATTAAGCAGCTGGCCAGAATTCTCGCAAAAAGAGTGCCAGCATGTCTGGGTCAGTGGTAATGGATAAATACAAACACAGGTTCAACAGCAGTTTGTTTGCATTGATTGGCTTGAATGCATTTCATGGAGCACACACACAATTTACTACGCATTTTGAGGAAGTTTGTGAAGGAAAACAATGAAAAATAGCTCAGGAGAGCAATTTGCTCACCCAACTTTCTCCAAGCAGAGCAATTTTTTGTCACCCTGGATTTAAAAAAAAACCCATTCATCCTATCCTTTTGCACTGGCACTCGTGCCATATCGATTAACCCATTCACACACGAGTGTCGTTCTGTGTATTTACATACCTGCATTTTCTGCCTTTTCTTGCTTCTCCTTCTCTTTGAGACGTCTTTCCACCTCAGCTTTAGCTTTTTCTCTATCTGTCATTGGCTTTTTCTCCAACTTTGCCTCTGGAGGTTCAACTAAAATATTAAATATTGGCTCTCCTAGTGTTGAAAATAATTTATTTGTTTACTGTTTAGTGTTTTAGGTCACTTTCAACATCCATGGATATAAGCTGACCATAACACAAGTATAGAGTCATGTTTAGACAATAGCTTATAACAGTCAGGCAGTCACAGGGGGTGACTTTAAAATATTGGGAAGTAAAAGGTTTTTTGGTAATTTCTAGGGTAACTTTTTGTGGTGAATCTACTGTTGAAAAGATTAGTCAACTAGTCATTGTCGATGCTGATATAGTCCATTGTCAGCTCTGGATTTCCATGCTGACAAGTAGGAACATGTATTTTCTGTAAAAAAAAAATTACTACACTGTAACCAAATTCTGATGCAAGGTCTACTGTGGAAGAGTTAAAATGATTGCCCGTTGGTCTGTTCAGAGAGTGAAATCAACAACACAAATAATTAGAGCTGTAGGTTAACTGAAACCGAACCGAGGTTTTTTGTCTTTTTTAAAAACCGAAACCGAAACCGTCGACATCCCGTAATCTAAGGTTTTTCGTTTTTATTAAAATACTCTCCTGCTGCAGAAATTCACAGAATGTAGCCATCCCAGAGTAGTGACAGTACCCAGACACTGCCAATGGCAGTGTCTGGGTACTCTCACTACTCTGGGATGGCTACATTCTGTGAATTTCCGACATTTCAGCTTAGTTGTGTTTGCAGCTTTCCTCAAGTTGCACATAGGTGTCAGACCTCGAAAAGTTAAAAAATTTATAGTAATTTATATATTTTTTATACTTACCAATGACCCAGACATAGCTGGTGCTAACTCTTAAAATATAGGGCCAAACACAAATTTTGCCCCCCAATCCCCAAAATTTGCATCTAAAACTAAAGAAAACATGTCCTGAGAGGCCCTCCACACTTCGCCCCCACTGCGCATGCGCAGTGTCAAGGACGTTCCAAAATTGGCGCCATTTATCATTCTAATAACCAGTGCCTGGTAAGCGCTATGTACTCAGCGGGGAGGCAAGAGTTCCCAACTCCTGGGAGGGCCATCCCCGTCTGGGTCATTGGTAAGTATAAAAAATATATAAATTACTATAAATTTTTTAACATTTTTATACTGTACCAATGACCCAGACATAGCTGAATAGTAAAAAGGCTGGAGGGCCAAGGACATAGAGCAAAATGGAATACGCTCAATAAAATAAAATAGAGTCATCCCCTGTAGGGAAAAGAAGTAATAGGCCTTACATGTATCTTTCTTATTTATGATAAATTAGAAAGATACAACACCTTCCAAAAATTGAGCTTCATACATCCATGTACTCTATTAATATCCAATAATCCTTATACTAATAATTTTTAAAGTAAGCCAATAATAAAGTAAGTCTAGAGAATAGAGACTCTTATACTCCTAAAAGTGTGTGAGAATTGCATAATCATGTCTGTTGACATATGCAATATTCAAAAGCTATACTTTAAAAACTAAGACTTGAATGAATTTTATAAACTTAAACTTCTCACTAAACAACCATCCCAATAACAGCTCAGAATTACTAACTCCGGAGGAGGTATCCCCTTGTTTTCATAGTAAAAACAGGTGACCCAAGGGAACACCCTCCCCCCCCCTTTTTCTTGCCCTGGGTCAAATAGCCCAGAGCGAAGAGGGCAGCAGAACGGAGACACTGCCGAAACAGACAGCCTACCTAGCTATAGTAGCAACTGTTAAGTGAATGACATTCTGAGCAGTAGATAATAGACCTAACAATAGAGGCCTCCAGAAATGGACTCGATATTTCTGAGATAAAATTCATGAATGGATGGCTGAGCGCAATGAGCAGCCTTCAAAAATCTATAATAGAACACTATTAATGTAAGCCCAAGAAGTAGAAGAACTCTTACTTCATGAGCCGAAATCTTAAGCACAACTGCTAAGCCAATGATATACCAAAAGCAGTACGCTAGTTAATAGAATCCATTAACAATAAAATGGAGCGTAACGTCCTTCTACTAGACATCAAAGACAGAAGAAGCTTACGCCCTTGAAATAAACAGATATCTGTTTATAAATACATAAACTGTACCCGGAAAGAGAAAAGGCCTATGCCCATACGAAGACGGAAGGACCTTAAAATAATAGGTTCCGGATAATAGGAGCCTAACTCTTATGCAACAATCCAACCTAAATAGTAACGGAAGTATTGATTCCGAAACTATGAAAGTGAAAATCATCCATCGATAGTGCATGAAACTCACTGACTCTACAGTAAAAGAGAAACCAACAGTATTACTGTCTAAAAGGTCAGAATTTGAAAACTACTGTTTCCAGAGGCTCAAATGATTACTTAGCTAAATAAGAACCTGAAGTTAAAATCCGTATAGGAATTTAATCTAAAGATTCTAAGTCTATTTATCAAAAAGTTACTAACTGACTTAGATAAAGAGACAAAAGACTCAATTGTAAACTATCGTAGAGTGCATAGGTATGAGGTAATATAAACCTATAACCTAAATAACAACAGGCTGCAGTAGATCTTGTGAAACAAGTATACTAAAAAATAGCAATGAGTAGTATGGAGGGATCAACCATATGAACATAATGATCCCTACACCACGACGGAAGAGCCTCCACTTTAGTCGCATAGAATAGCGAAGAAGAGGATCTCCTATAGTAAGAAATCGCGTCCAAAGCTCGTCCAGTACAGTGCTTACAATGCAATACGGACCACACAACGGAATACATGAAGGTTGCGACCTTGCTGGTTGTGATAAAGATGACACGATTTACCCAGTGAAAAAAGATCCTCACATAGAGGAAGATTTCACGTTAAGATCCACAGTAGACAAGAGAGTAAATTACTCATGATCTCTGTGAAGATAGAGATGCTATCAACAGAAATGTATTGTGGTCGTTATCTTAGCAATACCTGCTAAAAACAACAGCGCCGGAGGATACGCGTATCCTATCATTCTGTCCTATAGATCAATAGAGCGTTAACAGTATTAGCTCAGAGATCTGGACAAGCCAACACATATGCCTGCAATTGATTAGCCAGCTGTGTCATAAATAAAACATCATTGGGCGCTCCCATAGATAGCAAATCTGATTGAATACTTGTTTGTTGAGAGTCCATTCTGACAGCAACAAGCGACCCGTAAGAGAACGGGAGTGCGATAAAACAATCAGACGACCCAGAATATGACGGACCAAAACTGAACTTGGTGTACTATAACCAACAGACGGATTCTTTCCATTAAATTGAATAACGGAAACGAAAGAGTGCCTCCCTGGTTCCGGAGATACGCCACTACTGTCGAATTAAAGGACAGGAATTTGGGCATGCGCTTCTGAATAATGTTCATGCAATGACATAAAGCAAGCCTAAAAAAAAAACATTATTCCGCGGAAGTTAACTGATAGCTAAAAGACTGCGGAACCCAAAGACCCTGGCACTTCGAATCCGTAGGGATCAGTATATATCCCAATCTGTTAGACTGGCAACCGTCATAACAGCCACACTCGGGTCCGGCAACTGCGGCGGCACTCTCTGAGTCAACCACCGAATGTTTGCCCCAGTCTGAATCTCTTGTAACACTAGATAGACAAGAGAATGTATAAATCAAGCAATTCATGGATTGCCGGAAAGTTGCCGTCGAAGAGAAGCTCCTCCGAGAACGAAGCGACTCTGAGAGAGTTCTTAACCTACTATCCACGCGTGGATGTAGCTAGGGCTGCCTCACGTCTAACCAACTCCAATCAGCCACTGAAGGGCGGAGTTATACGTGAACAAACTACTGCCCTCAAAAGAAATTACATTGAGAATAATATCCCGTAAATCTTTTCTTGAAGACGTAATGATAACGCCTCAGTAAGGCGGATTACGTATAATAAAGCGTCTAAGTTAAGTCTAATATACATAATGTCGTTCCCAACATTGAAATTGGAAAAGACATAAACGGTGAAAAAGAATATATGCAGTCTTTAATCACACCGTCTAGACGCATATGAACTCTCGGTATGCCCTGCTCTGCCAAAATAAACTATATGTAAAAAAAGATAAAATGGCAGAAATGAGCCACGCGGACAAGAAACTAAACTATCATGCTTAGTAGCCGTCTTGTATATATATATAAATATATAGCGTCGAAAAATAAAACACATGTTGTAATGACAATATTGGACTGCGTCGGTAAGTCAGGGACAAAGTCCCTGTACCGATCGAAAAAACCGAGTCCAATGACGCTATAAGTCTCTTATCCAAGATCGCAGCAATGAAGTCCGAAAAATAATCACTGGAAGAAATGCCAGAAGATATGAAAGGCATCTTCCGATACTACTAAAGGGAAAACTCGAAATCTTTCGAATCCCTTTCGCCATCCTGTCGGACCCTATAAAGCGTTCGGTCGTCCGTAGCTTGATGCAACCGCGGACCGCACCGACCCAGCGCCGTCGGATAATTCCTGATTCGACCGAGAAATCGTCAATTGCTGGGTGCTGCGAAACAACTGTGCTAACTCGGATAGCACGTCCGTCACTGAGGCCTGAGGAGCAGCGGTCTTACGATGCATTGCCGCAGGAAGCTCCGAGATCGTTACCCCGTGCATACTTCCAATATGCGAGCGAACGGAGTGTATAGGCCTCGTGTCCCTTGGCTACCGGATGGCGCGACCTATTCGCTGTGGAATCACTGAATGCCGAAACTGATCGGATACTCGAGGTCACGTAGCCAATGTGCGGTCGTGTGCCCTGCTGTGAGGATGAGGAAGCATTAAAGACAGTCTCTCGGACTGTCAATATAACGGAGCGTCCCGAGCAACGGACATATGCTCCGAATGTAAAATATCTGAACCACAACATGCGGTCCCCTATGTTGTTGGCTTCCTCCGATCTGTCCTCAATCTGCCGTCACTGGGTGAGTACTAAAGTAATTAAAGTGCTCGCATCACCCAAATCTCCTTCCTAGACCGCAACGGACGAACCCGGCAGCCGAACCATTCGATGAATGTACGCTACACCGGGTGAGCTAGCGAATGTCACTCCGTAAGCGATAGACATATTCCATGAGCACTTATTGCCGCTAACTCTTCATTAACTATGACGACAGAGGCACACTTTTGAAAGACATCTCCATAACTCTTCGAACAAGAAACCAGAAATGCTTGGATAGCAAGCATAAAATAATAATATATATAGCGTCGTTCAATAATTCGAAAGTTTGTGTGACATTATTGGACTATGTCGGAACTGAGGGACGATGTCCCTGAACCGAACCAAAAATTTCTAAGTCCACCGACGCTATCAGTTTCTTATCCGGCATCGCAGCATATGTTGTTCCGAAAGGGAAAGCTTGAAATCCACCGAATCCCTTTCGGTATCCCGTCGGACCGGATGAAACTTTCGGACGTCCGTACCCGCTTCCGCGGAGCGTCCCGACCCAGCATCGTCGGATAAAATATATGCGACAAATTCAGTTGATGCTGGGATGCTGCGATAAACTGTGCTATTAAGGAAAGCACGTCTGTTCCCGAGGCCTGTGCAGTAGCGGACTTACGATGCATTGCCGCTGGAAGCTCCGTGTACGTTGACTCCCGCATACTTCCTATGCGAACGTCCGAAGTCTGCAGGCCTCGAGTCCCCGGCTACCGACCCAGCGCTGTCGGATAATTCTCGATCCGACACCGTTTCTGTCGGCTGCTGGGATGCTGCGATAAGCTGTGCTATGTGCACAAGAATGTCCGGCGTCGAGACCTGCGGAGGCGCAGTCTATCGCTGCTTCGCCGAGGGCAGCTCCGCATCAGATGGCTCCCGCATACTTTTCCTATGCGAACGTCCGGAGTCCATCGGTCTCGAATCCCTGGCTGCCGGATGGTGTGACCTGGTCGCCGAAGAATCCTTGATCGGCGAAGCTGGTAATATATCGGCGGTCACGCAGCCAAGGTGCGGTCGTGTGCGCTGACGAGAAGAGGAAGCCTTAGCAGTCTCAGCGGACTGCCTATACAACGGAGCGTCCCGAGCGACGGACGTATGCTCCGCTAACGACACATTTGTACCACAACATCTGGGGCCAGATGTTGTTGAACGAGAGAGGGGCCTCTCTCGCTTGCCGTCCGGATGGTCCGGAACGAGCTATGAATCGGACTAAAAGGCTTCCTCCGTTCTCCCTCCGATCCGCCGTCACTGGGTGTGCATTAAGTTAATTTTATAGTGCTCGCATCACCCCAAAATTCCTTCTAGACCGCAACGGACGAACCCGGCTGCCGAACCATTCGGTGAATGGACGCTACACCGGGCGAGCTAGCGGACGTCAAAGGCCGTCGAACCTACTAGGGTCCTCTTAGGCAATTGGCGTATTACATGAGCACTTTTCCGCTAGCCCTTCATTAATTGTGACGACGGAGGCACACTGTTGGAAGACATCACAGATACATCACCCTAATCTTGATCGTCTGAAATAGAAATTGATAAAGTAGAGTGACCCTGCGGGGAAAGGACCGGAGTGTCCAAATCCCCAACAACATACCGTGACATACGCTTCCCATATTGTCATCGAAATCATACGATACAGAACCGGAGTTAATGCGAGTACACTGACCACATAAAGAATGATAATAAGGTCAGAGGAAGACTTCCTCTTAAAACAATTGATCAATATCCTTTCAATGTGAAAAGAAAACAAGTCCTGGTACTCGCACTAACCCCTGGCAATCAAAATACATAATAATAATATGATCCATTAATATAGAAAAAATAATTGAAATCAAAATATTTTGAAAAAATATTTTTTCAGAACAGCCCAAGTTTCTGAAAAGTAACGTTGAGCCCCAATGGATCCCAAGCCTAAGTGTGGACAAAAATTTTAAAAATATTTTAAACAATTTATTCAACACTTACGAACAATAATAATGTATCTAGTTATGATTGAAATAACATAAAGATATTATTATTTAGAAATCCCCCCCTCACACAGAGGGCTGTTGTAAATGTAAACAATGAGTGTAAAAACACTAAAATAAGACTCCAGGCACCCAGGCCCGAAATCAGTTACCAAAAATACACCATCTGATGCAAAACAGAGACTTCCAGGGAAGAAACTGCAGAACATCAGATGGTAGATGCAGAACACAACGCCTAACCACCCGTAGGTGAAGACGTAAACATGGGGAAAGAACAGAATTCATTCTGTTATTCAGCTAAACTCCCAAGAAATTTTAGTAATAATAATTACAGAAATTATGCCAAAAGCATGGGAGAATAGCAAGGGGGAACTTAAAGGACAGGGAGAGAGGAAAAACACTTGTAAAAACAGTGTAACTAAATAATCAGAATGACAACAAAATGGCTGCTGCCTTGAAAATAGGTAACTTAACATAATTTCATTAAAAAATTTTAAGTTACAGCCCTGATAATATTCTGTCACACATTCTTTTCCTCTCCTCCTTTTCTATCCTCCTTAGAATCACCATTTCACTAATATTTATGTGTCTGGCATCATTTAAACTGAGATTTAAAAGCACAAAGATCAGTCAGATGTTAACTGATGAAGGGCCAAACTTAGAATGATAAATGGCGCCAATTTCGGAACGTCCTTGACACTGCGCATGCGCAGTGGGGGCGAAGTGTGGAGGGCCTCTCAGGACATGTTTTCTTTAGTTTTAGATGCAAATTTTGGGGATTGGGGGGCAAAATTTGTGTTTGGCCCTATATTTTAAGAGTTAGCACCAGCTATGTCTGGGTCATTGGTACAGTATAAAAATATGGCCAAGCACAATAAAAGTTCTGTATATTTAGGTAATTATTATATTGGCCTTCCTGATTCTTCATGTATTATAGCTTATTTCGGGCATTCATTGAGTTTCATTCAATTTCACTGCCATTCAGTTATGATTCCAGACATATAGAATGAGTTTTATTGAATTTTATTTGGCCTAATGAACAAACCGAAAACCGAACCGAACCAAGGTTTTACTCAACCTGAAAAACCGAAACCGAACAAGAAACTTAAAAACCTACAGCTCTACAAATAATGAGATAACTGACACAGACACTGAGATCAAAGTAGACGTGAAAGTTAATTGAGTTGCATCAGCTCCTTTGAACTTGCTGACACTGATTGCTCTTACTAGTGTTAAAGGCATAGTTATCAAAACTTGTCTCCATATGATAAAATTTCTATTGTGGAGTGATTCCATCATGCCCATGTATGAGAACTGGCATCAGAATGTGTGCAAGTGGAGAACAATATTCAACTGCAGAGGTATTGCTATGTAAATCTTAGTGGTGGAATGTGGTGTGGTGACTAGTCGTCTTTGACTCGACTTTTGCATGTTGACTAATCAACTTGACTTTTGCATGTCGACTTATCGACTCCAGAATCTCAGAGTCATTTCAACACTAGCTGAATCCAAATCTGAATGATGCCACTTGCAAAACTTAAAAAATTTATAGTAATTTATATATTTTTTATACTTACCAATGACCCAGACATAGCTGGTGCTAACTCTTAAAAATATAGGGCCAAACACAAATTTTGCCCCCCCAATCCCCAAAATTTGCATCTAAAACCAAAGAAATCATGTCCTGAATGGCCCTCCATACTTCACCTCTACTGCACATGCGCAGTGTCAAGGACGTCCCGAAATTGGCGCCATTAATCATTCTTACCACCAGTGCCTGGTATGTCCTCAGCGGGGAGGTATGAGTTCCCAACTCCTGGGAGGGCCATCCCCGTCTGGGTCATTGGTAAGTATAAAAAATATATAAATTACTATAAATTTTTTAAGATTTTTATACTGTACCAATGACCCAGACATAGCTGAATAGTAAAAAGGCTGGAGGGCCCAGGACATATATTTATTTATTTATTTATTGGTGTTTAAGGTCACATACTTATGCACAATGGCTAATCGTGACCGTGACAGTTTTACGGGTGGAGAAAGCCGGAGTACCCGGAGAGAACCACCGAGCGATGACGAGCAGCTGTCAGCTCTCCAACATCGTAACTCTGAACTCTGCACCGCAGCACAGGCAGGGTTAGATTGGTTGAAGACATGCGCACCATCGACGTGCAGTACGCCTCAGTACACAGCATCATCGTGCCCCCATGTAGGCAATCGGCCCAGGACATAGAGGAAAATCCAATAAGCTCAACTATATAAAATAGAGTCATCTCCTGGAGGAGAAATAGGATTCACGTGTATCTTTCTTATTTATGATAAATTAGAAAGACACAATACCTTCTATAATTGAGCATCATAACATCCATATTCTCTATTAATATCCGGTATAATTCTTATACTAATTATTTTTAAAGTAAGCCAATAAATAAAGTTAGTCCAGAGAATTGAGACTCTTTATACTCTTTTAAAAGTGTCCGAGGATAGTATAATAACACCCATTTGACACGTGACATATTCAAATGCTATACTTTAAAACTATGACATGAATGAATTTTAAAAACATAACTTCACTTAAGAAACCATCCCAGTAACAGCTCAGAATTACTGACTCCGGAGGAGGTATCCCCTTGTTTTCATAATAAAACAGGTGACCCAAGGGAACACCCCCCCCCCCCCCCCCTTTTTCTTGCCCTGGGTCAAATAGCCCAGAGCGAAGAGGGCAGCAGGACGGAGTCACTGCCGGAACATAAAGCCTACATAGCTATAGTTGCAATTGTTAAGTGATCGACATTCTGAGCAGCTGATAATGGACCTAAATAATGCAGGTCTCCAGAAATGGATTCAATATTTCTGAGATAAAAATTCGTGAATGTGGATGGCTGAGACCAATATGCAGCCTACTTTAAACTATAATAGCAATACTATTTACGTAAGCCCAAGATGTAGAAGAGCTCTTACTTCATGAGCCGAAATCTTAAGCACAGACTGCTGAGTTAAGGATAGATTATCCTAAGCAGTACCGATAGTTAACTGAAAGCATTAAGTAATAGAATGGACCGTAATGACCTTTCTATTAGGCATCAGAGCCAGAAGACGCTTTACGTCCTACTGATAAACTGAGATCTGTTAATAAATACATAAAGGTCTATCCGGACAGAGTAAAGGCCTATGACCGCTCGAAGACGGTAGAACCTTAAAAACAATAGGTTCCGGATATTATTAGGAGCCTGATTCTTAATCAAAAATACAACATTAGTAGTAAAGGTAATAGAGTTTCCGATACTACGAAAGTGAGACTCGTCCACCGATAGTGCATGAAGCTCACTGACTCTTCAGCAGAAGAGAAGACTAAGAGAATTGCTGCCTTCAAAGGCCAGAATTTGAAACTACTGTCTCAAGGGGTTCAAATGGTTGCATTAGTTAATAAGAACCCAAGCTGAATTCCGAATAGGAATTAATCTAACGATTCTAGGTCTCTTATCGAAAAGTTTCAAACTAACTTAGATAAAGAGACATTAGGCTCAATTGTAAACTATCATGGTGTGCATAGGTATCAGATAACATAGACCTATAACCTTTAAAAGTAACTGGCTGCAGATGATCTCGTTAAACAAGTATACTAGAAAGTTTGCAATGTCTGGTATGGAGGGATCAAAAATATCAACATAAAGATCCCTACACCAACGACGGAAGACCCTCCACTTTAGCCGCATAGTATAGCGAAGAGGAGGTCCTTCTACAGTTAGGAATCGTGCCCACTGCTCGTCCTGTACAATGCTTGCCATGCAAGAAGGACCGCACAACGGAATACGTGAAGGTTGAGACCTTGCGGGTTGTGATAGAGTTGACACGATTTCCCCAGTGAAAAAAGATCCTCTCATGGAGGAAGTTTCCGCGGTAAGTCCCACAGCCGACATCTAAGTAAATTTATCCACCGTCTCTGTGGAGACAGAGATGCTACCAACAGAATTGTATTGTGAATGAATAATCCTAGCAATACTTGCTGAATCAACAGCATTGCAGGATACGCATATCCTATCATCGTGTCCTACTAGATCGATAGAGCGTTAACTATATATGCTCGGGGATCCGGACACGGTGACACATACGTCTACAATTGATTGGAGAGTTGTGTCGCAAATAAATTATCACTGGGCGCTCACATTGATAGCAAATCTGATTGAATACCTGTTTGTTGAGAGTCCATTCCGACGGCAACAAACGACCCTTACGTGAAAGGGAGTCTGCTAATACGATCCGACGACTGAGAATATGACGAACCGAAACAGAACTTGGTGTTCTATAACAAACAGAAGGATTCTTTCCGTTAAAATCTATAATGGAACCGAATGAGTGCCTCCCTAGATCCGGATATACGCAACTACTGTCGTATTATCAGACAGGATTTGAACATGCGTTTCTGAATAAAATTCATCCAATGACGTAGTGCAAGCCAAAATAATATTCTTCCTTGGAAGTTAAGTGCTTGCCTAAAAACTGCGAAACCCAAAGACCCTGGCACTTCGAATCCGTTGGGATCAAAATTGTGTCCCAACCTGTTTGACTGGCGTCCGTCATAATCGAAAAACTCGGATCCGGCAACTACAGTGGAACTCTCTGAGTCAACCACCGAATGTTTGCCCACGTCTGAATCTCTTGTTACACTTGATTGACAAGAGAACGTGTATATCGAGCAATTCAAGATTGCTGAAAGGTTGCAGTCGAAGAGAAGCTTCTCCGAGACCGAAGCGACTCTGAGAGAGTTCTTCACCTTACTATCCACGCGCGTGGATGTAGCTAGGGCTGCGTCATGTCTAACCAACTCCAGGTTGCCACTGAAGGGCGGAGTTATACGTGGAAAAACTACTGCCCCTGAAAGAAATCTCATTGAGGATCATATCCTGGAATTCTTTCTCTTGAAGACGTAATGATAACACCTCAGTAAGGTGGTGTACGTATGATAAAGCGTCTAAGTTAAGTCTATTATACATCATTGTCATTTCCAACAATGTGGTTGGAATTGACATAGACGGCGAAAAAGATAATTCCCAGTCTTCAGCCTCGCCATCTTAGACGCAAAGGAACTCTCGGTATGCCCAGTTCTGCCAATAAAAAATAATTTTCCTAGAATTCACGAAAGGCAGAATAGAGCATTGCAGACAAGAAACTAGACTAGCATGTTGGTAGCAAGCTTGTATATAGAGTCGTTCAATAATTCGAATGTTCTAACATTATTGGACTGCATCGGCAACTCAGGGACAATGTCCCTGAACCGAACCAAAACTCTGTGTCCAATGACGCTATTAGTCTCTTATCCAGCATCGCAGCAATGTAGTCCGACGGAACAACCTCTGGAAGATAATGCCGGAAGAAATGTATGGCAGCTTGTGTTGTTCCGAAAGGGAAAGCTCGAAATCGTCCGACTCTCTTTCGCCATCCTGTCGGACCCTATGAAGTGTTCGGTCGTCCGTACCTGATGCAACAGCGGAGCGCACCGACCCAGCGCCGTCGGATTATTCCTGATCCGACCAAGAATCTGTTGTTAGCTGGGATGCTACAATAAGCTGTGCTATTTTGGATAGCACGTCCGTCACTGAGGCCTGTGGAGAAGCGGTCTTACGATGCATTGCCGCTGGAAGCTCCGTGTTCGTTACCCCGTGCATACTTCTATTATGCGAGCGAGCGGAGTGTGCAGGCCTCATGTCCTTTGGCTACCGGATGGCGTGACCTGTTCGCCATGGAATCACTGAATGACGAAGCTGGCCAGATACTCGAGGTCACGTAGCCAATGTGCGGTCGTGTGCGCTGTTGTGAGGAAGAGGAAGCATTATCGACAGTCACTCGGACTGTCTATATAACGGAGCGTCCCGAGCGGCGGACATACGCTCCGAATGTGAAATATCCGTACCACAACATCCGGTCCCATATGTTGTTGCACGAGAGAGGGACCTCTCTCACTCGCCGCCCGGACGGACCGGACAAGATAGGAACCGGACTAACAGGCTTCCTCCGATCTCTCCTCTAATCCGTCATCACTGGGTGTGTACTAAAGTCTATTATAGTGTTCGCATCACCCAAATCTCCTTCCTAGACCACAACGGACGAACCCGACTGCCGAACCATTCGATGAATGGACGCTACACCGGGTGAGCTAGCGAATGTCAACTCTGTCGTTCCTACTAGGGACCTCTTAGGTGATTGACGTAATCCATGAGCACTAATTGCCGCTAGCTCTTCATTAACTATGACGACAGAGGCACACTTTTGAAAGACATCTCAGTAATTTTGCGAACAAGAAACCAGACATGCTTGTAAATAGCAAGCATATAAAAATATATATAGCGTCGTTCAATAAATCGAAAGTATCTGAGACATTATTGGACTGTGTCGGAACTGAGGGACGATGTCCCTGAACCGAACCAAAAATTTCTATGTCCACCGATGCTATCAGTTTCTTATCCGGTATCGCAGCCTTCTGGTCCGACGAAGAACCTCTAGAAGATGAAGTCGGATGACATATACAGCAGCTTATGTTGTTCCGAAAGGGAAAGCTCGAAATCCTCCGAATCCCTTTCGGCATCCCGTCGGACCATATGAAATTTTCGGATGTCCGCACCTGATGCTTCCGCGTCATCGGATATTACATGATGCGACAGAGATTCTGTCGTTGCTGGGATGCTGCGATAAGTTGTGCTATTTGGGATAGCACGTCCATCACCGAGGCCTGTGCACAAGCGGTCTTACGATGCTTTGCCGCTGGAAGCTCCATGTACGTTGACTCCCGCATACTTTCTTATGCGAACGTCCGGAGTCTCCAGGCCTCGTGTCCCTGGCTATCGGATGGCGTGACCTGGTCGCCGAGGATTCTCTGATTGGCGAAGCTGACTGGATATCCGAGGTCACGTAGCCAAGGTGCGGTCGTGTGCGCTGCCATGAGAATGAGGAAGCCTTATTGACAGTCTCTCCGGACTGTCTATATAACGGAGCGTCCCGAGCGGCGGACGTATGCTCCGAATGCGAAACATTTTGTACCACAACATCTGGGGCCAGATGTTGATGTACGAGAGAGGGGCCTCTCTCGCTCGCAGCCCGGATGGGCCTGGACGAGCTATGAACCGGACTAAAAGGCTTCCTCCGTTCTCCCCTCTAATCCGCCGTCACTGGGTGTGCACTTGGTTGTTTTATAGTGCTCGCATCACCCAAAACTCCTTCTAGACCGCAATGGACGAACCCGGCTGCCGAACCATTCGATGAATGGACGCTAAACCGGGTGAGCTAGCGGACGTCAAAGGCCGTCGAACCTACTAGGGTCCTCTTAGGCAATTGACGTATTTACATGAGCACTTTTCCGCTAGCTCTTCATTGATTGTGACGACGGAGGCACACTTTTGGAAGACATCACGGATACATCACCCTGATCATGATCGTCTGAAATAGAGATTGATAAAGTAGAGTGACCCTGCAGGGAAAGGACCGGAATGGCCAATTCCCCACTAACATACTGTGACACACGCTTCCGATGTTGTCATCGAAATTAACACATACAGAACAGGAGTTAGTGCGAGTACACTGACTACATTATACAATGATTATGAAAGTCAGAGGAAGATTTCCTCTTATTACAATTGAACAATATCCTTTCATTGTGAAAAGAAAACAAAGTCCTAGTACTCGCACCAACCCCTGACAATCAAAATACATAATAACATGATCCATTAACATAGAAAAAATAAATGAAATCAAAAAATTTTGAAAAAATATTTTTTCAGAACAGCCCAAGTTTCTGAAAAGTAATGTTGAGCCCCAATGGATCCCAAGCCTAAGTGTGGACAAAAATTTTAAAAATATTTTAAACAATTTATGCAACACTTACGAACAATAATAATGTATCTAGTTACGATTAAATTAACATCAAGATATTATTTTCAAGAAATCCCCCCCTCACACAGAGGGCTGTTGGAAATGTAAACAATAAGTGTAAAAACACCAGATCAAGACTCCAGGCACCCTGGCCCAAAATCAGTTACCAATAATACACTATCTGATGCAAAACAGAGACTTCCAGGGAAGAAACTGCAGAACATCAGATGGTAGATGCAGAACACTACGCCTAACCACCCATAGGTGAAGACGTAAACATGGGGAAAAGAACAGAATTCATTCTGTTATCCAGCTAAAACTCCCAAGAAATTTTAGTAATAATATTACAGAAAATATGCCAAAAGCATGGGAGAATAGCAAGAGGGGACTTAAAGGAAAGGGAGAGAAGAAAACACTAAACAAGCAGTGTAACTTGATAACAAGAATGACCACAACAGGCTGTTGCCTCGAAAATAGGTAACTTAACATAATTTCATTAAAAATTTTTAAGTTACAGCCCTGATTATTTTCTGTCACTCATTTTTCCTCTCCTCCTTCTATATCCTCCTTAGAATCACCATTTCACTAATATTTATGTGTCTGGCATCATATAAACTGAGATTTACAAGTACAAAGATCAGTCAGATGTTAACTGATGAAGGGCCAAACAAAGAATGATTAATGGCGCCAATTTCGGGACGTCCTTGACACTGCGCATGCGCAGTAGAGGTGAAGTATGGAGGGCCATTCAGGACATGATTTCTTTGGTTTTAGATGCAAATTTTGGGGATTGGGGGGCAAAATTTGTGTTTGGCCCAATATTTTTAAGAGTTAGCACCAGCTATGTCTGGGTCATTGGTACAGTATAAAAATATTACTATTTTCATAAATTGAAATTTAAACAAATAAGTACCACAATTAGACAACAAAACTGATCGAGTCACCAAGGTCAAGGTCAGTCAACACAAGTAGCATGCATATCTACTTTTTGTGGGTCAGGGTCATAACTTTTTAATGAGAAGAGTTATCACAATGAAACTTAGATAACTTATGTACCACCACTAGATGGTGTGTCACATGTAAAGTTAATGACCGATCCAACATGATGAAGGTCACAGACAGAGGTGAACACATGGAATAAACATGCACAACTTTTTGTGTTTGGGCCTTAACTTTTTAATGGGAAGAGATATCATAATGAAACTTACATAACATATGCACCACTAGATATTGCGTTACATACATATTTCACAACTAACCCACCAAGGTCAAGGTCACAGATATTGGATAACACATGGAATGAACATTCACAAATTTTTCAAGTCCAATCCAAAATTTTTCATTGAAGTGGATACACACTGAAACTTGAACAACATGGACCACAACTAGTCGGTGTGTAGCATACAAAATTCAAGAACAACCCACCAAGGCCAAGGTTACAATAAGGGTCAACACATGGAATGAGCATTAACTTGTAACTTACTTGTTCGTCTCTGGTCCATATCTTTTTTAGTGGAATGAGATGCTGCAATGGATCTTACACAACATATGTACCAGAACTCCAGCATGTCACATACAAAATTCACAACTGACACACCAAAGTCAAGGTCACAGATAGAGGTCAACACATAGCATCAACATGCACAACAACATTATTGTGTCCACGCCCTAACTTTTTAGTGGAAGGCGATAGAGCAAAGGAACTTATAATAATAAAACATATGCACTACATGTGGAGCCCACTTAATTGGATATCTCTTAACTGAATAACCCTGTTAATTGAATATAATTTCCCAACACAAAGCCATTTACTATACCACCAGCACAAGTTTGACCTTTTAATTGAATATACGTTATAGAGTAAACTCCTGTTAATTGAATAAAAAATCTTGCAACCTCTCTAGAAATTACCCTGACTCTCCCCAGTTTTCCTTTGTTTGTAGGCCTATTTGGCCTCAGTACATCAGATACAGGCATTTAATCTATTATATCTTGTTTGACAGAGCCCATGGAGCTCTGTCAAACAAGATATAATAGAATAAATGTAAAGTTTATGGGAACACCATCCCCCCACCCTTCCCCTTGCTCTGGGTCAATCACCCCAAAACGAAGAGGGCAGCAGGACAGAGTCACTGCTGAACAGAAAGCCTAATTTCATTGGCAAAGTGGATATTCAAATAACAGGGTTCAACTGTACCACTATGTGGTGTGTCACTAATAAAATTTTCTGTACAAATATGAAAAAATTTATAGTAATTTATATATTTTTTTATACTTACCAATGACCCAGACTTAGTTGGTGCTAACTCTTAAATATTCAAGGCCAAACACAAATTTTACCCCCGCAATCGCCACAATTGGCATCCAAATCCAAAAAATCAATGTCCTATATGGTCTTCCATACTTTTGTCCACTGCGCATGCGCAGTGTCAAGGAAGTACCAAAATTGGCGCCAAATCTTCATTCTTACAACCAGTGCCTGGTAAATGTTATATGATCGGCGGGGAGGTATGAGTTCCCAACTCATGGGAGGGCCATCCCCGTCTGGGTCATTGGTAAGTATAAAAAATCGCAACATCGACGCCGTAGCTGCGACAGGTGGTGCAATCTCACAAAATTCTAAGTTCATCAAGGGCCATAACTCCAAGAAAAATATTTGGAACAACACATGCATTGAACAGTGGCTAGACATCAATAAGATACACTTACATGCCAAATATAAAGTCATTCCATCAAGTATTTCAAAAGTTATTGAGTTTTGAAACTCGTTGGTCACAGACAGACCGACAGACAGACCGACATTGCCACTTATAGAGCTGCTAGTTGCAGCTAAAAATATATAAATTACTATCAATTTTCTCATATTTTTATACTGTACTAATGACCCAGACTTAGCTGAATAGAAAAAAGGCTGGAGGGCCTAGGACATGAAGGAAAATCCAATAGGCTCAATTACATGTATATAGAATTATCCCCTCAAGGAGAAAAGGAGAAACAGGATTTACAAATATCTTTCTTGTTTATACAAAATAAGAAAGACATATTACCAATCCGTAATTGAGCACAATAACATCAATGATCTCTATTAACATCCAGTATAACCCATTATACTAATTTTTTTAAAGGAAAGCCAATAAATAAAGATAGTCCAGAGAATGAGACTCTTTATACTCATTTAAAAGTGTCCGAGGATTGTATATTAACGCTCGTATGACACGTGACATATACAAATGCTTCACACCGAGCTACACTTTAAAAATATTACATAAATGAGACAGACATTAGCTTTACACTTTAAAACCACCCCAGCACCGACTCGGAATTACTGACTCTAGAGAAGGTATTCCCTTGCTTTTCACTATAAAGCAGGTGATATAAGGGAACACCATCCCCACCCCACCCCCCTCCCCCCCCCCCTTCCCCTTGCTCTGGGTCAATCACCCCAGAACGAAGAGGGCAGCAGAATATAGTCACTGCTGGAACAGAAAGCCTGCATAACTATAGTTGCAACTGTTTAGTGGACGACATTCTGAGCAACAGATAATGGACCTAAACATTGAAGGTCGCCAAAAATAGACTCAATATTTCTAAGGTAAAAATTTGTGAACGTAGAAGGCTGAGACCAGTATGCAGCCTTCATCAAATCCGTAATAGCAATACTATTAGCATAAGCCCAAGATGTAGACAGCGCTCTAACTTCATGCGGTGAAATCTTAAGCACAGACTGCTGAATAGAAGATAATCTTTCATAAGCAGTACGAATAGTCAACTGAATCCACCTGGAAATAGAATGGACTGTGATATCTCTTCTATTAGGCAGCAGAGACAGAAAGAAACGTTTTCGTCCCTTTCTGATAAACTCAGATCTACGTTTGTAAATACGCATAGCTCTAACTGAACGCAGCAAAGGCCTATGGTCATCTGAGGACAGAAGAGCCCTAATAACAATAGGCTCAGGGTACTTATTAGGAGCCTGATTCTTAGCCAAAATAGCATAGACCTATAACCCTTAATAGTTATTGGCTGCAGTTTGATCTCGTCAAACAAGTACACCAAAAAATTAGCAATGTCTGGAATGGAGGGATCATAGATATCAATAGAATGATCCCTACACCAACGAGAGAAAACCTTCCACTTAGCAGCATAATTTAGCGAAGAGGAGGTCCTCCTACAGTTAGAAATTGCGTCCACTGCTCATCCTGTAAATTGCTTGCTGTGCAAGAAGGATCGCACAATGGAAATACGTGAAGGTTGAGACCTTGCGGGTTGTGATGCAGTGTGCGCGATTTCCCCTGCGAAAGAAGGTCCTCCCAGGGAGGAAGCTTCCGAGGAATGTCCCATAACAGACACCTGAGTAGATTTATCCATGGTCTCTGGGGTGACAGAGATGCTACCAACAGAATCTTGCAATGAGATTGCTTGATTTTTAGCAATATCTGTTGAATCAACGGAGCTGGAGGATATGCGTATCCTATCATTCCGTCCCAAGAGATCGAGAGAGCATCTACTGCGAACGCTCGAGGATCTGGGCATGGCAACACATACGTCTGCAACTGATTGTTGAGGTGTGTCGCAAACAAGTCTATCATTGGACGATCCCATTGGTAGCAGATCTGACTGAATACTCGCTTGTTGAGAGTCCTTTCTGAGGGCAACATACGACCTTTCCGAGAAAGGGAGTCCGCAAGAACGTTCAGACGACCCGGAATATGACGGATCGACAGAAGAACCTGATGCTCTAGGACAAACAGAAGGATTCTTTCCGTTAAGTTGAACAATGGAATGGAATGAGTGCCTCCCTGGTTCTGAATGTACGCTACTACTGTCGAATTGTCGGACAGTATTTGCACATGTGAATTCAGTTGATGTTTATGTGCTTGATCAGAAATTGCGGATCCCAAAGACCCTGGCACCTCGAATCTGTATGGCTCAATGTCACGCCCCAACCTGTTTGACTCGCATCCGTCATAATCGTAAAAAACGGATCCGGCAGTTGCAGTGGAACTTCCTGAGTTAACCGCTGAATATCTGCCCAAGTCTGAATCTCTTGTTTTACTTGGTTCGACAAGACGATGTTCGTTTCGAGCGAATGAATCTTCACACTCCAATTCTGAGTGAAAAATATCTGGAGTGGATGAGTGCGTAGGTCGCATAAATTCTCTCGTTACTACATCTGAGTGTAGACAAAAGCGAGCGTAACAACTGACTAATTTCGCTCTGGGTAACGGCAGATGAACCAGATTGTTGTGCGTCTTGAAACTCATTCCCAAGTGAATGAACAACTTGGCCGGAACTAGATCCGACTTCTTTTCGTTTACTATGAAACCGAGACGTCGGAGCAATTGAAGCAGACTCTGAACATCGTTCTGAAGAGTTAATCTGTCGCTGTACCTCTGAAGAATGTCGTCCAAGTAGACCAACGTTACCGCAGACGAATGAGCCCAGAAATGAGTCATTACCGAGTTCATTATTCGAGTGAAGGCCCAGGGCGCTAGATTCAGTCCAAAGCACATTGCTCGGAACTGATAAACGACTCCAAGGACCGCAGAGCGAAGGTACTTTCTGAACGCCGGATGTACCATGATGTGAAAGTACGCATCCTTGAGATCTATGCTCGCAGCATAATCGTTCACTCGAATGCTCGCTCTCACCGATCGAATGGTCTCCATATAAAATTTCGGAGCCACGATCAGCTTGTTTATCCAGCTTAGATCTATAACTGGACGGAACGAGCTGTCTGGTTTTGGTACCAGGAACAGGTGATTGTAAAAACCAGGAGATTCTTGGTTTTCTACGACCTCTATTGCGTTCTTCTCCAGAAAAGATTGCACCTCTGAAAGAAGTGAATCTCTCTTCTGAAGGTTTGACGCTGAGTCCATTGTGGACTTCGTGTTAACAGAGTTTTTTCTCTGAAGGACAGTTTTAGACCTTCCGAAATAACCTCCTGAACCCATTGGTCGTCTGTAATTGACAACCAATTGGTTAAGAATCTTGACAGAATTTCGCCCAATGGAGCGCAATAGAGGTTCTGACCTTCACCTCCTGGACCTGCACGGCTTGTGGGAGAAGAAACTAACCAGTCGACCTAGGGGCATCAGACCGGTTGTCTCGGCCAGCATTACGTCCCCTACCTGTGTCGCTACTCTGATGGTCTCTGGAGTAAGAAGTAGAGGCTTTTTTTAGATCCTCTATAGGAGCTTCCCTTGGACGTACTCGCCCCAGAAGTCCCTGACTTACTCCTCTCTGCTGAGTTCGTTTTTTTTTTTAAACGAACTTAAAGAGCAGAGAGTGCCAAAGGGAAATATTGTGGTCTGACTAAACAAAGTTCTAAGAACATTGGCCATGGCAACATTTTTTGACAGAAATTGAAGAAAATCGATAGCTCCCATCTAGAGGTCACCCTAAACAGGCATACCAGGTTTCAAAGCAATCCAATCATAAATGTGCCCTGTAGGGTGTGCCAAAGGGAAATATTGTGGTCTGACTAAACTAAGTTCTAAGAATGTTGACACCGGCGACATTTTTTGACAGAAATTGAAGAAAATCGATAGCTCCCATCTAGAGGTCACCCCAAATAAGCATGCCAGGTTTCAAAGCAATCCGACCATAAATGTGCCCTGTAGGGTGTGCCAAAGGGAAATATTGAGGTCTTCTGATTGAACTAAGTTCTTAGAACGTTGGCCGTGGCAACATTTTTTGTCGGAAATTGTAGAAAATCGATAGCTCCCATCTAGAGGTCACCCCAAACAAGCATACCAGGTTTCAAAGCAATCTGATCATAAATGAGCCCTGTAGGGTGTGCCAAAGGGAAATATTGTGGTCTGACTAAACTAAGTTCTAAGAACGTTGGCCGCCGCAACATTTTTCGACGGAAATTGAAGAAAATCGATAGCTCCCATCTAGAAGTCACTCCAAACAAGCATGCCAGGTGTCAAAGCAATCCGATCATGAATGTGCCCAGTCGAATGTGCCAAAGGGAAATATTGAGGTCTGACTAAATTAAGTTCTAAGAACGCTGGCCGCGACAACATTTTTTGACAGAAATTGGTGTGCCAAAGGGAAATATTGTGGTCTGACTAAACTAAGTTCTAAGAATGTTGACACCGGCAACATTTTTTGACAGAAATTGAAGAAAATCGATAGCTCCCATCTAGAGGTCACCCCAAACAAGCATACCAAGTTTCAAAGTGATCTGATCATAAATGCGACCTGTGAGGTGTGCCAAAGGAAATTGTGAGCGTACGTACATACTAACGTACTAACTAACGTACTTACGCCGACGGACGAGAAGTGACGGCAATAGCTCAGCTTGACTTTGTCAAGTTGAGCTAAAAACTATCCGATGTAAAACAGAATCTTCCACAGAAGAAGCTGCAATACATCGGATGGTAGATGCATGACCAAAACGCCTAAACACCCCTAGGGTGAGGACGTAACCATGGGGATATCAGAATAAACATTCTGTAACTATGCTAAAATTCCCAAGAAATTTCAATAAAAAAAATTTCAAACATTATACCAAAAGCATGGGAGATTAGCAAGGGGGGCATCAAGGAAAGGGAGAGAGGAAACACTTAACAAACAGTGGAGATTTCATAGCAAGAATGAAAACATCAGGCCCATGCCCCAAAATTAGGGAACATGAAATAATTTTACATAAAAATTATAAGTTACAGTCCTGAACACATCCTTCCACTGTTTCTTCCTCTCATCCTCTTATTTCATCCTTGGATCCACCATTTCCTTCATGATTTTGTGTCTGGCATCATTTTAACTGAGACTATAAACACAGACATCAGTGAGATGTTACTAATAGAAGGGCCAAACAAAGAATGAAGATTTAGCGCCAATTTCGGTACTTCCTTGACACTGCGCACACGCAGTGGACTAAAGTATGGAGGACCATATAGAACACTGATTTTTTGAATTTGGGTGCAAATTTAGGGGATTGGGGGGGGGGATTTGTGTTTGGCCCTGAATATTTAAGAGTTAGCACCAGCTAAGTCTGGGTGATTGGTACAGTATAAAAATATGTGAGTTTGGGGCATATAGCGAAATAGATGCCATCTTAGATGCCATCTTGAATGTCTCAAGTTGCCCAAAATTTAAAGAGAGATTGTGAGTCAAAATGGGCAATTTTGAGGCCTATTTAAATTTGGGACACTTTGGGCAGAAAAAAGAAAGTTTAATGAACTTTTTGTTAACATTTTGGTTCAGAGAAGTGTATTTTTTACAAATCTGTGAAAGCTTCACGTCATCTGAGCATTTGGATCAAGAGATATTGGTCACAAACATTTGGGCATTTTGGGGTGAGTTTTGGCACAAAAAGGATAAGTTGTAAATGAAAAGCTTATTGTCACTACAGCTCATGGCCTAAAAAACAAAAAGTTGAAAAATTTATAGTAATTTATATATTTTTTATACTTACCAATGACCCAGACTTAGCTGGTGCTAACTCTAACAAAACCAGGGCCAAACACAAATTTTGCCCCCAATCCCCAAAATTTGCATCCAAAACAAAAAGAAATCATGTCCTATAGGACCTCCATGCCTCGCCCCTACTGCGCATGCGCAGTGTCAAGGACGTCCCGAAATTTGCGCCAATTATCATTCTTACTGGCAGTGCCTGGTCAGCGCTATGTACTCAGCGGGGAGGCAAGAGTTCCCAACTCCTGGGAGGGCCATCCCCGTCTGGGTCATTGGTAAGTATAAAAAATATATAAATTACTATAAATTTTTTAACATTTTTATACTGTACCAATGACCCAGACTTAGCTGAATAGTAAACAGGCTGGAGGGCCTAGGAC
Organism: Pictodentalium vernedei; assembly: GCA_031216915.1. NCBI lineage: Eukaryota > Metazoa > Mollusca > Scaphopoda > Dentaliida > Dentaliidae > Pictodentalium > Pictodentalium vernedei. Next base: position 753,879,335 of record CM062295.1, read on the forward strand.
ATAGAGGAAAATCCAATAAGCTCAACTATATAATAAAGAGGTAACCCCTTAAGGAGAAAAGGAGTATTAGGCTTTACATGTATCTTTCTTATTTAATATTAAATTAGAAAGATACAATACCCTTTATAATTGAGCACAATAACATTCATGTTCTCTATTAACATCCAGTATAACCCATATACTAATTATTTTTAAAGTAAGCCAATAAATAAAGTTAGTCCAGAGAATTGAGACTCTTTATAATCTTTTAAAAGTGTCCGAGTATTGTATATTAAAGCCCGTTGACACTTGATATATACAAATGCTTCACGCCGAGCTACACTTTAAAAATATGACATGAATGAATTTTAACATTAATATTACACTCTAAAACCATCCCGGAAACGACTCAGAAATACTAACTTTGGAGGAGGCATTCCCTTGCTTTTCACTATAAAGCAGGTGACCTAAGGGAACACCCGCCCCCCCCCCCCCCCCCCCCTGCCCCTTGCCCTGGGTCAAATAGCCCAGAGCGAAGAGGGCAGCCGGACGGAGTCACTGCCGGAACAGAAAGCCTGCATAACTATAGTTGCAACTGTTTAGTGGACGACATTCTGAGCAACAGATAAAGGACCTAAACAATGCAGGTCTCCAGAAATGGACTCAATATTTCTGAGATAAAAATTCGTGAATGTGGATGGCTGAGACCAATAAGCAGCCTTCATTAAATCTGTAATAGCAATACTATTAGCATAAGCCCAAGAAGTAGCAAGAGCTCTTACTTCATGAGCGGAAATCTTAAGCACAGACTGCTGAGAAGAAGATAAACTCTCATAAGCAGTACGGATAGTTAATTGAATCCATCTAGCAATAGAATGGACCGAAATGTCCTTTCTATTAGGCATCAGAGACAGAAAGAAACATTTCCGTCCCTTTCTGATAAACTGAGATCTCTGTTTATAGATACATAACGCTCTAACAGGACAGAGTAAAGGCCTACGCCCGTCTGAAGACGGAAGAGCCTTAATAACAATAGGTTCCGGATATTTATTAGGAGCCTGATTCTTAGCTAAAAAACCCACATTAGTAGTGAAGGTGATAGTGTTCCCGACACTACGATAGTGAGAATCATCCACCGACAGTGCATGAAGCTCACTGACTCTTCTAGCAGAAGAGAAAGCTAAGAGAAAAGCGGTCTTATAAGATAAGAATTTGAAATCTACTGTCCCAAGAGGTTCAGATGGCATTTCCTTCAATTTAAGAAGAACTCAAGCTAAATTCCATTTAGGAATTAATCTAAGAGTTCTGGGTCTATTTATCGAGAAGTTTCTAACCAACTTAGATAAAGAGACATTAGATCCAATTTGTAAACTATCATGATGTGCATAGGTATCAGATAACATAGACCTATAACCTTTAATAGTAACAGGCTGCAGTTTGATTTCGTCAAACAAGTATACTAGAAAGTTTGCAATGTCTGGTATAGAGGGATCGAAAATATCTACAGAATGATCCCTACACCAACGACGAAAAACCTTCCACTTAGCCGCATAATTTAGCGAAGAGGAGGTCCTCCTACAGTTAGAAATCGCGTCCACTGCTCGTCCTGTAAAGTGCTTGTCATGCAAGAAGGACCGCACAACGGAAAAACGTGAAGGTTGAGACCTTGCGGGTTGTGATGGAGTTGACGCGATTTCCCCTGCGAAAGAAGATCCTCCCGTGGAGGAAGCTTTCGCGGTAGGTCCCACAACAAACACCTGAGTAGATTTATCCACGGTCTCTGTGGAGACAGAGATGCTACCAACAGAATCTTGCATTGAAATTGTTTTATCTTTAGCAATACTTGCTGAATTAACGGCGCTGGAGGATACGCATATCCTACCATTCCGTCCCAAGGGATCGACAGAGCGTCCACTGCAAATGCTCTTGGATCCGGACACGGGGACACATACGTCTGCAACTGATTGTTGAGATGTGTCGCAAATAAGTCTATCATTGGCCGTTCCCATTGGTAGCAAATCTGATTGAATACTTGTTTGTTGAGAGTCCACTCCGACGGCAACAAGCGACCCTTTCGTGAAAGGGAGTCTGCTAGCACATTCAGACGACCCGGTATGTGATGGACCGAAAGAAGAACCTGATGTTCTAGCGCAAACAGAAGGATTCTTTCCGTTAGATTGAACAATGGAACTGAATGAGTGCCTCCCTGATTCCGTATACACGCCACTACTGTCGTATTGTCAGACAAGATTTGGACATGTGCATTGTGGATAATGTCCATCCAATGACGTAACGCAAGCCAAACTGACATCATTTCCTTGATGTTTATGTGCTTGCCCAGGAATTGCGGATCCCAAAGACCCTGGCATTTCGAATCCGTTGGGATCAATGATGCACCCCAACCTGTTTGACTGGCATCCGTCATAATGGTAAAACTCGGATCCGGCAACTGCAGCGGAACTCCCTGAGTTAACCACTGAATGTTTGCCCAAGTCTGAATCTCTTGTTTCACTTGATCTGACAAGAGAACGTCTATGTCGAGCGGATGAATTTTCACACTCCAATTCTGAGTCAAGAAAATTTGGAGAGGACGCGTGCGTAACCGCCCCATTGGAATGAGATCCGCAGCGGCTCCGCACAGCCCTATCAGTCTCATAAATTCTCTCGCTGTGACTTTGTCTGCGTGCAGACAATAGCGAGTGTAACAACTGACTAATTTCGCTCTGGTTAACGGCAGACGAACGAGATTGTTGTGCGTCTCGAAGCTCATTGGGCGGCACCAGATCCGACATCTCCTCGTTTACTATAAAACCGAGACGTCGGAGCAATAGAAGTAGATTCTGAACATCGTTCTGAAGCGTTAACTCGTTGCCGTACCTCTGAAGAATGTCGTCCAGGTAGGCCGACGTTACCGCAGACGAATGAGCTCGGAAATAGATCATTACCGAGTTCATTACCCGAGTGAAAGCCCAGGGTGCTAGATTCAATCCGAAGCACATCGCCCAGAATTGATACACCACTCCTAGGACTGCGAAGCGTAGATACTTTCTGAATGTCGGATGTACCATGACATGAAAGTACGCATCTTTGAGATCTATGCTTGTTGCATAATCGTTCACCCGAATACTCGCTCTGACCGACCGAATCGTCTCCATATAAAACTTCGGAGCGACGATCAGCTTGTTTATCCAGCTCAAATCTATGACTGGACGAAACGAGCCGTCTGGTTTCCGAACCAGAAACAGATGGCTGTAGAATCCCGGAGTCTCCTGGTTTTCTACGACCTCTACCGCGTTCTTCATTAAAAGAGACTGCACCTCTGATAATAGAGCGTCTCTTTTCTGCGGATTTGACGGAAGTTGAGTCCACTTTGGACTTCGAGTTAATGGAGGCTTTCGTTTGAAGGATATCTTTAGACCTTCCGAAGTCACTCCTCTCACCCAAGGGTCGTCCGTAATCGACGCCCATTCTTGTGAAAAGCTCGACAACCTTCCGCCAACCGGTACGCGATAGAGGTTTAAGCCATCACCTCCTGGACCTGTGAGGCCTGCAGTAGGAGAAACCACGTCCTCCACGACCCGCACCTCGTCCCGTAGACCTCGGGGCATCCGACCGGTTGTCCCGGCCCGAAGGACGTCCCGAACATGAGTCGCTACCTTGACGGTCTCTCGAATAAGACCAAGAGGACGCACCGGAACCTCTATAGGAACCTCTCTTGGGCGCATTAGACCCAGAAGTGCCTGTTTTATTCTTGTCTGCCGTATCCGACTTCTTAGAAGCAGATTTGAACAACAGAGAATCCGAAGCTTTCTTTGTAATTTTATCATAAATAGCAGAAAGCTTGCCGTCAAAGAGAAGTTCTCCGGAGACCGAAGCGACTCTGAGAGAGTTCTTCACCTTAGTATCCACGAGTGTGGATGTAGCTAGGGCTGCGTCACGTCTAACCAACTCCAGGTTTGCCACTGAAAGGGCGGAGTTACACGTGGAATAAGCTACTGCCCTTGAAAGAAGTCTTAAAGAGGATTGTATATCCTGAAATTCTTTCCCTTGAAGGCGCAGTGATAACGCCTTAGTAAGGTGATCTGCGTAAGATAAGGCATCTAAACTGGCTCTGTTAGACGAAATAGCTGTTTCCAACACGGCGGTTGGAATAGAAGCCGACAACGGTAATGATAGCTCTAAGTCTTCCGCCTTGTCGTCCATACGCAGAGGAACTCTCGGAATACCCTGTCCTGCCGTGTCGAATTTATTCCTTGCATTAATGAAAGGCAGGTTGAGAGTATTGGCGGACAAGAAACCTGCTTTCCCTGTTTTGGAAGCAAGTTTAAATATAGCGTCGTTCAATAATTCAAATGTTCTTGCAACATTATTGGACTGCGACGGAAACTCGGGTGCGATGTCCCTGAACCGCTCGAAAAATTCAGAGTCCAATGACGCTAAAATCCTCTTGTCCGGAACCGCAGCAGTCTGGCCCGACGGAACAACTTGAGGGAGAAAGTGCCGGATGAAGTCCACAGCAGCTTTATGTTGTTCCGAAAGGGATAGCTCCAAATCATCCGTATCCCTTTCACCATCCGGTCGGACCTCATGATGCTCCCGGTCGTCCGCCCCCGATGCTTCGGCGGAGTGTACCGACCCAGCGCCGTCGGATAATTCCCGATCCGACACCGTTTCTGTTGGCTGCTGGGATTCTGCGATAAGTTGTGCTATCTGCACAAGAACGTCCGGCATCGAGACCTGCGGAGGCGCAGTCTTTCGCTGCTTCGCCGAGGGCAGCTCCACATCTGATGGCTCCCGCATACTTTTTCTATGCGAACGTCCGGAGTCCATCGGCCTCGAGACCCTGGCTGCCAGATGGTGTGACCTGGTCGCCGAAGAATCCTTGATCGGCGAAGCTGGTAAGATATCGGTGGTCACGCAGCCAAGGTGCGGTCGTGTGCGCCGACGAGAAGAAGAAGCCTGAGCAGTCTCCGCGGACTGCCTATACAACGGAGCGTCCCGAGCGACGGACGTATGCTCCGCTTGCGACACATTTTGTACCACAACATCTGGTCCCAGATGTTGTTGTACGAGAGAGGGGCCTCTCTCGCTCACGGCCCGGCTGGACCTGGACGAGCTAGGAACCGGACTCAAAGGCTTCCTCCGATCTCGCCTACTATCCGCCGTCACTGGGTGTGCACATTGAATGTTTATAGTGCTCGCATCACCCAACATTTCCTCCTGGACCGCATCGGACGAACCCGGCTGCCGAACCATTTGGTGAATGGACGCTACACCGGGCGAGCTAGCGGACGACATTTGTTTAATCTCCATGAGCACTTTTGCCGCTAGCTCTGTATTCATTTGTGACGACGGAAGCGCACTTGCGGAAGATAACATGGAAACATCACCCTGTTCTTGTTCCTCTGAAATAGAAACTGAGAGAATAGAGTGACCTTGCGGAGAAAGAGCCGGCATCGCCCTTTTTCCAGTAACAACATACCGTGACACACGTTTCCAATGTTTGTCATCCCAATATTGACATATAGCACAGGGATTAGTGCGAGAACACTGACTACAATTAATACAATGATCATGAAAGTCAGAGGAAGATTTCTTCCTATTACAATTTGAACAATATCCTTTCATTGTGAAAAGTCAACAACAAGTCCTAGTTACTCGCACAAACCCCTGACACAAAGATACATAATAACATGATCCATTAATAATGAAAAAACAATTGCAAATCAAAATAATTTTTGAAAAATATTTTTTCAGCAAAGCCCAAGTTTCTGAAAAGTAACGTTGAGCCCCGATGGATCCGATGGCCAAGTGTGGTCAAAAATTTTAAATTTATATTAAATAATTAATGAGACACTTACGGATAATATAAATGTATCTTATAGTGAGATAAACTACACCAAAGGCAAACAGCCCCCCTCAAAAAAGGCTGTTGCCAATGTAAACAAACAGTGTAAAACACCAGAAAACATGACTCCAGGCACTGAAAAAACTGGCCCGAAATCAGTCATCAAAATTACACTCTATCTGATGCAAGACAGAGACTCCCAGGGGAGAATCTGCAGAACATCAGATGGAAGATGCAGAACACAACGTTTATACACCCATGGGTGAAAACGTAACTATGGGGAAAATAACAGAAAACATTCTGTAACCAAGCAACTCTCCCAAGAGAATTTTAGAAATGAACTTTCTCAAAAATATGCCAAAAGCATGGGAGAATTGCAAGGGGGGATTTAGAAGGCCAGGGGAGAGGAAACACTGAATAAGCAGTGCAACATTTTAGCAAGAATGACAACAAGAGGCCCATGCCTCGAAAATAGGCAACTTAACATAATTTCATAAAAAATTTTAAGTACAGCCCTGATTATTTTTAGTCACTCCTTTTTCCTCTCCTCCTTCTATATCCTCCTTAGAATCACCATTTCTCCAATTATTACATGTCTGGCATCCTTTAAACTGAGATTTACAAGCACAAAGATCAGTGAGATGTTGACTGATGAAGGGCCAAACAGAGAATGATAATTGGCGCCAATTTCGGGACGTCCTTGACACTGCGCATGCGCAGTAGGCGCCAGGTATGGAGGTCCTACAGGACATGATTTCTTTTGGTTTTGGATGCAAATTTTGGGGATTGGGGGGCAAAATTTGTGTTTGGCCCTGGATTTTTTAGAGTTAGCACCAGCTAAGTCTGGGTCATTGGTACAGTATAAAAATATAAGGATTACGCATCGCTGATGTGGGGGCCGTGTTTTTCTGCACCTGTAAGCTTGTCATTGTAAGAAAATCAAATCCATTGATATTTGTTCAAGCTATTGTGCTAATAAGCTGAAAACAGGCAAAGATGAACTGATTAAGGGCCATCACTCTGCTCAGCATGGCCGATCTCTACCTGTTGTCGAACTCATTCAGGACATTGTTAAGAAGCTCTCACATACCAAATCCATTGATATTTGTTAAAAGTTATCGTGCTAAGAAGCTGAAAACAGGCAAAACTTAACTAATTAAGGTCTGTAACACTGCTCAGTATGGCCGAACCATACCAGTTTTCGAACTTATGCAAGACATTGTTAAGAAGTCACACACACTAAATACTGACCAAATCTGTTGATACTTGTTCAAGTTATTGTGCTAACAAGCTAAAACAGGCAAAAATTAACTAATGAAGGGCCATGACTCTGCTTGGTATAGAAAACAGGCAAAAATTAACTAATTACGGGCCAAAACTCCACTCAGTATGGTCAAACTGCATTGGTTTTCAAACATGTTCAAGAAATTGTTAAGAAAGACTTGCATTCCAAATATTGACCAAATCCCTTGATATTTGTTCAAGTTATCATGCTTACGAGAAAGGTTGTGTCTGCCCATCCACCAGAAATATGAAGTCCTCCCACCTGCCTGCCTACAGCCTTAATCAAACTATACCAATATAATAGTCCCTAGAATAACAAATGTCTTTTCCTTTCAGGAAAATGCAAATTACAAATTTTGATTTTATGTGCACTGGGTAAAGGATTCAGTCCCGGAATGAGACGGGTGTGATTGCAGACTCTTCTAATTGCTGCCATTGAACTGGCATGGATGATACCACTAGAGTTCAAAGGCAGGGACCGACCTGGGCATGCACCAGTGCGTATTTGGTTCTGAAACATCAGGACCTGACTCTCAAATCTCAGAAATAGGCTTCTCAGTTGGCACATAACTTCTCAGACCATATTTTGATATTCTTTCGATGGATAATCGAGAGAGACACTCTTACATGTATTATATATATGATTATCATTTATCATTGTTGTAGAGTGCTTAAGTTAATACTTCAAGTCTTAATTACCAAGCATTAATCTTCACTGTGGCTTCTGATCAAGTCTTGGCTGCCTAAATAGGCAGCCAAGACTTGATCAGAAACCACAGTGAAGATTAATGTTTGCTAAAGTGTACTAAATGAAAATGATGAGAGCTATTACATACTTGCAGTGTGTGTTACAAACAGCAGTGTGACTCCGTAAATTGAAATCTGGCGCATGAATTGAAAAAATAGGCTCCGAGGCTAGAGTGTATTTTAAATAGTCCTGATCAGTCCCTGCAAAGGGTTAAGGTTTCTTGTGTTTAGTGATAGTATTACCTTGAAAATTCAAATACTAACATTTTAAGGTGCAATTTACTCCAGTCTCTGACTTCACGGAAGCTTAAAACTGCACCCATCAATTTTGTTCATTTCCAGCACTGAGGATTAAGGTATCCTCTTCTAAGACCTCATAATTTTAAACTTTACAAGCTTATAACATGTTCAGGAAACATTTCATAAAATACAATACAGTAAAAGCATTTTATTACATGCCTGTTCTATGAAATCGACATCTACAGCAACACTAAACCGTGCGGAAAATGAAAATCTGTACTGCACACATGTGCCGAACAGAAAATCATTAACAGACTATTTTTAAATAGAAGCAAAATTTTATTGGAATTTTCTACAAATTGTGCACCACAATTACAACTTGAATTGCTAACGATAACTAAAAATTATACCCAGAGTTCCAATGTGTTCTATGTGTCAGTAGGCACATAGAACACATCGGAACTTAGGGGACGCAATAGTAACATGGGTTCCCCTCGCAAATTTGGTTGGCAATAAAATGTGTTCTTTTTATTGATTGTTGTCAAATGAATTGCTGAGTGTCCTTATAATAATAGTTTTTAAAGACATGTAATAAACACAGAACAACACGCATGTGAATGAATGGGTTAATTGACATGGCACTTGTGCCATCACAGAAGGATAAAACTTGAGGCCTGTGCTTCATTCTATCCTTCTGCGCTGGTACTCATGCCATATCGATTAACCCATTTCACACGCGTGTCATTCTGTGTATATTTTGATCATACCTTTTTTCTCTGTTTTTTCGTCGGTTGAATCCACCTATAATAAAATAAAAAGGAAGCATCATTTAGTACTGAATTGACTTGCCGAGTTTCGAGTTTGAATATATTCATTCAAAGTATCCAAATACTCATCTCAGTTTTGCATTTGTAAGGCCACACCATTATGAATGAGTATATATATTTTGAGTACAATTGTGGGCTGAAGGCCGGAAGATAATTTATTGGTGTGGTATGTACATAAGTTAATTAACTGGTTGAGTGTGGGAAGCTCCAAGCACGGCTCTACTGTAAAGTGTTGAAAGCCACCATAGTGGCTTTGTATTGGTGGAATTAGCTTGATGTTTGCTCAGCAGTAGAATAAAAAGTGTTTACAGAAAATTGTTTTGTTACTATTTATTACATGCAGCCAACTCTCCAATAAATTATAACAAATCAATTATTTATGACAAAATCTTGCTAAACAAAGGCTCCAAAAGCTGTCAGCAGCAAGATCTTTGAAAAAAGTACTCACGTTACAAATCACCTTTGGAAAATACACTCGACCAGTTAATTGGTGTGGCAAGTCCTAAAAGCATGTACCACATCTATAAACTAGAGGTAGGCACAAGGGGTGGCCAATCCTGCCCCCCCCCCCCCCCAAAAGAAAATCACCCCGCTACAGTAACCTTGGCAATATATTACATTAAAACAGCCACTGTTGGTATTATTTTCTCAAATAATACAGATAAGACTGACACCTGCATTTGATGACATGTCAAGTTTGGTTTTGGCCGGGACCAATCAAATTTTAAGTTCAAGGTCACCGTGACCTTGACATTTGGCACAATGACCAAAAAAATACATAGGGTTCTTCATCTCATTATGCCCAATCCACATGCCAAGTTTGGTTTTGATCAGCCGAACAACATTTTAATTAGAGAGCGGTAAACAACTCTGACCGATAGAACTTTAAATTCAAGGCCACTATGACATTTACCTGACACAATAACCCCAAAATAAATAGGGTTCTTCCTTTCATCATGTTCAACCCATAAGCCAAGTTTAGTATCGATCAAGCAAGCAAAATTTCAATTAGCGAAGCCAACTCTGGTAAATGTTTAATTTCACGGTCACTGTGACCTTGACTTTTGGCACAATGACCTCAAAATAAATAGGGTTCTTCCTTTCATCATGCCTAACTCACATGCCAAGTTTGGTTTCAGTCGGCCAAGTGAAACTTTAAGTACAGAGCGGAAACCAACACTGATAAAAGTTCAAGGTCACTGTGACCTTGACATTTGGCACAATGATCCCAAAATGAATAGGGTTCTTCCTCTTGTCATGCCTAACCCACATGCCAAGTTTGTGTTCAGTCGGCCAAGCAAAACTTTAATTACAGAGCAGAAACCAACAATGATAAATATTAAAGCTCAAGGTCACTGTGACAGTCGTAGCTGATGCCTGTTCAACGGGAAGTGGAGAGAGTGGGTGATGAATATTCGAACATAAATTTAATATCTAAATGTTCATAATTGTTTCACCACTATCACCATTATATTATAATGAAGATAGCAATTATGTTGAGTGATTCTAAGGTTCGAATGTTTTCCCCATTTCCCACTGTGTTAAACTAGGGGATGCCCATATTGAGACCCTACTACAACTGATTACCACTTCTTCAGCCTGATTATGCGACTTTTTATACCATGGTTACCTATTTTACTATACATGAAAAGCTTATGACATAAATTTTAGCTTTATACACCAACCGTGGTGAACACATCAGCAATGGGATTTCAATAGTTAAAATTTACACCTACAGTGGAACTACATCCATGTTGAACTTTGGTGACGTCGACCTGAATGTGAACTTGTCTAAATATATCGCACGTTGCCTCACGAAGAGTGAAATGGAAGTGGCAATTATTTATTACGTTTTTAAATGAGTTTACCCCATAAAACACAAAAAATTAACAAACATGCATTGTCTCATGTTAATAAAGCATCCATAACGCTAAACAGTATGCAATTATGTTATTAAAATGAAAAAGAAGCACTGTCACAGTGCCGAAGCTGCGATGATTCGTGCAACGCCAATGATGTTTTAAACCTCGTTGGTGACAAAAAAAACTTGTTGGTGACAAGTCCATAAATGTGACAGAAATTATCCGTATGACATGCACTATTGAGAGGGTGTAGACATCATGAAGATACACTTGCATACCAAGTATGGTGTCATTCCATCAAGTATTTTAGGAGTTATGGTGTTTTTTAAACTCGTTGGTGACAGACAGACCGACCGACAGACAGATCAACATTGCTACATATAGAGCTGCTCACCGCAGCTAAAAATATACAAATTACTATGAATTTATAATATTTTTACACTGTAAACCAATGGCTCAGAGTAGCTGAATCGTAAAAAGGTGGAGGGCCTAGGACTTCAGTATTAGTATATGAACATAGTTCCAATCCTGTAATCCAAGGTGAAAGGAAATTAAAATTATTAGCTATTACATGTATTTCTCTCTATACTTTAATAGAGAAGACATATCATACAAATGGAGCCCAGTTCAAGTAATTCCGTATACTTAGCATAAAGACTATGCTAATTGGATGTAACAAGTTCCCAATTTTTAAGGTTAGCCCGGACTAAGCCCCCAAAATTAGGATGGCATATTTGAGAATGAGTGAATATCCCCCACAAACATACGCCATACACAATAAAACTTCAGCTGTATGAAGGATATAATTATGGACAAAACAACTTCCCTCATAGTTACATATCTATCAAGCCGGAGGAGAGGTGAAAAATCCCCCCCCCCCCCACACTTTTCTTTTGAAGGAATGTTCAAAAAGAAAGAGGGGAGCACTCTGGAATCAGTAAAAGAGGTACCAAAAAACAATATAAATATTTATCGAACAGGCATTCAGGTATTAATTTATTATTAATAAATGGTGCTTAACATCACTTTAGAAGTTAAGGCTATAGCGACGATCCCGGTAATTAATATTTCCCGCTATATAACGTACACCGAAGACGGCATACGCAGATAGGTCGAAAAACGGTGATATAATAAATAACATACACATGTCTAATCGAACCACAATGAACGATCTCTGGAGAGTAAACACACTTCGGAGGTAACCCACAGGCGACCCCATTCAGGTGTACAATAAATTCCAGTAACAACACTTAATTTCAAAGGTCCATAATATACAATAAAGCGTCAGCCTAATAATTATTATGCGCATGAGCATTAAAATCTCACATGTAATCATCTGAATACCAGTTAACTGGTTATGCAGTGTCCCAGATACCCAAAGACTAGCACTTTAATTATGATGAAATATGCGCTTGTATATGACATATAGAATAATCACAGGAAACCAATCCAACTAAAAGTGGATGTGCCCATGATGTCGCCACAGAACACGACCCAGCCGCCAATCGAGAAGTGAAGAAATTCATGTATGTATTTAAACTTATACGAGGCTTGAGAGAAGAAAACTACGTCTAGCCCGGTAATCACCTCTGAACACACTGGCGGTGTGGGGGGGGGGGGGGGGGGGGGGGTGGAGGTGGGGATCTTCGAAGTCATATTGAACCCTCCTCACCTGCATTACTTAATCGTTCTTGTGTTAGTCATAAAATAATATGGGAACTGCAATGGTTCCCTCACATCTAACCGACTCCATTATGCCACTATGGGTGCAGAAGGACGTGAAGAACAAAAACTTCCCCTGATAAAGAAGGTCCTCTCGTGGAAGAAGCTTCCTGGGAACGTCCCATAACAGACACTTGAGAAGACTGATCCAAGGTTTCTGTGATGACAGAGGTGCTACTATTAGGATTCACAACGAGACTGTTTGATCTTAAAACATAATCTACTGAATCAAATGAATTGGAGGATACGCGTATCCTGTCATCCATCCCCATGAGATTGGCAGAGCGTCTACTACATGTGCTCAATGGTCTTGGCATGGCGACACAAACGACGGTAACTGATTGTTCTGGTGCGTCGCAAACGGATCTATGATGGGGCGATCACTCTGGTAGCAAAACTGTCCAAATACTCACTTGTTGAGCATCCATTCCAATTGCAACAGGCGACCTTTCCGAGAGAGCGAGTCTGCTAATACATTCAGATGACCCAGTATATGATGGATGAAAAGATGAACATGATGATTCATGACGTATTAGGAAAGTCTGTTAGTTGGCATAACGGAAATGAATGGGTACCGTCCTAGTTCCCGATGTCCGCTACTACTGTCGAGTTGTCTGACCAAATTGAACATGGATGTCCATTATTATGTGAATCCAATGTTGTAGCGCTAGCTAATTAACATCATCTCGATGATGTTTATGTGTTTCTCCTGAAACTGAGGGTCCCAAAGACCCTGACATCGCAAGAATGCACCCCAACCCCCCACCTGACTCACATCCGTCATAATCGTGAAAGCCGAATCCGGCAGTTGCAGCGTAACTCCCTGAATTAACCACTGAATATCTGCCCAATTTGAACCCTTGTTTTACTAGGTCTGTTAAAACAATACTGGTTCAAGCGAAAGCGTCTTCACACTCCAGTTCTGAGTGAAGAATATCTGGAGGGGACGTGCACGCAGGTGGCCCATCGGAATGAGATCCACAGCTGCTCCGCCCAGCTCCAACAGTCGCATGGGTTCCATCACTATTAATGCGTCTGAGTGTAGACAAAAGCGAGCATAACAACTGATTAATTTCACTCTGGGTAATGGCAGGCGAACCAGATTGTTGTAAGTCTCAAAGCTCAATCCCCAGTGAATAGACGACTTGAACGGAGCTAGATCCGACTTTTTCTCGTTTACGATGAAACTGAGACATCATAGTAATAGAAGCAGACCCTGAACATCATTCTGAAGACTAATTCTGTTGCCATATCCCTGTAGAAGGTCATCCAAGTAAGCCGACATTACCGCAGACAAATCAGCTCATAAGTAATAATAATAATAATAATATACACATTTATATAGCGCCAAAATTATAGTTCAGAAGATATAGAACCACATTCTAAGGCACTGTACATTTTACTGAGCTCGTGCAAATATACAAACGGAATATATACAGTATCTTACAGTCCAGAACATCATTTATAGGCTTTTTGAAACAGGTATGTTTTGAGATCTTTCTTGAAAAGGTTGACATTTGACAGTCTTTTTAGGTGTTCTGGTAAATTATTCCACAAGTGAGGGCCAGCAAATGAGAATGACCTATCTCCAAATGTATTACACCTATGTTTTGGAACATGTAGCAGCATTTTAAAATCGGACCTCAGGTTGTATTGACACACATTCTTGGTATTTAGGAGTTCTTCTAAGTAGGCTGGTGACATGTTGTTTTGTGTCTTAAAAACTAATAATAAAGTTTTGAAAATTATTCTGTACTTAACTGGCAGCCAATGCATATCCCTTAGAACAGGAGTGATGTGTTGAGATCGTGATACCCTACATACCACTCGGCATTACTCGAGTGAAACGCCCAGGGGGTCAGATTCAGACCATAGCATATTGTTCTGAACTGATACACCTTCCCTTGTACGGCGGACCGCAGGTACTTTTAGAATGCCGGATGTACCAGGACATGAATGTACGGATCCTTAGATCTATGCTTGCCGCATAGTCGATCACTCGAATGCTCGCTTTTACCGACTGAATGATTTCCATGAATCAACTTTTAGAGCCATGATAAACTTGTTATCCAGTTCAAGTCTATTACCGGTTGGAACGAGCCGTCTGGCTTGGTACAAGGAACAGGTGACTGTAAAAATCTTGAGAATCCTGATTCTCGATGACCTGCATTGCTTCCTTTGTTAAGAGAGCTTATACATCAGGTAGGAGAAACTCTCTTATGCAAGAATTTAATGGAAGATTTGTCCAACGCGAACAACTTGTTAGTGGGGTTTTACTCAGAATGATAGCCGTAAGCCTGCCGAGACAACACTTCTCACCCATTGATCTTCCATGATTGTTATCCAGTTTTTTGCGGAGCTTGATAACCTTCTGACAACTGACCAGCAATAGAAGTCTAAACTATCACCTGTATGACCTGCGAGGCTTACAGGAGGAACAACGTCCTCCCCGTGAAAACCTCATCTTGTCGGCCTAGGGGCATCTGACCTATAGTCCCAGACTTACCAGAGAATCCCGAGTGGAGGGCGGACATATGCTCCGGCTTGTGCAAGTTTCTAAAAACAACATCTGACACCAGATGCTGCTATATTAGAGAGGGGGGGGGGGGGGGGGGGGGGGGGCCTCTCCTGCACCTGGTCTATCAGACCTCGTCGAGTACAAGAACTTGCTGACTTCCTCCCTATTTCCTCCCTATTTCTGTCGTCGCTAGGTGAGTTATTTATATTTTAGTGCTTGCTCTACCCAATACACCTCTTAGACCGCAACAGACTTACCAGGCGTTACGGGCGGAGTACCGCTTCACCGGTCGAGCTAGCACCTTTTCCGAGTCGCTATACTGACGACCTCCAGAGTAATTATAAGAGGGTTTCTTGTACCCTCGAGAGGAGTTTCCTTTTGACAATTTTTGTCTGGAACGCCCTCCTTTACTCTTGTCTGCTAAAGCGGGTCGATGATACGCCGACTTCAAAAGCAGAGCACTAGATGCTTTCTTAGTAGCCCTTTCATAGACTAACGAAAGCTAGTCATCGAAAATATGTCCGGAAACCAGAGAGACTCAGAGAGAGCTTTTCACCTTGTCATCTTATCAGTGATGACGACGCAAGGGTAGCATCACGTCTGATTAACTCCAGATAAGCCACTGTTAGGGCGGAGTTATACGTGGTATACATAATTGCCCTGGAAAGAACTCTAAGAGAGGTATGAACGTCCTCAAAATTCCTTTCCCTTGAGACATTGCGCCATACCTCTTGTAAGGTGATCTGCGTAAGACATAACTTCCAAATTCGCTCTATTTGAAGAAATTGCCATCTCAATTGCGTCTGAGCGAATAGTGAATGATACAGGTAATGATACCTCTAGATCCCCGGCCTGCTCATCCAAATGCAACAGAACTCTCATAAGCAAGTTATGTGAGTTTAAAAAAAGTTACGCGTGTAGTGACTGTAAATAGTTCAAAATGCATATTGGAGGAAAGGAAGAAAAAAAATGCTTAATTGGCGGTGGATGGGCAGGGCAATAGCTTCAACAATTTTCATTGGATGATTATGGTCATCAAACTTGGCCTAGAGACATGTACTGAAAAGAACTGAAATCTGTTACCTTTTGTTGAAGTTATGGCCTAAAGTTCGGAGAGACAGATGGACTGATGAACGAACGGACGGACTGACGGATGGACTGACAGATAGACAGACGGATCGAGCTCTGTGCTAGTTCCCTCCCTTGTGGGAAGGGATAATTAAAGTGTCAATGACACTGTAGCTTAACTTGTCTGTGTGTTGTGTTGCGTTTGATGAAAAGGATAATGTTCAATGTTTATGAAAGGATTATGAAATAAGACAAGAATTGTGATAATTGGGAATATGTTAATTTCTGGTCCCTGTATGCTATGTTTTTAATAAAAATAATATGAGGTGTACACGGTACTAAAGAGCTGCGGGGTGGGTTAATATGACCTCACAGTTATTGTATGTGGCCCTCACGGTTAACGTATGTCAATGAAAGTTACCAAGTTACAGTGAAATTATTTCAAAATGAGTCATCCAATCAAGTTACATTGAAATCCCTTCATAAATATGGCCTGTAGACTGTGCTGAAAGTTTTCGGGCTTCAGGCCTGTGTAGCCATGACGGTAGACCAATTGCAACTGAAAGGGAACGTCCTCATCTCGACATTATACTGAGTCATTCTACTAAGTTACAATGAAATCCCTTCACAAATACGACCTGTAGTCTGTACTAAAGTTTTTGGCTCAGGAAGCCATCATGGTTGAATGATCGCGACCAAAAGTGGGCGTTGTCATCTGGGCATAATCTGGAGTGATCCTACGGAGTTACAATGAAACCCCTTCATATATATGACCTGTAGACTGTGCTCAAGGTTTTCGGGCTTCGGGGCCCTGAAGCAATCACAGTTGACCAAACACAACCAAAAGAGGATGTCATCATCTAGGCATTATATGGAGTCAACCTAACAAGTTACAATGAAATCCTTCCATAAATATGACCTATAGACTATGCTAAAGGTTTTGGGGTTTTGGGCCCGGGCAGCCATCAAGGCTTAATGATCGCGACCAAAAGGGGACGATCTCATGTAGACATTATTTGGAGTCATCCTACCAAGTTACATTGAAATCCCTTCATAAATATGACCTTTACACTGTGCATAAGGTTTTCGGGCTTCGGGCCCCTGTAGCCATCAGTTTCCAAATTGCATCCAATAGGAGAGGTTTTCATCTAGACATTATATGAAGTCAACCTACCAAGTTAAAATGAAATCGCTTCATAAATATGACCTGTAGACTGTGCTATAGGTTGTCGAGCTTTGGGCTCAGGCAGCCGTCATGGTTGAATGAGCACAACCAACAAACTCATCTGGGCACCATCTGGAGTGATCCTACGAAGTCACAATGAAATCCCTTCATAAATATGACCTGTAGACTGTGCTCAAGTTTTTTGGACTTCAGGCCCCTGTAGCGGTCACAGTTGACCAATCATGACGAAAGGGGATGTCATCATCTAGGCATTATATGGAGTCAACCTAACAAGTTACAATGAAATCCTTCCATAAATATGACTTATAGACTATGCAAAATGTTTTTGGGCTGGGCAGCCATCAAGGCTGAATGATCGCGACCAAAAGAGGATGTCATCATCTAGGCATTATATGGAGTCAACCTAACAAGTTACAATGAAATCCCTTCATAAATATGACCTGTAGACTATGCTAAAGGTTTTCGGGCTTTGGGCCCCTGTTGCCTGCACACTTGCCCAATCGTGTCCAAAAGGGGCTGTTCTCATCAAGACATTATATGAAGTCAACCAAGTTACAATGAAATCCTTTCATAAATATGGCCTGAAAAC
Organism: Pictodentalium vernedei; assembly: GCA_031216915.1. NCBI lineage: Eukaryota > Metazoa > Mollusca > Scaphopoda > Dentaliida > Dentaliidae > Pictodentalium > Pictodentalium vernedei. Next base: position 753,897,205 of record CM062295.1, read on the forward strand.
TGTGCTAAAGGTTTTTGGGCTTCGGGCTCGGGCAGCCATCATGGTTGAATGATCGCAACCAAAAGGGGACATTCTCATCTGGGCATCATCTGGAGTGATCCTATGAAGTTACAATGAAATCCCTTCATAAATATGACCTGTGGACTGTGCTCAAGATTTTTGGGCTTCGGCCGCCTGTAGCCATCACAGTTGACCAATCACGGCCAAAAGGTGATGTCATCATCTAGGCATTATATGGAGTCAACCTAACAAGTTACAATGAAATCCTTCCATAAATACGACCTACAGACTATGCTAAAGGTTTTTGGGCTCAGGCAGCCACCAAGGCTGAATGATCGAGATCAAAATGGGACGTTTTCATCCAGACATTATTTGGAGTCATTCTACCAAGTTACAATGAAATCCCTTCATAAATATGACCTGTATACTGTGCTAAATGTTTTTGGGCTTCAGGCCCCTGTAGCCGTCACAGTTGCCCAATCACGTCCAAAAGGGGACTTTCTCATCTAGACATAATATGAAGTCAACCTATCAAGATACACTGAAATCCTTTCATAAATATGCCCTGTAGACTGTGCTAAAGGTTTTCGGGTTTTGGGCTCAGGCAGTCATCACGGTTGACAGATCACGCCCAAATGGGGAAATTCTCATCTAGACACCATACAGAGTCATCGTAGCAAGTTACAATGAAATCCCTCCATATTAAACATGACCTGCAGACGGTGCTAAAAGTTTTTGTGTTTCGGGATTGGGCAGCCATCACGATTGACAGATCATGCCCAAAAGGGGACGTTCTCATCTAGGCATTATACAGATGCATCTTACCAGGTTACAATGAAATCCCTTCATAAATATGACCTGTAGACTGTGCTAATGGTTTTCAGGTTTTGGGCTCGGGCAGCCATACCGGTTGACCGATCATGACCAAAAGGGGATGTTCTCATCTAGACATGACCCAAAACCTGCATATAAAATTTCGTGACGATCAGACAAAAACTACAGGGTGTAGCCTGTACTTGAAGGTTGAATAAAAAACTTAAACCACAAACTTTAACCAAAACTCCAAATGTTAACTAAACAGGGGGAAAAAAAACACCCCTTGAACCTTCAGTAAAAAACTTTAACCACAAACTTTAACCAAAACTCTAAATGTTAACAGACGGACAGATGGACAGACGGATGGACAGACAAAAGTCATGACTATAGCCCTCACTGTAAACAGTCAGGCTAATAATCATCAAAAATTTAATCAATGAAGCAATGGGTTCAAACTGATTTTTATTACCTGGCAAATGCAGGCCTGGGCAGTAATGTCCACGCCAGCGTTTGCCAGGTAATAAAAATCATGGATTACAACCAGTCCATGGAGGCTGTGCCGTAAGAACTTTACCTCAATAAATGCTGTAAAAGAGCACTGACTAACCCTTTACCCAATGCTGATGCTATCAAAATTTAGTATTTTAATACATTACCCAAATTAACGACCAAAACCAGCCAGCAATATTCACAAAAATCACCATTCAATTTTATTTTTTTATTTTTTGTCTCAAAATCATTGCTTGTGACAACTCATTGGAATGAGCTCATTGAGCCTGTTCCAATGAGTGGTCATAAGCAATGTTTTTGTAATGAAAAAAAAATTGTTATGCATGAATTGTGTTTGCAAGTGCTGTTTGCATTTCATGTTAGGTAAAGGGTTAAATATTTTTTAAACCTTTTCAAGACATTTCAACACAACCATATCATTTGCTCCCTCATTGGGATGAGCTTGATGAGATCGTTCCAATGAGGGGTCACAAAATATGGTTTTGTTGAAATTTTTTGAAAAATAATTTTTTTTATCAACTGCTGAATTTTGCATATTATACGAGCGGATGCGGCCAATTTGTTAGGTAAAGGCTTAAGGGCTAAATGGCACTGAGTGTGCTTCATTGAATGATTTCTCGAAAATGATAAATTTAAAGTAATTTGTATATTTTTAATACTTACCAATGGCCCAGACTTAGCTGGTGCAACCTCAATATTATTAAGGGCCAAACACAAATTTTGAACCCCACAATCCCCAAAATTTGCATACAAAATAAAAATTAAAAGTCCTATCTGGCCCTCCATACTTTTAGTACTTGCACATGCGCAGTACCCTCTAAGAGACCGGAATTGCCGCCAACATCATTCTTCCTATTTGTGCCTACTGAAGTGATAACTCAGCGGGGAGGTATGAGTGCCCACTCATGGGAAGGCCATCTCCGTCTTGGCCATTGATAAGTATTAAAAAAATACATATTACTTTAAATCTATCATATTTTAATACATAAACCAATGGCCCAGATCTAACTGAATCGTAAAAAGGCGGAGGACCTAGGACATAATGAATAAGCAGACCAAAATACAGCTCTTTAGCCTGCATTAGAACTCCCAAAGTGAAAAGGAGTTTCAATATTTTAAGGAATTACCTATATGCCTCGCTATACCACAATATAGAAGACATACCACTGAAATAAGGAGCAATACCCAAGTAATACCGTATTACTAAGCATAAATGATTACGCTAAATGGGTGTAACAAGCCCATAATTTTAAGGCTAGTCCGGAATAAGACACTTAAAATTAGGAAAAGCATGTCCGAGAGTGAGAGACTAACGCCCACAAACACACGCCATATATAATAGAACAAGCTGTCCATAATATCAGAATAATCTACAGATGATAACAGCTTAACTCTTAGTTACACACTTATTAAAAGGCCAGAAGAGGTAAGGAGAAAACACTCCCTTCCCCTTTTTTTTGAAGGAATAATCTTCAAAACAGAAAGTGGAGCGGTCTGGAATCAGTGAGAAAGCGGTACCGAATATATATATTCGTCTAAAAGGCACCAGACTATTAATTATTATTAATTTATTGGTGCATAACGCCACATCAGCAGCTAAGGCTATATCGTGGCGATCCTGGTTATTAAAATCGCAAGCTTCAAAACATATGCTGCATCCGGAATATGTAGATTGGTCGAAAACCGGTGATATAAAATGTACAACCTTAAGACTTGTCTAATTGAATCCCAATGGAAAGTTATCTAATAGAACTATATGTTTCTTAGCCAAAACACAGGCGACCACGTTCAGGTGTACAATTCCAATAATGAACCACCCAATTGTATGAGTGTAGGAACAAGCCTCGTGTACCACTTTAAGGTTGAAAACTGGATTCACGAACACTGGAACACGAAGGCTAGTACTACCAACCGAATGTGTTCCTGATAGAATTTGCAATCCAAGAACAGTTACTGTTCAGGAATTATTTGCTCATATATCACTTATGAATGATCAATCACAGGAAGCAAACCAACTAGAGTGGCTGGATCCCTGATGTCGCCGTTAGACCGCAACCCACCCGCCAATCGAAGAGCAATGAAAGGCATGCATATAATTGAATGCATTCAAGGCTTACAAGAAGAGACTATGTCCTGCCCTGTAATCGACTCTTAACATATTGACAGGGGGGGGGGGGGGTTCCACGAATAAATCATATCAAACCCCCCAGGCCTGCAATACTTGAATCGCTAGATAAGTAAGGCCGGCGTACTAATATTAAGGCTTGGGGCAGTGACAAATTGCTTTTTCTCTATAAGAAAAAGAAACTTCATGCTACATTCCCAAGATAAGATATACTGCTTCTGCTATTCTCAATAAAGAGTAATGCAGCTAAAAAGCTTGTAGTTAGCCCAAGCAAGCAGAATGACACTAACCCGGCGTGACTCGTAATGCTTTAGTGTTAGTTATCTAGAATAGTATAGAAACCATATGGCTCCTTCACGTCTGACCGACACCATAATGCCACTAAGGATAGAGGGTGACGTGACGAACATGGCACTATTGCAAGGAATATACCCGTTGAAACCGCATTGAGATATCCCTTGAAATCAAGACAGGATGCCATGTCGTCAAAAAATACACCAAATAGACATAATATCGGATCAACAAGTGGAAATATAATCCACAACATTAGATTTGATAAGAATGAAAGAGGGAGACGAAAACTATGTTCCGGCACCCGATCACAAGAAACCTCGAACTCCCTGCGTCTCGTACTGATTATAGCAGGAATATAATCCTGAAAAGGAGTTAACTATAGGCATTTGAAAGAACGCTCATTAATCACACTAGGTTAATATGGTGTTATCAATAGGGCTAAAAGCCTCAGACAACTAACATAAAAACAATACCGCTAAGGAGAAAACAAACTCTTCTCTTGTAACGGTACCTTGTCCCATAGGACAGTGGTCTCGGCCTGGCTGAATCAGCTAAAGGTCTTTCTATTTGAGAAGGCAATTAAATGGCGGATAACTGCCACCCTAAAAGCTCACTAAAGGGGACTTACAACGCTAGCTGCTAATGACAGGGATAAAAACACTGCTCAAACTTCTAGCTAGGCTACTAAGATGTCAACAATAAGACTAAAGTCTATGACACTTAAGAAAACAACACCGAGAAGGAAAAAGAGCACTCTTTTCCTTTAGCGGTTCTATTCCCAAAAGACAGAGGTCTCATCCTAGCTAATGGAGCTTAGAAGACTTCATCTCCGAAAACAGATATCTTGGTGTAAACAGTCTGCTCTTAATTCACATAAGCCAAACTAAGGTGACAACAATAGGACTAATTGCCTGTGATGCCTAGGAATATTACACCTAGAAGGAAAACGTAATTCTTTCCTTCTAACAGCTTATTCCAAACAGCTAGTGGTCATATATTGGTGAAAAGTTAAAAAATTTATAGTAATTTATATATTTTTTATACTTACCAATGACCCAGACATAGCTGGTGCTAACTCTTAAAATATAGGGCCAAACACAAATTTTGCCCCCCAATCCCCAAAATTTGCATCTAAAACTAAAGAAAACATGTCCTGAGAGGCCCTCCACACTTCGCCCCTACTGCGCATGCGCAGTGTCAAGGACGTTCCGAAATTGGCGCCATTTATCATTCTAATAACCAGTGCCTGGTAAGCGCTATGTACTCAGCGGGGAGGCAATAGTTCCCAACTCCTGGGAGGGCCATCCCCGTCTGGGTCATTGGTAAGTATAAAAAATATATAAATTACTATAAATTTTTTAACATTTTTATACTGTACCAATGACCCAGACATAGCTGAATAGTAAAAAGGCTGGAGGGCCAAGGACATAGAGCAAAATGGAATACGCTCAATAAAATAAAATAGAGTCATCCCCTGTAGGGAAAAGAAGTAATAGGCCTTACATGTATCTTTCTTATTTATGATAAATTAGAAAGATACAACACCTTCCAAAAATTGAGCTTCATACATCCATGTACTCTATTAATATCCAATAATCCTTATACTAATAATTTTTAAAGTAAGCCAATAATAAAGTAAGTCTAGAGAATAGAGACTCTTATACTCCTAAAAGTGTGTGAGAATTGCATAATCATGTCCGTTGACATATGCAATATTCAAAAGCTATACTTTAAAAACTAAGACTTGAATGAATTTTATAAACTAAAACTTCTCACTAAACAACCATCCCAATAACAGCTCAGAATTACTAACTCCGGAGGAGGTATCCCCTTGTTTTCATAGTAAAAACAGGTGACCCAAGGGAACACCCTCCCCCCCCCCCCCCCCCCCCCCCCCCCCCCTTTTTCTTGCCCTGGGTCAAATAGCCCAGAGCGAAGAAGGCAGCCGAACGGAGACACTGCCGAAACAGACAGCCTACCTAGCTATAGTAGCAACTGTTAAGTGAATGACATTCTGAGCAGTAGATAATAGACCTAACAATAGAGGCCTCCAGAAATGGACTCGATATTTCTGAGATAAAATTCAAGAATGGATGGCTGAGCGCAATGAGCAGCCTTCAAAAATCTATAATAGCAACACTATTAATGTAAGCCCAAGAAGTAGAAGAACTCTTACTTCATGAGCCGAAATCTTAAGCACAACTGCTAAGCCAATGATATACCATAAGCAGTACGCTAGTTAATAGAATCCATTAACAATAAAATGGAGCGTAACGTCCTTCTACTAGACATCAAAGACAGAAGAAGCTTACGCCCTTGTAATAAACAGATATCTGTTTATAATACATAAACTGTACCCGGAAAGAGTAAAGGCCTATGCCCATACGAAGACGGAAGGACCTTAAAATAATAGGTTCCGGATAATAGGAGCCTAACTCTTATGCAACAATCCAACCTAAATAGTAACGGAAGTATTGATTCCGAAACTATGAAAGTGAAAATCATCCATCGATAGTGCATGAAACTCACTGACTCTACAGTAAAAGAGAAACCAACAGAATTACTGTCTAAAAGGTCAGAATTTGAAAACTACTGTTTCCAGAGGCTCAAATGATTACTTAGCTAAATAAGAACCTGAAGTTAAAATCCGTATAGGAATTTAATCTAAAGATTCTAAGTCTAATTATCAAAAAGTTACTAACTGACTTAGATAAAGAGACAAAAGACTCAATTGTAAACTATCGTAGAGTGCATAGGTATGAGGTAACATAAACCTATAACCTAAATAACAACAGGCTGCAGAAGATCTTGTGAAACAAGTATACTAAAAAATAGCAATGAGTAGTATGGAGGGATCAACCATATGAACATAATGATCCCTACACCACGACGGAAGAGCCTCCACTTTAGTCGCATAGAATAGCGAAGAAGAGGATCTCCTATAGTAAGAAATCGCGTCCAAAGCTCGTCCAGTACAGTGCTTACAATGCAATACGGACCACACAACGGAATACATGAAGGTTGCGACCTTGCTGGTTGTGATAAAGATGACACGATTTACCCAGTGAAAAAAGATCCTCACATAGAGGAAGATTTCAAGTTAAGATCCACAGTAGACAAGAGAGTAAATTACTCATGATCTCTGTGAAGATAGAGATGCTATCAACAGAAATGTATTGTGGTTGTTTATCTTAGCAATACCTGCTAAAACAACAGCGCCGGAGGATACGCGTATCCTATCATTCCGTCCTATAGATCAATAGAGCGTTAACAGTATTAGCTCAGAGATCTGGACAAGCCAACACATACGTCTGCAATTGATTAGCAAGCTGTGTCATAAATAAAACATCATTGGGCACTCCCATAGATAGCAAATCTGATTGAATACTTGTTTGTTGAGAGTCCATTCTGACAGCAACAAGCGACCCGTAAGAGAACGGGAGTGCGATAAAACAATCAGACGACCCAGAATATGACGGACCAAAACTGAACTTGGTGTACTATAACCAACAGACGGATTCTTTCCATTAAATTGAATAACGGAAACGAAAGAGTGCCTCCCTGGTTCCGGAGATACGCCACTACTGTCGAATTAAAGGACAGGAATTTGGGCATGCGTTTCTGAATAATGTTCATGCAATGACATAAAGCAAGCCTAAAAAACATTATTCCGCGGAAGTTAAACTGATAGCTAAAAGACTGCGGAACCCAAAGACCCTGGCACTTCGAATCCGTAGGGATCAGTATATATCCCAATCTGTTTGACTGGCAACCGTCATAACAGCCACACTCGGGTCCGGCAACTGCGGCGGCACTCTCTGAGTCAACCACCGAATGTTTGCCCCAGTCTGAATCTCTTGTAACACTAGATAGACAAGAGAATGTATAAATCAAGCAATTCATGGATTGCCGGAAAGTTGCCGTCGAAGAGAAGCTCCTCCGAGAACGAAGCGACTCTGAGAGAGTTCTTAACCTACTATCCACGCGTGGATGTAGCTAGGGCTGCATCACGTCTAACCAACTCCAATCAGCCACTGAAGGGCGGAGTTATACGTGAACAAACTACTGCCCTCAAAAGAAATTACATTGAGAATAATATCCCGTAAATCTTTTCTTGAAGACGTAATGATAATGCCTCAAAAAGGCGGATTACGTATAATAAAGCGTCTAAGTTAAGTCTACTATACATAATGTCGTTCCCAACATTGAAATTGGAAAAGACATAAACGGCGAAAAAGAATATATGCAGTCTTTAATCACACCGTCTAGACGCATATGAACTCTCGGTATGCCCTGCTCTGCCAAAATAAACTATATGTAAAAAAGATAAAATGGCAGAAATGAGCCACGCGGACAAGAAACTAAACTATCATGCTTAGTAGCAAGCTTGTATATATATATAAATATATAGCGTCGAAAAATAAAACACATGTTGTAATGACAATATTGGACTGCGTCGGTAAGTCAGGGACAAAGTCCCTGTACCGATCGAAAAATCCGAGTCCAATGACGCTATAAGTCTCTTATCCAAGATCGCAGCAATGAAGTCCGAAAAATAATCACTGGAAGAAATGCCAGAAGATATGAAAGGCATCTTCCGATACTACTAAAGGGAAAACTCGAAATCTTTCGAATCCCTTTCGCCATCCTGTCGGACCCTATAAAGCGTTCGGTCGTCCGTAGCTTGATGCAAGCGCGGACCGCACCGACCCAGCGCCGTCGGATAATTCCTGATTCGACCGAGAAACCGTCAATTGCTGGGATGCTGCGAAACAACTGTGCTAACTCGGATAGCACGTCCGTCACTGAGGCCTGAGGAGCAGCGGTCTTACGATGCATTGCCGCAGGAAGCTCCGAGATCGTTACCCCGTGCATACTTCCAATATGCGAGCGAACGGAGTGTATAGGCCTCGTGTCCCTTGGCTACCGGATGGCGCGACCTATTCGCTGTGGAATCACTGAATGCCGAAACTGATCGGATACTCGAGGTCACGTAGCCAATGTGCGGTCGTGTGCCCTGCTGTGAGGATGAGGAAGCATTAAAGACAGTCTCTCGGACTGTCAATATAACGGAGCGTCCCGAGCAACGGACATATGCTCCGAATGTAAAATATCTGAACCACAACATGCGGTCCCCTATGTTGTTGGCTTCCTCCGATCTGTCCTCAATCTGCCGTCACTGGGTGAGTACTAAAGTAATTAAAGTGCTCGCATCACCCAAATCTCCTTCCTAGACCGCAACGGACGAACCCGGCAGCCGAACCATTCGATGAATGTACGCTACACCGGGTGAGCTAGCGAATGTCACTCCGTAAGCGATAGACATATTCCATGAGCACTTATTGCCGCTAACTCTTCATTAACTATGACGACAGAGGCACACTTTTGAAAGACATCTCCATAACTCTTCGAACAAGAAACCAGAAATGCTTGGATAGCAAGCATAAAATAATAATATATATAGCGTCGTTCAATAATTCGAAAGTTTGTGACATTATTGGACTATGTCGGAACTGAGGGACGATGTCCCTGAACCGAACCAAAAATTTCTAAGTCCACCGACGCTATCAGTTTCTTATCCGGCATCGCAGCATATGTTGTTCCGAAAGGGAAAGCTTGAAATCCACCGAATCCCTTTCGGTATCCCGTCGGACCGGATGAAACTTTCGGACGTCCGTACCCGCTTCCGCGGAGCGTCCCGACCCAGCATCGTCGGATAAAATATATGCGACAGATACAGTTGATGCTGGGATGCTGCGATAAACTGTGCTAATAAGGAAAGCACGTCCGTTCCCGAGGCCTGTGCAGTAGCGGACTTACGATGCATTGCCGCTGGAAGCTCCGTGTACGTTGACTCCCGCATACTTCCTATGCGAACGTCCGGAGTCTGCAGGCCTCGAGTCCCCGGCTACCGACCCAGCACTGTCGGATAATTCTCGATCCGACACCGTTCCTGTCGGCTGCTGGGATGCTGCGATAAGCTGTGCTATGTGCACAAGAATGTCCGGCGTCGAGACCTGCGGAGGCGCAGTCTATCGCTGCTTCACCGAGGGCAGCTCCGCATCAGATGGCTCCCGCATACTTTTCCTATGCGAACGTCCGGAGTCCATCGGTCTCGAATCCCTGGCTGCCGGATGGTGTGACCTGGTCGCCGAAGAATCCTTGATCGGCGAAGCTGGTAATATATCGGCGGTCACGCAGCCAAGGTGCGGTCGTGTGCGCTGACGAGAAGAGGAAGCCTTAGCAGTCTCAGCGGACTGCCTATACAACGGAGTGTCCCGAGCGACGGACGTATGCTCCGCTAACGACACATTTGTACCACAACGTCTGGGGACAGATGTTGTTGAACGAGAGAGGGGCCTCTCTCGCTTGCCGTCCGGATGGACCGGAACGAGCTATGAACCGGACTAAAAGGCTTCCTCCGTTCTCCCTCCGATCCGCCGTCACTGGGTGTGCATTAAGTTAATTTTATAGTGCTCGCATCACCCCAAAATTCCTTCTAGACCGCAACAGACGAACCCGGCTGCCGAACCATTCGGTGAATGGACGCTACACCGGGCGAGCTAGCGGACGTCAAAGGCCGTCGAACCTACTAGGGTCCTCTTAGGCAATTGGCGTATTACATGAGCACTTTTCCGCTAGCCCTTCATTAATTGTGACGACGGAGGCACACTGTTGGAAGACATCACAGATACATCACCCTAATCTTGATCGTCTGAAATAGAAATTGATAAAGTAGAGTGACCCTGCGGGGAAAGGACCGGAGTGTCCAAATCCCCAACAACATACCGTGACATACGCTTCCCATATTGTCATCGAAATCATACGATACAGAACCGGAGTTAATGCGAGTACACCGACCACATATAGAATGATAATAAGGTCAGAGGAAGACTTCCTCTTAAAACAATTGATCAATATCCTTTCAATGTGAAAAGAAACAAGTCCTGGTACTCGCACTAACCCCTGGCAATCAAAATACATAATAATAATATGATCCATTAATATAGAAAAAATAATTGAAATCAAAATATTTTGAAAAAATATTTTTTCAGAACAGCCCAAGTTTCTGAAAAGTAACGTTGAGCCCCAATGGATCCCAAGCCTAAGTGTGGACAAAAATTTTAAAAATATTTTAAACAATTTATTCAACACTTACGAACCATAATAATGTATCTAGTTATGATTAAAATAACATAAAGATATTATTATTTAGAAATCCCCCCCTCACACAGAGGGCTGTTGTAAATGTAAACAATGAGTGTAAAAACACTAAAATAAGACTCCAGGCACCCAGGCCCGAAATCAGTTACCAAAAATACACCATCTGATGCAAAACAGAGACTTCCAGGGAAGAAACTGCAGAACATCAGATGGTAGATGCAGAACACAACGCCTAACCACCCGTAGGTGAAGACGTAAACATGGGGAAAGAACAGAATTCATTCTGTTATTCAGCTAAACTCCCAAGAAATTTTAGTAATAATAATTACAGAAATTATGCCAAAAGCATGGGAGAATAGCAAGGGGGAACTTAAAGGACAGGGAGAGAGGAAAAACACTTGAAAAAACAGTGTAACTAAATAATCAGAATGACAACAAAATGGCTGCTGCCTTGAAAATAGGTAACTTAACATAATTTCATTAAAAAATTTTAAGTTACAGCCCTGATAATATTCTGTCACACATTCTTTTCCTCTCCTCCTTTTCTATCCTCCTTAGAATCACCATTTCACTAATATTTATGTGTCTGGCATCATTTAAACTGAGATTTAAAAGCACAAAGATCAGTCAGATGTTAACTGATGAAGGGCCAAACTTAGAATGATAAATGGCGCCAATTTCGGAACGTCCTTGACACTGCGCATGCGCAGTAGGGGCGAAGTGTGGAGGGCCTCTCAGGACATGTTTTCTTTAGTTTTAGATGCAAATTTTGGGGATTGGGGGGCAAAATTTGTGTTTGGCCCTATATTTTAAGAGTTAGCACCAGCTATGTCTGGGTCATTGGTACAGTATAAAAATACAGATATCTGTGTGTTACCCTGCGGCCTTAGACAGCTCACTAAATGGAGACTTATGACGTTAGCCACTAATGTATAAGAAAAGACCGCTCTAACTGTACATAATGCTACTATGGCATCCACAATAGCACTAAATGCCTCCGACGCCTAGGAATACAACACCGAGAAGGGAAAGACGTACTTACTCCTTCTACTGTCTCTATTTCCAACAAGACAGCTGTCTCAGCCTATCTATGAGCTATCGATCTTTTATTCGTAAGGAATAGATCATTGCCTTTCTTATACTATTGCTAAGGCATGGGAGGCGTTGTTAATCGGACCAAAAGCCTTCAACACCTGAGCCAAAAGATCCGGGAAGGAAGATCTTAGTCTTTCCTTTGCCGGGTACCTTAAGCTGTTTTTGCATAGCAAATGCATACTTTTTTTCAGACGGAACAAGATTCGAAGAGCTTATGAATACAAATTCATAGTCTAAATGTGCCATTCCTTGAGGCCTGGAGAATCAACCTCCGTAGCCCTCTCAACATCTGAATGTTCCATCTGAAATATGGTCAACACCATCCAAATGTACAGATGACTGGACCAACCCAGCACTGGCCGACAGCTCACCACCAGAGACTGCTGACGGCAGAACCTGCAACTACTGGGATGCTGTGATATGTTGCACAATCTGCGGCAGCAGGTCAGTGAACGAGGCTTGCATAGTAGCGATTATCCATTTCTTCACCATATGCTGCTCACAGGATGGAGATCTGTCCCCAGATCTTCAATGCATGTCCCGTATAAAAATGCCTCGAACGACTAGCTACAGGTTAATCCAACTTCGGTGGTGAAGACTGGGAACATCTCCGTGGAACTGCATGAACATGCGAAGTCGGATAGCTAGTCTGCGGTCTAACGTGCTTCATCGATGAAGCAGAGGAAGAAGCCATAGCTGCAACCGGCCCCAGCTGCAGTGTGGAAGGAGCGTCCCGAACCGCAAGCGTGAACGGGCACCCCACTCAAAAAAGTTTCTCGAGGCGAAAACAGTCGGCCCCGACAGCTGACGGAACGGAGAGGGATCTCCCGCTCGCAGACCTCGCTGAGTGTTCCATTTAGAAACTTGTAGGCTTCTAACCCGTAACATGCTTTTTCATGGAAGTAGAGGAAGCCGTAACAACAGCCGACTCCAGCTGAAGTGTGGAAGGAGCATTGCTCCGACTCATAAAAGTTTCTCACAATGGACAAACAGTCGACACCGACTGCTAACGGGACAAAGAACGCACTCCAACTCGCGATCTGGCTCCAGATCTCGCCGAATATCCTGTTGAGCAACTTGTCGGCTAATCCCCTTGCATGCGCTTCCATGTAAGATGCCATAACCATAACCGACGCCGGCTGCATTGTGGAAGGAATATCTGTGTGTTCGACTCATTATAGTTTCTTGTAATGGACACAGTCGACTCTGACTGCCAACGGGATGGGGAGGGTTCTCCAACTCGCGATCTGACCCCAGATCTCGCCGAGCATCCCGTAGAAAAACTTAAAGGCTTCTTCTTATTGCCATCGTCGCTGGGTGAGCTTTATAGTATAAGGTGCTCACTCTACCCGCATTATATTACTCGACCGCAATGGACCGGCGTCTCAGCTCCCTTAAAAGGGTCAACCACTGCACCGGTCAAGCTAGCTGCATGCAGAGAATTAAGCTACTCTGGCTTTAATCCTGTGCATTTATATCATGAGCACCTTGGCAGCTAGCTCTATTTTACTCATCAGAGTGGGGCTTACACTACATATCAATTATTATAATGGACCGCAATGGACCTACCCGGCGTCTCAGCTCCCTTAAAAGGGTCAACCACTGCACCGGTCAAGCTAGCTGCATGCAGAGAATTAAGCTACTCTGACTTTAATCCTGTGCATTTATATCATGAGCACCTTGGCAGCTAGCTCTATTTTACTCATCAGAGTGGGGCTTACACTAAATATCAATTATTATAATGGCAACAATAATAATGAGGCCAAAAACATAAGTCTGCTGCACTCCGCAAAAAAACATCACAAGGATACATAACATAGACAAAATAAAAAAGTTTCGTATAAAATTTTAAAAACATTTTTGAAAAATTTTGAATGAAGCCTAAGTGCCCCAAGGGAACCTCGTGAGCCCAAGGGCGTCCCGATAGAGCCTAAGTGTGGACAACCACTAACTAATAAAAGCTAAACTACCGGAATAAAATATACAATGTATCCTAATAGAAAAACCATGATTGTTTAAAACTAAACATTGAATTAATACGAATCGAAAACCTTATTTAACAGACAACAACATCAAGAGGAAAAACCAGAAAACTAACCAAACAACAGGCAACAAAGGCCCACAGTCTGTAACCAATCAACAACCACCTGATGCAAAGCTAGATCTTCATATGAAGAAACAAGAGCACCACCTAGCGGGGCAACATACGTCCGTCAAAATTGGAACATGCACAAGTTTCTCTGGGGTAAAGTTTGAAACGTTTGTTGACTCGACTATGTCTGTCCCCCCTTCCAATCATTGCCCATTCCCCTGTCCTGTCTGGGGTAAAGGGTAATTCACCTGTTTTCACATTTTCATATTAATCGATCTGAGGTCTTCACAAAATAAAAACAAGGCTGCTGGCGAAGATTCTCCTTGTCGTTTACAATGGTAGCATCCATTCATTGACATGTTAAATTCATTGATAATGATTGACGATAGGTGGCGCCAAGGACAAGGACATTTTGAGGATCATAATAGCTATAAACGGCGAGGATTCTCGTCGTTTAAAAATAAAATGGTGTTATCTGCTCCTGTCACATGCACAACGACAACTGATGATCAACATGGGTGCAAAGTTTGAACAATAAAGCAAGTAAAATGTTGGAGTAGGCGACACAATAGTGTAATGTTTTAAGTACTAAAAGGGGGCATAACTAGGGAAATACACAACAGAGTTACCTGTTCTTGTCACATGCACAATGGCAATTAGTGATCAACATGTGTGCAAAGTTGGAACAATATAGCATGTAAAATGTTGAAGGAGTAGGCGACACAATACTGTAATGTTTTAAGCACTAAAAGGAGGTATAACTCTGGAAATACAAAACAGAGTTACCTGCTCTTGTCACATGCACAAGGGCAATTAATGATCAACATGTGTGAAAAGTTTGAACAATGTAGCATGTAGAAAGTTGAAGGAGTAAGCGACACAATAGTGTAATGTTTCAAGTATTAAAAGGGGGCATACCTCTGGAAATACAAAACAGAGTTACCTGCTCTTGTCACATACACAACGGCAATTGGTGATCAACATGTGTGCAAAGTTTGAACAATATAGCATATAAAATGTTGAAGGAGAAGGCGACACAATACTGTAATGTTTTAAGTACTTAAAGGGGCATAACTCTGGAAATACAAAATGGAGTTACCTGCTCTTGTCACATGCACAAGGGCAATTGGTGATCACCATTTGTGCAAAGTTTGAACAATATAGCAAGTGAAATGTTGAAGGAATAAGCGACACAGTACTGTAATGTTTTAAGTACTAAAAGGGGGCATAACTCTGGAAATACAAAACAGAGTTACCTGCTCTTGTTACATGCACAACGGCAATTGGTGATTAACATGTGTGCAAAGTTTGAACAATATAGTATGTAAAATGTTGAAGGAGAAGGCGACACAATACTGTAATGTTTTAAGTACTAAAAGGGGCGTAACTCTGAAAATACAAAATGGAGTTACCTGCTCTTGTCACATGCACAACGGCAATTGGCAGTGCTCAAATGATTAGTCGACTAGTCGACGTCGACGTTTTTTTGCCTATAGTCAACTCTGGTTTTTGTCGTCGACTAGTAACACAGTAGGAGGACTCGCAAGCCAACAAAATCTCAGTAGAAAGATCAATGAATTCACATCTCCGGGGAAATAGGGTTACAAAATGTTTGGAAAAAAACGTGCTGCCGATCGCTGGCTTCAGATAGTGGATGCGACAATGTAACAACCAACCGGAAACTCGATAAACTTCAAAGAACTTTATAGACTGTTTGTCCGCAGCACGTGTTGTGTCACGCTCCCCGACTCCCACGCAGTGCCTGAGTGTCTTGGTTTGACTCTTCCAGTGCTGATGTGCCAACATCAAAATATAAATCGTTGAATGTTTCTCGTAATACAACTGGCCCTCGACGTTCATTTTTCCCTCTTTTGTTTATGTGGTAACCCGGATGAATCGGAACCAACATTTTCGATCTTTTCTAAAATTACTCGGTTCCATTTTCTGTACTTTGACGGCGCCGAGTAATGACTACTTTTTCTGTGGACCGAACAGCTCTACACTAAAATAGGGAGGTTTATGTGTTTGACACGCTTGTTTTACCACGATGCATAGCTCATGGTTCGTCCTTGTAACGAAGCAGAGGGTAGCCTGTTAGGAACTAAAAGTAGAGGCTCTACAGAGCCTGTAATCGCTCACCTGGAAATACATATAAAAATGTGATTCCCATAGGCTTTCCATGGTAACTATGAGCTACAATTGTGGCCATGTTTTGCAAGATTACATCAACATTACATGAGGATCATTGATAGAAGGTATCCCAGTCTTCAATCACGTAAAGTTTCAAAATATTTGAAGCCATCAAACAGAATCATAGAATGTCTCTGGTGGTCATATTTTCCAGCCAATGGGAACAAAAAGAGGATCGTTTGTAGAGGGCCTCCTATAGACCATTCTTGCCAAGTTTTTGGCTCAATAGTTCCAGAGAGAAGATGAAAATGTGATTTCCTATAGTTTTTTTCTATAGTAACTATAAACCGCAATTGTGGCCATGTTTGCAACACGATCAACATAAAAATGAGGAACGTTGGTGGAGGTTGTCACAGTTATCAACCATGCAAAGTTTCAAAACATTTGGCCCTGTGGTTTCAGAGAAGAAGAGTTTTCAAAATTGACCAATCAGAATAAAAGAATGCTTCTGGCGGCCACGTTTTTTCACCCAACAGGAATAAAATAAGTAACAGTTGTAGAGAACCTCTCATAGACAATGCCTGCCAAGTCTGGTTCACACTGGCTCAGTACTTTCAGTGAAGATGATGAAAATGTGATTTCCTATAGGGTTTCTACAGTAACTATAAGCCACAATTGCAGCCATAATTGCAACCCGATGAAGATTAAAATGAGGATCATTGGTAGAGGGGGGTTACAGTCATCAGTCACACTAAGTTTTCAAACCATTTGGCCTTGTAGTTTCAAAGAACTTTTTTCAGACAGTATTCTCTTTTCAAAATAGCTTTGGATAGGTAAAAGGGTTACAGGAAACACATTACTCCAATTTTTGTCAAATCTTAAAAAGATATACAATAATTACTGTCATCTAAGCTGACATGATTGCAAGAATGTTAGCAAAATCTTCTGTTTTCTCCAAACACCTGTCAACAACCAAGATTATCTGATAAGAACATGAGTAATAAGCATATATCGGCATCCAAGTACAGTTCCAATAGTTTACAGTTAAGTCAAAATAAGTTGTAGGATAATCCTATAAACTGTGTATCTTTTTCTCTTCCTACACTGATAAGACCAGAAGATGACATCATTTTCTGGAAAGGTCTAACTGATAGCTTTCCAGAAAATGTCAGATTCTGATCTTGTCAGGGCAAGAGCAGCAGTTTACTTAGTTTATTGCAGTTATGCTACAGCTTATTTTGACTTGTACTGTATACACAATATTTTGGGGTTTTTTTTTTCCCAGTTCTCAGTGGAGAAAACCCTTACCAGATTCTCAAAATAAGTATTTTCGCTGACAGTACTGATATTTTGTGCAGACAGAAGAGGCATTGGGTTAAGCAATAGAATATAGCCTCTGGTGGCCACATATTTCTATCCTCTCATAGACCATTCCTGCGAAGTGTGGTTCACATCGGCTCAGTAGTTTCAGAGAAGATGAAAATGTGATTTCCCATAGGGTTTCTATAGTAACTATAAGCCGCAATTGTGGCCATGTTTACAACCCGATCAACATTAAATGAGGATCGTTAGTAGAGGGGGTCTCAGCCATTACTTATGTGAAGTATCAAAACATTTGGCCTGGCAGTTTCAGAGGAGAACATTTTTGAAAATCCACCTATCAGAATCAAAGAATGCCTCTGGCGGCCATGTTTTTCAACCCTCAGGAACAAAATGAGGATCGTTTGTAGAGGACCTCCCGTAGACCATCCCTGCCAGGTTTGGTTCACATCTGCTCAGTAGTTCCGGAGAAGAAGATGAAAATGTGATTTCCCATAGGGTTTCTATAGTAACTATAAGCTGCAATTGTGGCCATGTTTGCAACCCGATCAACATTAAATGAGGATCGTTGGTAGAGGGGGTCCCAGTCATCGTTTATGTGACGTATCAAAACATTTTGCCTGGCAGTTTCAGAGAAGATTTTTGAAAATCTACCAATCTGAATCCAAGAATGCCTCTGGTGGCCATGTTTTTCAACCCAGTTGAGCCCACAGGATCAAAATGAGGATAATTTGTACAGGACCTCCCATAGACTATCCCTGCCAGGTTTGTTTTCACGTCGCCTCGGTTTTTCCAGAGAAGAAGAGGAAAATGTGATTTCCCATAGGGTTTCTACAGTAACTATAAACCACAACTGCAGCTATGTCTGTAACCCGATCAACATTAAATGAGGATCGTTGGTAGAGGGGGTCCCAGTCATCATTTATTTGAAGTTTCGAAATATTTGGCCTGGCAGTTTCAGAGGAGAAGATTTTTGAAAATCCACCAACCAGAATCAAAGAATGCCTCTGAAAGCCATGTTTTTCATGCGTCGGGAACAAAATGATGATCGTTTGTAGAGGACCTCCCATAGACCATTCCTGCCAAGTTTGGTTCACACCGGTTCAGCGGTTACAGAGAAGAAGATGAAAATGTGAAAAGTTTATGGACGACAACCAACGGACGACGACGGACGCCAAGTGATGAAAAAAGCTCACATGGCCTTTTAGGCCAGGTGAGCTAAAAAAGAGTCTTTTTCTCGTGTAACGCGGTGTTGTTGCCCGGTTACAATCGCGAATTCCAAAGTTAGTCTGGCTTGTCGACGTCGACTCGACTTTGGGGTGTCGACTAGTTGACTTTGAAATTCCATAGTCGTTTGAGCACTAGCAATTGGTGATCACCATGTGTGCAAAGTTTAAACAATATAGCATGTAAAATGTTGGGAGTAGGCGACACAATACTGTAATGTTTGAAGTACTAAAAGGGGGCATAACTCTGGAAATACAGAACACAGTTACCTGCACTTGTCACATGCACAACAGCAATTACTGACTAACATGTGTGCAAAGTTTGAACAATGTAGCATGTAAACTTTTGAAGGAGTAGGCGACACAAAAATTGTTTACGGACAGACGGACAGAAAGATAATGCCATAACATAAGTCCGTCAAAAAATGACGGGCGTATAAAAACAATGCATCTGGTAGAAGATACAAGAGTACAAAAATGTCCTGAACTGAAATGGACAGGACGTAAACATAGGGGATAAACAGAATACTTATTCTGTTTACAAGTTAAACTCCCAAGAATTAAATAAAAAATGTTTCAATAAAAAAGCCAAAAGAGCTTGGGAGTATACCAGGAGGGTTCAGGAGAGGGAAAGGAAGTAACAGTAACAAAACAACAGTGGAGACATATTATAATGACAACGTTCAGAATCATATCACGAAACTGGGTAACATGAATAATTTACATAAAAATTATAAAGTTACAGCCCTGAACATCCGAAACCACTGTTATTCACTTCCAGCATCCTGTTACACTGTTGATTTCATGAAAACCATCATTGATTTGTGTCTGGCATCTTCAGTAAACAGTTGCGCCACGAGCGCATGATATGCCCATTATTAATTACAACAGGGAACCACACAATATGAGTATACATGTGTACCTGTCAGGTTACATATACTTGCCACCAAAAAATCATGAAAATTGCTCAGAGTCCAACATGTGAAAAATTGCCTATATTTTGATGAATAAAGTCCCATAACTCTGGAATGACAAATCGGACAGCGACACAAATCGAAAGGGAGATTCCTTCTATCAACATATACTTGCAACAAAAAAATCATGAAAATTGCTCTAAGCATTTTCAAGTTATTGTTCGACATGTGAAAAATAAAGTTCCATAACTCTGGAATGACTAATCGAGCGGCGACACCAACCGAAAGGGAGCTTTCTTCCATCAACATAAACCACCTACCAAAAAAGTGTGAAAATCTCTCGAAG
The DNA here is from genome assembly GCA_031216915.1 of Pictodentalium vernedei. Classification (NCBI taxonomy): domain Eukaryota; kingdom Metazoa; phylum Mollusca; class Scaphopoda; order Dentaliida; family Dentaliidae; genus Pictodentalium; species Pictodentalium vernedei. Next base: position 753,917,237 of record CM062295.1, read on the forward strand.
CGTTCTCGAGTTATCGTACGCAGTGTAAAAAATCAACAATTTTCTAAGTAATAAAGTCCCATAACTCTGGAATGACTAATCGAACAGTGAGACTAAATGAAAGGGAGCTTCCCTCCATCGATATACACCACCTACCCAAAAATCACGAAAATCTCTCAAAGTGTTCTCGAGTTATCGTACGAAGTGTAAAAAATCAACAATTTTCTAAGTAATAAAGTCCCATAACTCTGGAATGACTAATCGAACGGTGACACTAAACGAAAGGGAGCTTCCCTCCATCGATATACACCACCTACCAAAAATCACGAAAATCTCTCAAAGCGTTCTCGAGTTATCGTATGACGTGTAAAAAATCAATTTTCTAAGTAATAAAGTCCCATAACTCTGGAATGACTAATCGAACGGTGACACTAAACGAAAGGGAGCTTCCCTCCATCGATATACACCACCTACCCAAAAATCACGAAAATCTCTCAAAGCGTTCTTGAGTTATCGTACGACATATGACTGGATGGGCAGATGGACAGACAGACGGACAGCGGTATACCATAATATGACCCGTTTTTCAAAACGGGCGTATAAAAATGAGAATTTAAAGCACAGATGTCAGTTCAGTTGTTAGTTCAGTTGTTACGGACCTTGGGCCAAACACAAGAATGATGTTGGCGCCAATTCCAGTCTCTTCCTGGGTACTGCGCATGCGCAAGTACTAAAAGTATGGATGGTCAGATAGGACTTTTAATTTTCGGTATTGTATGCAAATTTGGGGGATTCAAAATTTGTGTTTGGCCCTTAATAATATTGAGGTTGCACCAGCTAAGTCTGGGCCATTGGTTTTAGAATTAAATAAAAGGCCGCTTGGCCACATGTCCCCTGAAAAAAACAAGTCGAAAAAGGTGCATAACTCTAGTAAAAATGATCGGTCCGAACCCATATTCGAACTTGACCTGTATTTTTACCCCAAATGTCACATACTAAAATTCTTTCCGATCAAATAATCCTAACTTGAGTTATCATCCGGACACAGCAAATATTGAAATTTCTAAGTGGAAAAAGGGGCATTTATATAACATATAAAAATAATCTGGCCGAACCCATATTCGAACTTGACCTGTGGTTTGGGCTAAGAAGGTCAAATACTAAAATTGGTTCCAATCAAATGATCCAAACTGGAGTTATCATGGGGACACCAAGTGGGACAGATGCACAGATGGACGGACGGACGGACGCTCCAACATTTCGGGTTTCTGGGCTACCAAAAAAACATTTCGTATGTCCAAAACCTTATTTTACCCAGAACCCCACCCCCTTCCTAGAACTTATATTTAACCCTAACCCCACCCTCCACCCAAAAACCACACCCTAACCCTAACCTTACCCCACCCTAAACCCTAAAATCCCACCCCAGACCCTAGCCCCACCACCCCTGGGACCTAACCCCCCCCCCCCCCCAACCTTAAGCACTACTCTGGGGCTACCCCTAACCCCACCCCTGACCCAACCCCACCCTAGCCAAACCAATAAGATTAGGAGCTATTTTTCGGTTTAGGAGCTACTAAAACCCCACCCCTGACCCCAACCCTAACCCCCCAGGACCTAACCCTCCCCAACCTTAAGCCCTACTCTGGGGCTACCCCTACCCCCACCCCACTCCTAACCCTAACACTACCTTAATTTGGAGGTAGCCCCTAATAATATTACCCCTAAACGCCCAATGTTGGCCCGGACGGAAGGACACCACTGATTTCTATAGTCCCCCGAAAAATTTTTCGGGTGACATATATGTGGTACAGTTTTAACAAGCTTCCAGTATTATATACAAATGGGGCCCTGTGAACCTCACATTGTGGGTTGAAATGTACCCAAAACAGAATCAGGAAGATTTGAAATTGAATTGAATCTTGAATCAAATCTCAACACTCTTCAATTTGCACCTTCTCACAACCTTAAAAATATTGTCAGTCTCCAATCGGGTACTGGATGCAATGCCGAATACAGTAAAACCTGTCTTGAGAGACCACTGTTTTGAGAGACCACCTGTCTTGAGAGACCACATCTACCGATTGGTTTTACTCTATAATGGACCTGCTATGGGAGACCACCTGTCTTGAGAGACCACCTGTCTTGAGAGACCATTGTGACCTGGTACCAACTTGTATTTTTATGCCATAATAGACCTGTCTTGAGAGACTGCACCTTTGAAGACTGAAACCATGACAAAAACTTTTTATCTGTTCTGGAATTGGTAAAAGTATTAAAACCTCTTAATTGGGTTTCAATTGCTAACTCATTAAAGATTGAGATGTTTTTATAAGACCCCTGTGAAAAGATTAGGATTATTGCTGAATAAACAATTTCGTACATACCTGAAATGTGACAGATAGGAATAAAAATAAATGTGTGTTGAAAATCTTTTTGTAACAAATTGATATGGACTGTTATGTTCAATGAAGATTTTCAACACTAATTTATTTTTATAATTTTTATAACAGTCCATTTCAATTTGTTACAAAAACTTCATAAAAAAGAACAACTACAAAGTAATTACAAAAATCCATTCTTCTCTATTTCTGAATTTTGTGGTTGGTTATTCACTGACTTGAGAAAACCTGAAACCTGTTATGAGAGACCACCTGTCTTGAGAGACCACTTTTGTGTGACCCAAAGGGTGGTCTCTCAAGACAGGTTCTACTGTAGTCTGTTTGGGCAACTCAATAAAAATATGGAATATTCCAAATAGAATCGAAGTAGTTTCGGAAGCAGAAACTCCTTGAACTTTTCTTCTGTTATCTGGGAGACCTGATGATAGCAAGTTAAACTGACTAAGAAAGGCCGAGAGGACCTAATGTTCTAGTTATCCCTAATATGGTATTATCAAACTAGCCTAACCGGTTCCGTTCATAGTTGAAATTCGTCAAGAGGCGGAATGTACTGGTCAGCCAGGGTTTATATCTAGTTAAAGTTTGGCGAGTGCCTGGCGAATGAAAATTGGCAAATGCATTGGCAAATGACTGCAGCTGTGTGGCGAATGCCCCCCTCAGTCGCTTTTGCAATAGTTGCTGTTATTGGTGAGTGCAGTCGTTTTTGGGCGAATGCTTTAATTGGTGCATTAAATGGTAGCGGTATAAAATTGTATTTGCTTGGAATAAAATAATCAGTATTATTTTATGTTTTAAGGCATTGACAGCAGTACATAGATGATGGGAGCTACTTGGCGAATTGTTCCGAATTTGGAGTCCAGCCATTGGAAGGCTGTTGCGGTAATTATCACAAGGAGGATAAAATGAAGAACTGTATATTTTTATAATTAAATATGTAGATACAAATCTGTGTTAATTGTTCATTCTTCAACACAATCTTTCCATGGTTGTCTTCTGTCTCACATGTCTGCATATAAAATCCGGCCAGCATAACTAAGGACTTTCCCACTGTTATACAGGGTAGTGATGTTCTTGTCCGGTGGGGTGTTGCCTCTGTGAGCGGCAATACATGGATGGGGCGAACCAATGTCCTGGTTAGGATCATGTCAGCCCAGTTTGGTGACCGTATTGAAATATTAGCTTCTGATCTAGGTGATGTCTAGGTGGTTGCTGTGTCTGTGAAGTTGTCACGATTCTGTTCAGTGTCTCCTGATTCTGTTTGTGTGCACTGATTCTGTTGTTTGGTCATATGTCTACAGGGAGGTTAAAAATTTCCCTCATTGCTGCGCACAGTAAATCCGTGGTAGGTTCTGAACTTTTAGGATTCTGTGTGTTGAGTGTGAGATAATTTCGGTGGCAAACTCAGTTAGATTTAACCATCCACCACAATGAACTAGTTGAACAAGCCCTGGACAAACTGTTAAGAAAAAATGAAATTACCAAACACATTCGAGACGGCCTTATTCAATGCGAACCGCGCACTCCCCAACTCTACCTGTTACCCAAAGTCCACATAAACAAACAGAAAGGACAAGTAACAGGACCTCCGATTATTAGCGGAAGGGCTGCCCCACAGAATTTATCAGTAGTTTTGTGGGTGAACATATAAAGTGATTTGGGAAAGCATATCCAAGCTATCTTAGAGATACTAATCACCTACTCCGTAAGCTCTGTAAGCTCAATGATCTACCACCACTTCCTGAAAATTTCATATTGTGCACTCTGGATGTTGTCTCACGTTACATGAACATACCCAACCGAGAAGGCCTACTGGCCGTCGCACGCTGTATATGAAATCACAAACCACAATGGAAAATTTCACCAACTGGCTTACTCAACCTCCTGAAACTGGTCCTTCATTCTAACAATTTTCAATTTAACGGCATTAACTACCTCCAAATAGGGGGGACAGCAATGGGCACAAGAGTAGCGCCCAGTTACGCCAAAATTTCATGGGTGAACTTGAAAGCAAACTGCTGAAGAATTTTCACCTCACACCTGAACTATATCTTCGGTTCATAGACATCTTTCTCATATGGACCCATGGGGAACAGTCACTACATGAGTTCATTGATTAATGCAACTCTGCTCACCCGACAATTAAATTCACGGCTGAATATTCAATGGAATCAATCAATTTTCTGGACATCAAAATCATAAAAGATGGAAATCGGATCAAAACTGACCTGTATACTAAGGCGAAGATACTCACACATACCTACATCCACAATCACAATACTGTCAAAAGTATACCTTTCAGTCAGCTGCTAAGAGTGAACTCATCTGCAGTGACCACGACGACTTTGTCAGACAGCTACAACACTTCCAAAACCGGCTCTATCCGGAGAGTGCTGCAAGAGGCACTCAACAAAGTCTCAACCATCCAACGATCCACACTCCCATCTGACAATCCAGATAAAAATAAAACTCACTACCACCCCAACAACATTAAAATATATAAGCCCACCAGGCACTTCTGGCCCATTATGTCCTACACAACCATGGGACGCAAACTTTTCACTTCACCCCTCTCCCCTCCCCTCCCCCCCCCCACCCCCCCCACTGGCCTTTAGACATAACCCGTCATTGAAAGATATCTTAACCAGAGCCAAACTACCAACTAATATACAATATAGTGAGAAACTTATCCTCAATCCCCGGACACAGTGTACCAAAAACAAATGAGAGATTTGCGCATTATTACCCAAAGGCTTATGGTTCACCAGCAGTAACACCTCCAATCGTTACTGGGCCCATGCAGGACGAACTGCCAAACCCGCAACTGTATTTACTTAATCACATGCAAAATATGTAAAAAACAGTATGTTGGCGAAACTAAACGCCACTTTAAACTCCGCATCAAAGAACATATAGCTGATATTCAACACAAACGAGATACCCCAATAGCCATACACTTTAACAACTACATGAACAGAATCACAGAACTTCAGTATCGTATTATACAAGTACTTAACTCCGATCCGGATCATCCTAACATGACCGAGAAACACCGTCACACTGAAATCAACTGGATTTTTTAAAATTAAAAACGCTCGAACCATTTGGCCTGAACAGGAAGGACTTTTAATTAAGTGTTTCTATATTGAGACCTGATGATAGAAGACTTCATGAGGAAACACTTCGTAGAATTTTGAGATTCCAAAATTTCCAAATAAGAACAACTTGACTTGAATTGAATAATCAGGAGATTTAGAATCGAATAAAATTTTGAAGCTTCACAAGGCCCTACTGCATAAACTAGCGATTTCTAGAATGCTTTTACTGGGGTTTATAAAACTTCTAATGATGATCAATTAAAACTATTAACTGTTTATTTTTGGAGTGGGTCAATAAATTCAATCCATCACACAAATTCTTATTACTGGAATGACACAATGCCAACAAATTCTGTTATGTGTACATTAATGACCAAGAATGAGTACATAACTAGCAGATTTAGTTTATATCCCCCATTGAATATAGTAGGTGGGACATCTAGCAACAACAGCCCCACAAATGTCATAAGCAGTTCTCCCATTCTGTTTGGAATCATATAGGGTTTGAGATTACATTGATGCAGCAAGAAATAAGTCGACTCTTGTGGTGGTCGATGGTTTATATTTTTAGTTGATCTTCATTCATTTTCAATTAGGGGAATGAACAGTTAGATGCTATTAATAAACCGTAAACTTCAATCTGTTTAATCAGTACCAAAGGGTGTTATGCAAACGGCACACAATTTCAATAATTCATGATTTGGGAAGTTATGTGAGACTGCAGAGTAAATAAAATTTTCTGTCTTGTACACTCAAACAACCCCACTGGAACAATCTGAACAGCAAAAGAAAGAAAGTTGTCACAAGACTTGCAACGGTCATCAATTCACTAGTAGTATTAAGTTGTAATGTGTGTAGGAATGGAGGAAGGTTTAGGTTTGAAATTTTTGAAAAGTAGTTATAGAAATGAAACATTTACACAAATATTCTTCTGTTTAAAACTGCAGATCAATTGGACATATTTTTGTGTTTCCATTTTATCTCGACACAGACATGTACACATTCATACATCGTCAGTTTGTATGTATATCAGAGATGATAGTTTGTTGAATTTAGGAAACGACTATAAATCGACTAACTGTTCATTAATGGTGATTACCATATTTACTCTATGTATTGGGACACTCTATGATTTGGGACACACATTTTTTCCAGAAAACTATATTTTTTTTATGCTCCAAAGTTTGGGACATTCAGGAGATTTGTTTCCAGTTGGCCCGTCGCTAGTAGCAGACGACACTCATAAAAAAAATTCTTGAGTTACTGAAAATTTTCATTTTTTGCTTCCAAAACATAGCTTATGATCCCTCATTGGAACGAGCACAATGTGCTCGTTCCAATGAGGGATCATAAGCTATGTTTTGGAAGCAAAAAATGAAAATATAAAAAAAAATTGGACGACAATTTTCAGATATAGTGATGGAAAACGAATCACACACAACTTTATTCAGCATCAAATCAAGGCCAGGCTGTGTTCTTTCCCCATTTTCTAAGAATTGGAACACCTGTGAAAACTAGAGGGCTGCCACATCCACGGGGCAGCTGATTCCCCCGAAAAAAGTGTGGTCATCATAAGATTTTCTAAGTTGAAAAGGGGCATAACTCTGGTAAAATTAATCAGGACAAACCCATTTTCAAACTTGACCCGTATTTTGATATGTTTGCACCACATATCAAGTTTGGTTACAATCAAACTATCTTGAGGGAAGTTACCATCCGGAAACCAAAAATCATAAGATTTTCTAAATTAAAAAGGGGCATAACTCTGGTAATATTAATCAGGATGAACCCGGATTCGAACTTGACCTGTATTTTTATATGTTTAAGCCACATATCAAGTTTGGTTACAATCAAACTATTTCAAGGGAAGTTATCATCCGGAAACGAAATGTAAACGGACGGACGGACGGACAGACGGACAAAAAAAAATGCGTGACGACTATATCCCCCGAAATTTTTTTTCGGGGGGATAATAATTATTTTTAGCTGTCCCAATACATAGAGTAAATACGGTAGTCGATTTTAGAAATTAATAGTTGCAACAGCCCAATTGAGAAATGTATTTCCTTTTACCCGACTCATTAAATAAAATATCATTTCAAAATGTAAAGAAGGTGTGAACATTATCAGGATCAACCACTCTCCCCAACCCTCAATGTTTCCTCAATATATTATGCTATAACGGTTTGAAACCTGTGAAATACCTTCGACTCCTTCCTGGCTTCTCTTTTCTTCCAAATAGGCTGCTCATCAGCTGGTATTGCATCAGACTTGATTGGTTTCAATTCATTCTGTTTTCTGTAAAATTCAAATAAAAGCTTACTAGAAACATTTTGGGTTACCCTACATTATAATTTCTCAGCAGTAGTGTTTCCTATAGGGCTCTGGAAATCTCCAATTTTGGGTCGAATCCAATTCTGCATTTAATCAGTCAGATGATTTCAAATCGAATCCAGAATCGATTCTTAAAGTTGAAACTAAAAGTCCTGTCACAATTAGCTCAGAAAATGCTCTTAAGTTAATGTGCTCCTTGCACCAGAAGAATGAAGTACAGTAAAACCTGTCTTGAGAGACCACCTGTCTTGAGAGACCACATCTGCCAGGCACCGATTGGTTTTACTCTATAATGGACCTGCTATGGGAGACCACCTGTCTTGTGAGACCACCTGTCTTGAGAGACCACTGTGACCTGGTACCAACTTGTATTTTTATGCCATAATGGACCTGTCTTGAGAGACCGTCCCTTTGAAGACTGAAACCATGACAAAAGCTTTTTACCTGTTCTGGAATTGGAAAATCCATTGTGGTTATACTAACATAATTAAAAGTATTAAAAGCTCTTAATTGGGTTTCAATTGCTAACTCATTAAAGATTGAGATGTTCTTATAAGACTCCTGTGAAAAGATTAGTATTATTGCTGAATAAACTATTTCATACATTCCTGAAATGTTACAGATAGGACTAAAAATAAATTTGTGTTGAAAATCTTTTTGTTACAAATTGAAATGGACTGTTATAAAAATTATAAAAATAAATTGAATGAAGATTTTCAACACTAATTTATTATAATTTTTATAACAGTCATTTCAATTTGTTACAAAAACTTCATAAAAAAGAACTACAAAGTAATTACAAAAATCCATTCTTCTCCATTTCTGAATTTTGTGTGGTTGGCTATTCACTGACGTGAGAAAACCTGAAACCTGTTATGAGAGACCACCTGTCTTGAGAGACCACTTTTGTGTGGCCCAAAGGGCGGTCTCTCAAGACAGGTTCTACTGTAGTCTGAAATACACAAGAGCATTTGCGATGTGCAATGCAAAATATAATGTGCTATTAGCGACTTCGGTAGAGAAATCACAAACTGAACCAATCAAACAGAGAAAGAAAATATTGAGATTACGGTATATGAAGGATGGATTACTACCAGGGATGTGGCTAGAGGGTTTCAGCTGGGAGGGGTGAGGTGGCATGGGGGGTGCCACCGGTGTAAATTCCAACTGTGAGTGATTTCGATAGGTGGTTACACTGCAGCGCTGGGCGATATCTTTTAACCCTTTACCCAACGAATCGCCCACATTCACCCACGTAATATGCAAATACAGCTGCTGAAAAAATATTATTTTTTGAAAAATTTCGTCGAGCTCATTCCAAAGAGCGGTCACATGATATGGTTTTGTTGAAATTTTTTTTTTAAATTTAAAAAAATGATATTTAAAATAATGAATTTTGAAATCGTCTGCATTGGGTAAAGAGTTATGAACCCTTCTGGAAATTTTCACTAGTCCTGAAACGGAAAAAGCATCATTTATAATGTGTCTGGGTCAGAAAATTTACAAGATTGACGTTAGAGTCAAAATTTTGAGGCCATGTCAATTTTTGAGTAGAAAATTTGAAACTCAAGTTTCCAGTTGGAAATAAAAGATCAAAATTTCTCATCATTAGTTGGAATTTTAATATTTCTCATGAACAATGTTAATTTATTGAATTTCCAACTATTTGATTTTTGACCTCGGAATTTCCAACTATTGAAAAAAAATACTCCTAGTTGGGGGTGAGACCCCCCCCCCCCCCCTCCCCCCCCCCCCTATCGCCACATCCCTGATTACTACTAAAGCACTGTGGGATAGATTTTCCACTTAGTAATTATTTACAATTTCTGAGGACAAAACGCAAGAAGCACTTGTAAACTTTCATCACATGGACCACCGGGTTGCACCCTGTGGTCCATGTGATGAATGTTTGCAAGTGTTTCTTGTGGTGTTATGAACAATTATAAATATATTTTGATTGGAGAATATATGACCCTGCAATTAATTAGAATTCCACTCCGTTCATTCTGTATATTCAGTCAAAAATTTTAACATCTATTTACATTACTACATGTATAAGTATCCCAGCAGAGGTTAGGAATGACGTTAATGATCTACATTTCCTAGTATAGAATAGAACATAGTTGGCAACGCTATTTTTCTACAGGAACTGAGTTATGCTAATGGTGCAGTCTGACAGGGACAAAAGTCCACTTACCCAGCACGCTATTACTTAATAAAAATAGTGCAAAATACAGTCACCAGATTTCTAGTTTCAACTGTACATCTCTTTAAGTTGTAAAAAATATTACACTTTCTTCCAACCCAAAACACTGCCAATCTCCACTCAAGTAGAGGATTCAATGGTGACTCATCTGTTTGGGCAAGTCAATCATAAAAATAGAATTTTCCAGGCACGAATCGGAGGAGTTTTAGAAATGGAACCTTCCTGACCTCTTCTTCTATTATCAAGTCACCTATAAAGGAGATCTGATGACAGAAGAAGAGTTCAAGGAGGAGGTTCCGCTTCCAAAATGACTTTGATTCAATACTAGAATATGAATTTTGAGAACATCTTGACGATTAAAAAATCTCTGTATCAGTCCTACTGGAAGCAAATTGAATCATCACAATTTAGAATTGAATTTCGAAGCTTCGCTGTTCCTTAATTTCCTGATTTCATAAACCACTTACAGTTTCATCAGCAAAAACGTTTAAAAATCCAAACATTGATATTTAAAAACATTCGAATAGGAAGAAAATAGACAGAAAAGAAGAGCAATGACGTGTTTTTATTATTATTTAGTGAAGTTTTTTGTGTTCATAGTTATAACAACCATTTGCTATAGGGCTGTCGCGATTATTCGATTAGTCGACCAACCGTCGACTATTGAAGTAGTCGACGTTTTTTATTTTTAGTCGATCGTCGTTCATTTTCAAGGTGGTACACGTCTACTAAACGTCGGGGCTAAATTGCATTGTTTTGTGAGGTGAATGATCAATGAAGGTGAATAACTTTAAATATCTAACCATAGTTAACATTCATATCTGGAAGACTGTACGACTGTCACTGACTGTTTAAGAAAGAACACTCACAGTTACTCGAGAAGAATAGATTCTTCTGAATTTCTCCAGTCTTGTACACACGAATGCACCCATTGGAAAACCCAAAGCGCGGAAGTGACAAAATTATGACGAAAGTCAGAATGTCAGATCACTTCTCAAAGTTCGGAACTTCAGACTAAGATCCAATTTTAACAACTGACGAGGGAATGCATAGATCTCAATGTTCAAAATTTCGAGAAACTTATTGCAGAAAGGAAACACATGCAGGAACGTTTTTTGGTAAATTCATTTTAATTCATCGACTTCTGTCTAGTTCAAACTTGGACCCGCAGTCAGTAATATTATTTTTGGGGTTGGTACGTCCTACAGGACGTACCAACCCCAAAAATTATATTACGGACTGTGGGTCCAAGATTGGACTACATGTAGCTTCAGTCGGGACCGATTTGTTGTTCCCACAACCCCACTTCGTCTGAACACACTGGTGCCATTGTCATTTTCAGAGTTTTACGAACAGAAGAATGATTTGCTAAAAATTCATGGGAAGCGACTATTAATCGACTAACCGTCGATTACTGGTCACGATTAGTCGATTACAAAAAATGATAGTCGCGACAGCCCTAATTTGCTACTGGGTTGCACTTCAGTGTTAGGCCCTACAACTTGGTACTCTCTAATTCAGGACTCTTCCAAAAAAGTTTTGGAAAAAATAGAGCTAAAATACAAAAGAAGAGAGCCAAATTTCAACAATGGGTTGATTACAAATGTGCTCACACAGTATGGGTCGCTATGCACTGTTCGACAACAGTAATCCTCAATTAATGCATAAAAATGTAGTTTTACTTTATGATCATGAATAATTTCCCTAACGATGACTTCATAATTTATCTTCATTCTACCGAAATATTATTTTGCCCACAACTGTTCATAGTATCTTCACTCAGCAGCTATTCAATATGAGATATAAGCTATGTTTCAGCTATTGGAAATTCAGGCTAAATATAAAGGTCCAATGATGGAACTTTATCTGCACTCTTATGTTATTTTTATTTTTTTATTTTTTTTTTTTTACAAAATATCAGTTATTTCCTGTACAGAAACTTTTAAAACAACATAAGTTCTTGTGAATGTTTTTGTGATAATCCATTTGCCCAGTGCATGGAAAGAGAATAAATAAGAGGAAATTCAAGTGTTTTTTGAGTGGATACCGAAAATCATCTCACTCGTATCTGAGACAAATTCTTCTTTTTATAATATGCTTTTTACAAGAATCTGATCATTCCTATCGATTATTCCACTTGTTTCAACCTTGAACTGATGCACACTGATACGTGGAAGTTATTTGATCGACACTCGGAACAGGTGATGCTTTGAAAGCTGCCATTTTGACTGATACTGTGAAAGTGAAAATTTCTATATCTTCACAGCGGGATACGATTTCTATCTTTCCGCAGTTTTTCCGATAATCTATCGTTTAGTGTATAATAAGGATGCATATTATTACAACAGTCAATTGATCTTGGTTATCACACAGATCAAATATGATATCATAGGCTTTGTGTTGGCTGATCTGGTCTCAATAACAACAAGTAATATGACAACCCAGATTGAGGGGCTGTTTGAAAAATTTGTTTTTTCTATAACAGTGGATATTAAAAAATTTAATCCCCACCCCCTCAAAAAAAAAAAATTGAAACAAGAGCTGGACTTTCGTCCAGGGACCAATCAGGACTATTTAAAATACGCTCTAGCCTCGGAGCCTATTTTTTCAATTCATGCGCCAGATTTCAATTTACGGAGTCACACTGCTGTTTGTAACACATACTGCAAGTATGTAATAGCTCTCATCATTTTCATTTAGTACACTATAGCAAACATTAATCTTCACTGTGGTTTCTGATCAAGTCTTGGCAGCCTATTTAGGCAGCCAAGACTTGATCAGAAACCACAGTGAAGATTAATGCTTGGTAATTAAGACTTGAAGTATTAAGTTAAGCACTCTACAACAATGATAAATGATAATCATATATATAATACATGTAAGAGCGTCTCTCTCGATTATCCATCGAAAGAATATCAAAATATGATCTGAGAAGTTACGCGCCAACTGAGAAGCCTATTTCTGAGATTTACGAGCCAGGTCCTGATGTTTCAGAAACAAATACGCACTGGCGCATGCACAGGTCGGTCCCTGTTCGTCCGGTGCATACCCCCGCGTGGTGTACCGCCTAGTGTGGGCATACCTATGACCAAAAAATATTATTTATGAATATTCTCATACAGACTGATGGACAGATGCACAGATGGACAGACACAATCCAGTATACATCGCACCCCCCCCCCCCTTTCCATTTTCTTCGAAAGTTTTCAACAATTTCTATGTCAAAAGGTATGGTAAATTGTTTGGTGTTTGGAAGTTTTATGTAATGAGGCAGAAGTCTTTGTTATAGGCAAACTGCATTCCATATTTCACTGATATCCGATAACCCCAATCCAGTGTGCCCCCCCCCCCCCCCCCTCCCATTTTCTTCAAAAGTTTTCAAAAATTTCCAACAATTTCTTAGTCAAAAGGTATGGTAAGTTGTTTGGTGTTTGGAAGTTTTATGCAATGAGGCAGAAGCCTTTGTCATAGGCAAACTGCATGCCATATTTCTCTGAAATCCGATAACCCGTACCTGAGATACAGGCTGAACAGACAAATAAGGCCAAATAAAAAAAATGAATTGATTCTCAGGCAATTTTTTTTTCAAATCAGTGAGGGAGGGAGGATTTTATTTTTATTTTTTTTTTTTCGTGTAAAGGGTTGAGTATACTCAGTAAATCTTTTTGCTGTCTTTCCACTTGAAAAAGAGAAAAGGTTGTATTTTAGTGTAATTAAAGTATACCTTTTATAACTAACAGCCGTAACAACAGCTAAATTTTATTGTTGTTTTAATGGTATAGATCTGACAAACATGATCCATTAGAATAGACCCCAGTAACTAATGCTTGAGGTAGGAGTCCTTTTAAATGGGAAACATGGCTCTAAATGATTGGTTAAAGTTGAGTTTATATCGGTGTTGCGGCCATTATTAACCATTGTGCAGAAATATATGACCTTAAACACCAGCAAATAAATAATTAAATCATGATACAGTATATCAGAATTTGCCTTGTTACAGTTTATGGGAGAGTGCCTCTGGGCACTCTCCCATAAACTGCAACAAGAAAAACCAATTTACTGCAAACACAGCTAAATAATTATATGTCGAGAAATGTGAAAAAATGACCATTCCAAGTTTTCACAAATTCTTAAAAAAACATGACATAATAAAAATGTCTAATGAGGAGGTTCAAATCCAACGAGGGAGGGCCTGAGAATCAAAACATTATTTTTTTTTAGCCTAATGTCTATTTCCTAAAATTTCTGAGTCAAAAAAGGGGGATAACTCTAAAAAGGAGAATGTGAGAAATATCGTTGAATCCTTTTTTTAAAGCCTATACCATAAGCAGTGTTCATGGCAAATTTCAATGCAATAGAACATTCGATACCCGAGATACAGGCTGAACAGACGAAATTTGGCTCGGACGGACACAATTTCAAAGTGAACAAGTAATAAAAAAAAATAATAATAAAAAAAAAATAACTAGTGTGGGCATACCTATGACCAACAAATATTATAAAAAATAATAATTTACTTAAGTTATGAATATTCTCGTACGGACTACACACGGATGCACAGATGGATGGATGGACGGCCAGACAGACAGACGGACGCATGTAATCCAGTATACCCCCATTTTCTTCGAAAATGGGGGTATAATAATAAACAAGAGGCTCCAAGAGGCTTTAATCTCTCACCTGGTAAAGTGGTTCAAAGAAGTATTATGGGTAGCATTCAGTTAGTCATGGTTTGTCAATACTATGGAGGAATGAAGTCATGAAATTATTCATAACCCTAGTGTCCATGTCAGATGATTATCATTGGTCTTCCTGACTGCTTCCAATTCTATCAGCTGTAGACAAGCACTGTCAAACTTCCATGGGCTGTTATGTCATTACCCCCCCTCCCATCACCCTCAACAGAGAGCCCAAATATTAACATGGGGACCCAATTTAAACAAACCTCAATCTGCCCTCTCCCCCTCCCCACAGATGTTGTATACCAAATATGAAAAGATTCTAACTGATGGTTCTGGAAAAGATTTTTCCAAGAAATTCCCTCAAATTGCACTAAGTTAAAATTCCGGCTCCCATAGGGGACACTGAATGTTGTATAACAAATATGGAAGCATTCTGGCTGGTGGATCTGAAGAAGAATATTTTTAAAGAAATCTCCTCATATTGCACTAAGTTAAAATTTTGGCTCTCAAAAGGAGCCCAAATATTAACCCAGGGACTCAATTTGAACACACTTGAATCTGACCCCTATAGAGATGTTATATGTAACAGGAACTAACTGTCAGTTCTTGTTACTGGTTCTTTAAGTTTCCAATAATTTTGTCATAGCAAATAACAAAGTCAGAAAAATAGGTTTCTTGCATATATATTCTGTTGTTAAATTTAGATTTGGCCTGAAACAGGAGCTCATTTTCTTACTGAATGGGTCGAAAATACCTGGCACAAATTTAATAAAGTGAATAAATGGTGGTCCGAAAATAAGAGGGCAAATTTAGGTGGGGATGAATAAACATATGTTGAAATCTTATAAATTTAACTTTAAAATGAATAAAGGGTGGGCCGAAATTAAAAGGGCACTTTTAGGTAGGGACGTCATGCTTATAACATTTCAATGAACAAACTTTTGAGGTTTGGAATTTCTATATCCTGACGAAAATACACAAACTAAAATATGCCTCTAGGAGTAACGACCAAAGAGTCGCAAAATCAGTGAAATGTTTCACCTGTTGAGAACGAATGAATTCTAAATTGTTTAAAGTTTGGCCATGCTTATATAGTGTTGCTGAAACTACACAGCCAGTGGTGTTCACTTCAAACTGTGCGTGAAGCACAAACTGGAACAGAGACCACCGGCTATGCACTTCCAACGACACACAAGGAATAGTAATAATATGCGTAGCTCAAACGTATGTGGTAAATATTCATATCATGTTTTGGAAGGGTATTAAGTTACTGAATATTTCCCTAACATGAGCACCCGTCACATTATATACCAAATAACAAAATATTCTAGTCGATGGTTCTGGAGAAGATTTTTTTAATTTTGGAAAACAATTCATGAGTGCTGTCTGAGTAATGCCCCTTGTAGTGCCCCCTGTGGGTGTGGCAACTTTATTTGAACAAACTTGAACTGACATACATGTATGATAAAGAACATGCATATCAAATTTGGTTCAATTCAGCCCAGTAGTTTATGAGAAGTCAAAAATGTAAAGTTCAAGACAGACAGACAAAAAGTGATCACTTAAGCTCCCCCTGACTTTCAGTCAGGTGAGCTAAAAAATAAAAATCAGGGCGAACAAAATTAAATAATTGATTCTCAGGCAATTTTTATTTTAAAACGAATGGGGGAGGGCAGTTTTTATTTTAAATCCAGTTGTGAGAGTCTAATGAAGATAAAAAAATAATGAGTTTTTTTTAACTGATTGAGTGCTAGAAGTCAGAATCAGATCTTTCAAATCTAGAGTGATGTCACGCATGCAGCCCGACTGTCCCAGCAATGGCGTTGCTTAGACACAAATAGTCTGAGCCAATTTTTGTTAACCGTTTACCTGACGAATCTGCCATACAGTACGTGGAGAGTGTATTATCAGTAAATCATCTGCAGAGTGGGGATTCCACCCAAGCAATAATTGCAAATTTGTTGCAAAGCATAACCAGCACCAGCAAAGTTTCAGCTAATGGACCCCCGGGTTAAACCAAGAGGTCCATTGGCTGAAACATTGCTTGTGTTTATTGTCGATATATACAAAATTTGAAAGTTATAGCTTGGGGGATAACTCCACTCCACGGGTGATTTAGTTACAATCCACTCTCCACGTACTGTAGCTGCACTCGTGATATACAAAAATTGCTATTCAAATTTTATTTATTTTTTTATTTCTTTCCCCCAAGACATACCTCATGACTTATTAGTGGAACAAGCTTGATGAAGAATTAAAGGTGTAACTCTGTAAATAAAAAACTTTACCCCAAAACTTTAACCTGGAAGTTCTAAGTTAAATTGGCTACAAAAAAGGGCTAAATATGTCCCAAAATAACATAAAACATAATGTAAATGATACAATCAATAGTAATTAATAAACTAGAGTGAATGTCACGCATGCAGCCCGACTGTCCCAGGAATGGCAATGCTTCAACGCAAAATAGTCGGAGCCATTTTTTGTTAACAGTTTATCTAACGAATCTGCCATATCTGCACTCGTGATATACAAAATTTGCTATTCAAATTTTATTTTTTCATTTCTCTACATAACTTGATGAGCTTGTTCCAATAAGGAGTAATAAGCCATGGTTAGAAGTAAATAAAAAATGAAAAAATCTGATGTTTCAGAAAAATAATTTGTACTGTTGGCTTCAACTTGTGTTAGGTAAAGGATTAAAGATGCAGTACATAAAGCAATGTTGGGCTATATGAGTCAATTTTCTTTTTTGCATGTAATAACTCCCAATCCTTCAAAATGCATTTTGGGAATAATTGCCTATGTGACACGTTTGTGTGTGTGTGTGTGTGTGTGGGGGTAGGGGGGGGGGGGGGGAGGGAGTTGTGTTGTGGAACCTATATTGAAACCTGGCCTGTATTACTAGCTGGAAAATACACATCAACTTTGGTTGAAATCAAATAATCCAAACTGGAGTTATCAGTCAGAAACCAATTGTTTACAGACAGATGGATGGACTTACAGATGGACGTACGAAAGTCATGACTATAGCCCTGACTATAAACAGTCAGACTAAAAATACATTTTGTACCAAAGAAAAAATATTGTATGAATGGCCCTGGGTGCGGAGGAGGTGGGCTGGGGGGTGAGGGGTGGGGGAGAGTGGGGGTGTGTTAGGGGAGTCCATTTTTTTTTCCACATGTGGTCAGTCTAAATCCTTCAGAATGCATTTTGAGCAGAGAAAAAAAAAATACCTAACTGGAACCATGGGGGTGGGGGTAGGTGGTGGGTGGTGGTGTTTGTCTGGATTTTTAACCACAAACTTTAACCAAAACTGTAAAAAAGCATTTTTAACGAAAGAAAAAAAAAATGCCTAATTGGGGGTGGGGGGGATAATTTCTGTCTGGATTTTTAACCACCAACTTAACCAAAACTGTAAAAAAGCATTTTTGAAAAAAGGAAAAAAATGGTTCTGCATGCAGTGACTGTAAATAGTTCAAAATGCATATTGGAGGAAATAACAAAAAAAAAAATGGTCTGCATGTAGTGACTGTAAATAGTTCAAAATGCATATTGGAGAGAAGAAAAAAAAAGCCTAATTGGAGGGGGGGGGGGGGGGGGGGGGGGTAAGGAGTGGTGGTGTTTGTCTGGGTTTTTAACTACAAACTTGGAAACATCCTACCAAGCTACAATGAAATCCCTTCATAATTATGGCCTGTGGAATATTCTAAAGGTTTTCGGGCTTCGGGCCTCTGTTGCCGTCACAGTTGCCTAAAAGGGGATGTTCTCATTTAGACATTATATGAAGTCAACCTATCAAGTTACAATGAAATCCCTCCATAAATATGACCTGTAGACTGTGTTAAAGGGTTTTGGGCTTCGGGGCCCTGTTGCCGTCACAGTTGCCCAAAAGGGGATGTTCTCATCTCGACATTATATGAAGTCAACCTATCAAGTTACAATGAAATCCCTCCATAAATATGTATAGACTGTGCTAAAGGTTTTCGGGCTTCAGGTTCGGGCAGCCATCATGGTTGAATGATCGCAATCAAAAGGGGACATTCTCATCTGGGCATCATGTGGATTGATCCTACGAAGTTACAATGAAATCCCTTCATAAATATGACCTGTAGACTGTGAAGGTTTTCGGGCTTCGGACACCTGTAGCCGTCACAGTTGCCCAATCACTTCCAAAAGAGGACTTTCTCATGTAGACATTATATGAAGTCAACCTATCAAGTTACAATGAAATCCCTCCATAAATATGACCTGTAGACGGTGCTAAAGGTTTTCGGGTTTTGGGCTTGGGCAGTCGTGACGGTTGATAGATCACGTCCAAATGGGGAAATTCTCATGCAGACATCATACGGAGTAATCGTATCAAGTTACAATGAAATCCGTCCATATTAAACATGACCTGCAGACTGTGCTATAAGTTTTTGGGTTTCGGGCTTGGGCAGCCATCACGGTTGACAGATCATACCCAAACGGGGACGTTCTCATCTAAGCATTATACAGAGGCATTCTATGAAGTTGCAATGAAATCCCTTCATAAATACGACCTGTAGACTGTGTTAATGGTTTTCGGGTTTTGGGCTCGGGCAGCCATACCGGTTGACTGATCACAACACAACCAAAAGGAGACATTCTCATGTAGACATGACTTAAAACCTGCATATGAAATTTCGTGACGATCAGACAAGAAATACCGGGTATAGTCTGTACTTGAAGGTTGAATAAAAAAACTTTAACCACAAACTTTAACCAAAACTCCAAATGTCAACTAAACAGGAATAAGAAAAAAAAACAAAAAAAAAAAACACTTGAACCTTCAGAAAAAAACTTTAACCACAAACTTTAACCAAAACTCTAAACGTTAACAGAAAAAGACAGACGGACGGATGGACGGACAAAAGTCATTACTAGAGCCCTCACTGAAAACAGTCGGGCTAAAAATGACAACTAAAAAGTCTGTCATTCAGCCATCTTGAATTTTTTTTCAAAAGATTTTGGCCATCTTGAATTTTTTTCAAAATATTTTGATGTGCATCACCCTCCTAGCATCTCTGACCAATGTTAGAAATCTGAAAGTAATAGCTCAAACTATGTCTAAGATACAGGTGGTAACGTCAAATATGGCAAAAAAATAACAACAAAAATGGCTGCCATTAGGCCATCTTGAATTTTTTTTTCAAAAGATTTTGGCATGCATCATTCTCGTATAGTGTCTGACAAATGTTGAAAATTTAAAACTAATATCTCAAAACATCTCCAAGATATGGGTGATAACGTAACTTGAGAATGCAAAAAATGAACAAACATGGCCCGGCCATCTTGAAATTTTTTTTTTCAAAACATTTTGACGTGCATCATCCTCATAGCATCCATGAACAATGTTAGAAACCTGAAACAAATATATTAAAACATGTCTAAGATACAGGTGGTAACATCAAATGAAGCAAAAAATGATGACAAAAATGGCCGCCGGTTGGCCATCTTGAATTTTTTTTCAAAAAGTTTTGACGTGCATTGTCCTCCTATTATGTGTCACCAATGGCATAAAAATGAAAGTACAGCGTCAAAGCATCTATGAGATACAGGTGGTAACATAAACTAAGATACAGGTGGTAACGTCAAATATAGCCAAAAAATTACAACAGAAATGGCTGCCATTCGGCCATCTTGAATTTTTTTTTCAAAAGATTTTGGCATGCATCATCCTCCCATGATGTCTGACAAATGTTGATAATTTAAAACTAATATCTCAAAACATCTCTAAGGTACGGGTGATAACGTAACTTGAGAATGCAAAAAATGAACAAAAATGGACATCATTTGGCCATCTTGAATTTTTTTTTCAAACAATTTTGACATGCATCATCCTCATAGCATCTATGAACAATGTTAGAAACCTGAAAGCAAATATATCAAAACATGTCTAAGATACAGGTGGTAACATCAAATGAAGCGAAAAATGATGACAAAAATGGCCACCAATCGGCCATCTTGAATTTTTTTTCAAAACTTTTTGACGTGCATCCTCCTCCTATTATGTGTCACCAATGGTATAAAAATGAAAGTACAGCGTGGGGGACTAATAATGAGAATGATACAATCAATAGTAATTAATATTAATTTAAAAGAAAAAAAAACTTTAACCTTGACTAAAAAACTTTAACCACAAACTTTAACCAAAACTCTAAATGTTAACAGATGGACAGACAGAGAGATGGATAGGTGGACGAACAGATGGACAAAAGTCATGACTGTACCCCTGACTGTAAACAGTTGGGCTAAAAATGAGGGTGCCAGTGCAAAAGCCAACATTTTCCTTACCATGTTTTGTATTCAGTCAAATACAAATAATAGTTTGTTTTTACAAATTTGTTCTATTATAATATTAGAACGTTTCTTTTCATGTTCAATTGGTCGATAGTACCTGAGTTTGTGTGATTTCTGAAATAAAACCTGAAGCAGCTTTCAGAAATCACACAAACTCAGGTACTATCAACCAATAGAACATGAAAAGAAACGTTCTAATTATTTTATTATGCCGAACAAAAGTACGTTCATTGTTATAATGTTAAGTGTTAACTGCAGCATGCCATCAGTCTTGTAACAACAATCTAGTCGAATCCAAAAACATGACGTCATTTCGAACGAATGACGTCTCTTCGAAAATGACTTGTCACAAGTGCCGTCGCTTTGGGAGGTTCTGTATCACCAAATGCCAGTGTGTACAGCTGTTCATGTTATAATTCATTGTTAATGCTTGTGTGATAAGTGGTATAAATTAATGGAATATAAATTCATGTTTCTCGGACGACGGCAGTTGATAGAATTAAGCGGAGTGAAACAATTTATTTTGAACTTGAGGCGGAGGCTCAGTGAGGACGGGGATTACTAAACTTGAGGAAATATAATTGATTGAGGTCATAACTCATATTCAGGATTCACTGAGGTGGTGAACAACACGTGAGTTTTTAATATTTCTGATTCTTTTGAATTCATTGTTTGCAGTTAAAATTGAAAACACACCCACTGAAGATGATATATTTGTTGGTAAGTTTGTGTCTACCGGTGACGAAAAAAGTTAAACGAACACGGAGCCAGCGTTTGGTATTGAGAAATTCCAATCAACCGCTGATCAATGGAAGTGGAGCTTACATTTTCTTCGTTCTCTTGTCTCCAGGGAAAAACGTTCTGATAGTACCCGTGTTTTGCCCCCAAAAGTACTATGACTTTTAGAAGGTGTCGAATTAACCAATCACGGCTGATGTTACAAACGTGAGGCATAATAATACAAATCATGCCTTTATGGCACTCTCTAATAATTTGTAATAAAACAATTTTTATGAACAAATTTAGACCGCTAAAACTAATGTAGCTCTCAACCAGTTAAATAAATATTTATTTTGTACATACTCTTGAAAGTCATGTCCCCTTTCGCAAAGAGAATAACAATACTGTATCAATGTATATGACAAACTGCATCACAAATCGCGATGTGATACTGCTAAAATCACTCCCTGTGATAGTTTTATACATTTTGAATTTTGCCTCCAAAATAAATATGATGAATGCAGGTTGAAAAAAACGAATGCGTCGGTGCCTGAGAATCAAACGATTAATTTTCTTCAGCCTTAAAATATGAAAAAATTTATAGTAATTTATATATTTTTTATACTTACCAATGACCCAGACTTAGCTGGTGCTAACTCTTAAAAATTCAGGGCCAAACACAAATTTTGCCCCCCAATCCCCAAAATTTGCATCAAAATCCAAAAAATCAATGTCCTATATGGTCCTCCATACTTTTGTCCACTGCGCATGCGCAGTGTCAAGGAAGTACCGAAATTGGCGCCAAATCTTCATTCTTACAACCAGTGCCTGGTAAATGTTATATAATCAGCGGGGAGGTATGAGTTCCCAACTCATGGGAGGGCCATCCCCGTCTGGGTCATTGGTAAATATAAAAAATATATAAATTACTATAAATTTTTTCATATTTTTATACTGTACCAATGACCCAGACTTAGCTGAATAGAAAAAAGGCTGGAGGGCCTAGGACATAAAAGAAAATCCAATAGGCTCAATTACATATAAACAGAATTATCCCCTCAAGGAGATAAGGAGAAACAGCAGGATTTACATATATTTTTCTTGTTTATACAAAAAAAGAAAGACATATTACCAATCCGTAATTGAGCACAAAAACATCAATGAGAATGAGACTCTTTATACTCATTTAAAAGTGTCCGAGGATTGTATATTAACGCTCATATGACACGTGACATATACAAATGCTTCACACCGAGCTACACTTTAAAAATATTACATAAATAAGATAAACATTAGCTTTACACTTTAAAACCATCCCAGCACCGACTCAGAATTACTGACTCCAGAGGAGGTATTCCCTTGCTTTTCACTATAAAGCAGGCGATATAAGGGAACACCATCCCCCCCCCCCCCTCCTTCCTCTGGGTCAATCACCCCAGAACGAAGAGGGCTGCAGGACAGAGTCACTGCCGGAACAGAAAGCCTGCATAACTATAGTTGCAACTGTTTAGTGGATGACATTCTGAGCAACAGATAATGGACCTAAACAACGAAGGTCGCCAGAAATAGACTCAATATTTCTAAGGTAAGAATTAGTGAACATAGAAGGCTGAGACTAGTATGCAGCCTTCATCAAATCCGTAATAGCAATACTGTTAGCATAAGCCCAAGATGTAGACAGTGCTCTAACTTCATGCGCTGAAATCTCAAGCACAGACTGCTGAGTAGAAGATAATCATTCATAAGCAGTACGAATAGTCAACTGAATCCACCTTGAAATAGAATGGACTGTGATGTCCCTTCTATTAGGCAGCAGAGACAGAAAGAAACGTTTTCGTCCCTTTCTGATAAACTCCGATCTATGTTTGTCAATACGTATAGCTCTAACTGGACACAGCAAAGGCCTATGGCCGTCTGAGGACAGAAGAGCCTAAATAACAACAGGTTCAGGGTTCTTATTAGGAGCCTGATTCTTAGCTAAAAATCCCACATTGGTAGTCAAAGTAATAGTATTACCAACACTATGATAGTGAGAATCATCAACAGATAGTGCATGAAGCTCACTAACTCTTCTAGCAGAAGAGAAGGCTAAGAGAAAAGCTGTCTTATAAGATAAGTATTTGAAATCCACTGTATCAAGAGGTTCAAATTGCGCTTCTTTTAGCTTCAGAAGAACCCAAGCTAAATTCCACTTAGGAATTAACCTAAGGGTTCTAGGTCTATTTATCAAAAAGTTTTTAACTAACTTTGATAAAGAGACATTAGATCCAATTTGTAAGCTATCATGATGAGCATAAGTATCCGATAGCACAGGCCTATAACCCTTAATAGATATTGGCTGCAGTTTGATCTCGTCAAACAAGTAGACCAAAAAATTAGTAATGTCTGGAATAGAGGGATCATAAATATCAATAGAATGATCCCTACCCCAATGAGAGAAAACCTTCCACTTAGCAGCATAATTTAGCGATGAGGAGGTCCTCCTACAGTTAGAAATTGCGTCCATTGCTCGTCCTGTAAATTGCTTGCTGTGCAAGAAGGACCGCACAACAGAAATATGTGAAGGTTGAGACCTTGCGGGTTGTGATGCAGCGTGCGCAATTTCCCCTGCGAAGGAATGTCCTTCCACGCAGGAAGCTTCTGAGGAATGTCTCATAACAGACACCTGAGTAGATTTATCCATGGTCTCTGGGGTGACAGAGATGCTACCAACAGAATCTTGAAGTGAGATTGCTTGATTTTTAGCAATATCTGTTGAATCAACGGAGCTGGAGGATACGCATATCCTATCATTCCGTCACAAGAGATCGAGAGAGCGTCTACTGCGAACGCTCGAGGATCTGGGCATGGCGACACATACGTCTGCAACTGATTGTTGAGATGCGTCGCAAACAAGTCTATCATCGGATGATCCCATTGGTAGCAGATCTGATTGAATACTCGTTTGTTGAAAGTCCATTCTGACGGCGATATACAACCTTTCCGAGAAAGGGAGTCCGCTGGAACGTTCAGACGACCCGGAATATGACGGACCGACAGAAGAACCTGATGCTCTAGGACAAACAGAAGGAATCTTTCCGTTAAGTTGAACAACAGAATGGAATGAGTGCCTCCCTGGTTCTGAATATACGCTACTACTATCGGACAGTATTTGAACATGTGTATTCTGAATAATGTTCATCCAATGACGTAGCGCAAGCCAAACTGACATCATCTCTTTGATGTTTATGTGGTTGTTCAGGAATTGCAGATCCCAAAGACCCTGGCACCTCGAATCTGTTGGGCTCAATGTCGCGCCCCAACCTGTTTGACTTGCATCCATCATAATCGTAAAAATCGGATCCGGCAGTTGCAGTGGAACTCCCTGAGTTAACCACTGAATATCTGCCCAAGTCTGAATCTCTTGCTTTACTTGGGTGGACAAGACGATGTTCCTTTCGATCGAATGAATCTTCACACTCCAATTCTGAGTAAAAAATATCTGGAGTGGACGAGTGTGTAGGCGCCCCATCAGAATAAGGTCCGCGGCGGCTCCACACAAACCTATCAGTCGCATAAATTCTCTCACTGTCACTACATCTGAGTGTAGACAAAAGCGAACGTAACAACTGAATAATTTTGCTCTGGGTAACGCCAGATGAACCAGATTGTTGTGCGTCTCGAAGCTCATTCCCAAGTGAATGAATGACTTGGACGGAACTAGATCCGACTTCTTTTCGTTTACTATGAAACCGAGACGTCGGAGCAATTGAAGCAGACTCTGAACATCGTTCTGAAGCGTTAATCTGTCGCCATACCGCTGAAGAATGTCGTCCAAGTAGGCCAACGTTACCTCAGATGAATGAGCTCGGAAATGAGTTCTTACAGAGTTCTTTATTCGAGTAAAGGCCCAGGGCGCCAGATTCAGTCCGAAGCACATTGCTCGGAACTGATAAAACGACTCATAGGACAGCGAAGCGAAGGTACTTTCTGAACGCCGGATGTACCATGACGTGAAAGTATGCATCCTTGAGATCTATGCTCGCAGCATAGTCGTTCACTCGAATGCTCGCCGTCACCGATCGAATGGTCACCATATAAAATTTCAGAGCCATGATCAGCATGTTTATCCAGCTTAGATCTATAACTGGACGGAACGAGCCGTCTGGTTTTGGAGCCAGGAACAGGTGATTGTAAAAACCAGGAGATTCCTGGTTTTCTATGACCTCTATTGCGTTCTTCTCCAGAAGAGATTGCACCTCTGATAGAAGCGAATCTCTCTTCTGAAGGTTTGACGGAAGCTGAGTCCATCTTGGACTTCGTGTTAATGGAGGTTTTTCACTGAAGGACAGTTTTAGACCTTCCAAAATAACCTCCTGAACCCATTGGTCGTCCGTAATTGACAACCAATTGGTTAAGAATCTTGCCTACTGGAGCGCAATAGAGGTTCTGACCTTCACCTCCTGTACCTGCGAGGCTTGCGGGAGGAGAAACTACGTGCTCCCTGACCTGCACCTCGACCAGTCGACCTAGGAGCATCTGACCGGTTGTCTCGGCCAGCATTACGTCCCCCACCTGAGTCGCTACTCTGATGGTCTCTGGAGTAAGACGTAGAGGCTTTCTTAGATCCTCTATAGGAACTTCCCTTGGACATACTCGCCCCAGAAGTCCCTGACTTACTCCTCTCTGCTATGTCTGTTTTTTTCGAAACAGACTTAAAGAGCAGAGAGTCCGAAGCTTTCTTGTTAATCTGATCGTGGATTAGTGAAAGCTTACCATCGAATAGAAGTTCTCCTGAAACCGGAGCGACTCGAAGAGAGTTTTTCACCTTAGAATCCACCCTAGTGGATGAAGCCAGGGCAACATCACGTCTGACTAACTCCAAATTTGCCACTGGTAAGGTGATCTGCGTAAGATAAGGCGTCTAAACTGGTTCAGTTAGATGAGATTGTCGTACTGGAGAGAATCGACATAGATGCCAGCAATGACAACTCCAAGTCTTCTGCCTGGTCTTCTAAACGCAGAGGAACTCTCGGAACGCCCTGTCCTGCCGTTTCAAATGTATTTCTACTGTTGATGAACAGCAGATGTAGAGCTTGGTGCGATAAGAAACTGGATCTGCCAGTCTTAGAGGCTAGCCTAAAAATAGCGTCATTCAGCAATTCAAATGTCCGTGAGACATTTCTGGACTGGACTGGAAACTCAGGCGCGACGTCTTTAGTCCGGCCAAAGAAATCTGTGTCCGGTGACGCTATCAGTCTCTTATCTGGTATCGCAGCTCTCTGGTTCAGAGGAACAACTTCTGGAAGGAGTTGCCGGATGAAATCTACGGCCACCTTATGTTGTTGTAGAAGGGAAAAATCCAGCTCTGCAGATTCCCTTTCACCATCCGACTGGACCAAATGTGAATCTCGGTCGTCCCTATCTGACATTGCAGGGGAGCGTACCGACCCAGCTTCCTCAGACAGTTCCTGATCTGAAAGAGTTTAAAAAGGTAGCTCCTGGGACGGTGCCTCTTGCATAATTCTTTTATGCGAACGTCCCGACTGGTAAGGCCTCGTGTCCTTGGCTACCGGATGGAGTGACCTGGTCGACGTGGAATCCTTGGTCGGCGAAGCAGACTGGATATCTGAGGTCACGTAGCCAAGGTGCAGTCGTGTGTGCTGGCGTGTGGAAGAGGAAGCCAACAGACTAGCCGCCCCCGGCTGTCTATGCGGCGGATCATCCCGAGCAGGAGGAGTGGACGTATGCTCCGACTGATGAATGTTATGTACGACAACACCTGGCCCCAGATGTTGTTGTAAGAGAGAGGGGCCTCTCTCGCTCGCGGTCCGGATAGACCTGAACGAGATAGCTACCGAACTGACTGGCTTCCTCTGATCCTTCCTCCGATCTGTCGTCGCTGGGTGTGCGTGATCCGAGATTATAGTGCTCGCAACACCCTTTCTCCTCTCCTGGACCGCAACCGACGAACCCGGCGCCACATCACCCACTGTACAAGTGATAGCTTTGCCAGGCAAGCTAGCTGGCGACAAGGTCGTCAATCCTACTAAGGATCTAGGCACAAGGTCAAATTTCCTTGAGCACTTTTACCGCAAGCTCTTCATTTGATTGCGACGACAGCAGCACACTTCCTGAAGACATCACAGAAACATCACCCTGTTCTTGTCCCTCTGAAAAAGAGACTGAAAAACTAGAGTGACTCTGTGGCAAGAGGACCGGCATGGACCTCTCACCACTAACAATATACCATGACACACGTCTCCAACGTTTGTCATCCCAATTGGCACACACTGAGCAAGAATTAGTGCGAGTACAGTGACTACAGCAAATACAATGAGCATGAGAATCCGAAGAACACTTCCTCGATTTACAATTTGAACAATATTCTTTCATATTTAAAAAATATTAAACAGCCGTAGTACTCGCACTAACCCTTGAAAATACAAAGATACATAATAATAACATAATCCATTACAAAAATTTCGAAAAATAATTCAAAAGAAAAAATTTTGACATGAGCCCAAGTTCCCAAAGGGAACGATGAGCCCAAATGGATCCAAAAAAGCCTAAGTGTGGACACAAATTTTAAAACATTTCTAAAAATTAATGTTACACTTACAGACAATATTAATGTATCTGGCTATATGATGAACCTTACTGAAGACAAGGAATCACTGACAGAAGTAACCATTGTCAACGTAAACAAAAGTCAATAAAAAACGGAAACAAGACTCCAGGCACTAAAAAACATGGCCCGAAATCAGTAACCAATTTTAAACACTATCCGATGTAAAACAGAATCTTCCAGAGAAGCTGCAGTACATCGGATGGTAGATGCATGACCAAAACGCCTAAACACCCCAAGGGCAAGGACGTAACCATGGGGATAACAGAATAAACATTCTGTAACTATGCTAAAGCTCCCAAGAAACTTCAATAAAAAAATTTCAAAAATTATACCAAAAGCATGGGAGATTAGCAAGGAAAGGGAGAGAGGAAACATTGAACAAACAGTGGAGATTTCATAGCAAGAATGAAAACATCAGGCCCATGCCCCGAAATTAGGGAACATGAAATAATTTTACATAAAAATTATAAGTTACAGCCCTGAACACATCCTTCCACTGTTTCTTCCTCTCATCCTCTTATTTCATCCTTGGATCCACCATTTCCTTCCATGATTTTGTGTCTGGCATCATTTTAACTGAGATTATAAACACAGATATCAGTGAGATGTTACTAATTGAAGGGCCAAACAAAGAATGAAGATTTGGCGCCAATTTCAGTACTTCCTTGACACTGCACATGTGCAGTAGACAAAAGTATGGAGGACCTTATAGGACATTGATTTTTTGGATTTTGATGCAAATTTTGGGGATTGGGGGGCAAAATTTGTGTTTGGCCTTGAATTTTTAAGAGTTAGCACCAGCTAAGTCGGGTCCTTGGTACAGTATAAAAATATAAAATTCTTCTTAGGCCCCTTAAAGTAGATCTTCTGTTTCTCAGGCCATTTTTTTTATAAAACTGCATGTTGGTGGACATTCTTTTCATTTTTGTAATTATTTCTTTGCCATCAAAAGTTCATATTCTTGGTTTGTTTTATCCTTTAGGCCTCATAATCTACAGAATAGCATGGGTGGTGGTGTATTTCGTCCCATGAGTGCAAGAAGGCTTTTCAATACTAATACATTGCAAAGTCTTGTTGCACTCAAGGAACAAATTTATCGACTTCATTAACTTGGATAAAATATCAGACATAAACCATTTAATTTTTATTTTTTAGGTTTGCATTGGTTATAAGACGAGTGCATGTGGCAGCCAAAAGAACCATTCAGGATGGCCTGAGAAACAGATTTTAAACATTTTTAGGCCCAAAATAAATCATTTTGGGGAGCGGTCTGCCAAAAGTTTGCACCACTCCAAAAAAATATTTTACAGTCTTAAGCTTTCGGGCCATATTTTAATTAATATTTAGTTTCTAGTCAGATCTGAGCCTTTAGCTCTTAACCCAGTATTTTCAAGATATTTTTCATAAAATCTAGTCATGGCTGCTTCATAGCAGCCATGACTAGATCTGATGAAAAATTCATCAAAACTTGACAGAAAATGTTGGTGAAAAAATCCATTCGATTTTGGGGGAGAATTTGATTAAATTTTGATTAAATGTACCGAAATTATTTCAGTTCCAGGAGAAATTCTGTCCTGGGCAGGACTATTCACCTGCAGGTTGCAAGGAGTTAAACACAGTCCACATATATATGCATGCATTGTTCAAGTATACTCAGTGACATTCACAACGCTGTTGTCAATTTTCCCAATTGGTTCAAGACAAAACACACAGTTGATTTACTGATAGCCGGTCACAGGTTGATGATTAATGTTATGCTCAAAAGAAAGTCGTGAACTATAAATTAACTGAAACGTGCAAATGATGATCAGAATGAATGTGTGTGATTGACTTACATAAAGATGATTATGACCTTAACCCTTTACCCAACGAATCGCCCACATCCGCCCGCGTAATATGCAAAACCCGCAGCTGAAAAAAATATTATTTTTCGAAGAATTTCAACAAAACCATATTATGTGACCCCTCTTTGGAACGAGCTTGTCGAGCTCGTTCCAAAGAGTAGTCACATGATATGGTTTTGTTTACATTTTTTGAAAAAATTTAAAAAATGATATTTAAAATAATAAATTTTGAAATCGTCTGCGTTGGGTAAAGGGTTAAAGTGATCTGGTTTGTTGTATTCTGTCGAGTTGACAATGTCACATCAGCGGATCACATGAGCTGCCAAGGGGGACAGGTGTAATCCAGCTATCTGGCCTCGTCAACGAGATGGAATGCGACAAACCAGATCACTTTACTGTCATAATAATCTGTTTATTATTTGCCATAATGAAAATTCACCTTTCACATAAGAAATCCTCATAAAATTGGTTAAGAACAATATTAGGAATTCATGTTATTCGACAATGTTCATTTACACAAATGAAGTGCACCTAGAAATGGATGGTAACCTGTAGAGATGGGCAGTTAACTGAAAATTCGGTTCGGTTTCGGTTTTGTTAGCAAAATCAAAACCGGAACCGAAACAATTACAGAAAACCCATCATCGCGGTTTTCAACTTCAATGTTGGAAAACTCTAATCAGGTCTTCACTTCTCAGGAATAAAGAGAGAAACAACCTAACCTTGTTTTCAAACTTCAGAGACTCGATACCCCTTTTTTAGAACAGCTGCACTAATTGGTATTGCAATATGTTTTTGTTCGAGCACGGCATTTACCGCGAAAATAGGTGACAAAATTACTTCTTGCGCATCGTGTTTTAAACGTTCATCTGTTTATCAAATGTAAGTTCCTTGGCAGAACTGGAACTTGTCGCTTGTTCCACATTTATAATGACAAATATATTTATTTCTACACGTAATTTTGGAAGCTTGAACTCAAAAGACAGCGTCAAAATCACAGTTGTCGTTGGATGGAATTTTGGGGGGGCGCGGAGGGAGGGGGGGGGGGGAAACTAAATTTGCAACAGACTCCAGGGAAAAATTATATTTCTCAAAACTTCAAACTCTTGAGATAATTTATGCAAAATACATTGTGCTCAGGAAATCATAGTACCGGTATATTATACAGGTGTGTTGCCCTGGAAAGGGAGTCCCTGTGACAATGACTGGCACTAAATACATCTTCTTATAAATAAAGTGCAATTTATTTAATGCTCAGGCATCAATTCACGCTGAAAAATTAAGTCATATTCCCCTGTCGGTCGGCAAAACGAAATATCAAAATGATATTTAGAAATCGATATTTCATCGTAGGTTCATTTCCACTGTCTTCGATGTTCAGTGGCAGCACGTTTAATGGGCCGATAAACATTTACATGCAATCATCACAGAGTCAGCACATCAGTAATGAATTCCAGAGTCCCAAATACAAACGAATTCGAATAATTGATAGTGACAGTGACTAAATCAATTCATTAAATCAGCGGTTTCAAAGTTTGACTTTCTCATTCACCTTCCAGCGAAAAGCCGAAATCACTTTCAAATTTCTTCAGTTCAACTTCACACGTCTTCAGTGCATTGAGTTCAAAAAAAATAAAATGACGTGTCTTGTTATTGAAAATAAGAAAGTGGTGTTTTTTGTTATTGTTCTATTTCTTCGAAACACATTGCGATTATTTCAATTCGCCAGCCTTGGTAAATCGTAAAGTTAGGGGAGAAATAAGACGGGACTACTTTTTGTGCGGATATTCACACATTCCAATGGTTGGAGTTTGGTTGTAATTTTTGTATGGACGCTGGTTCGGCACATAAATTTTGCGCCTTAATGGCAAATAAAGGCCACAAATTGGAGAGTTTGTAGTCGTAGAGCACTAAATAAAAAGAAAATTCACGAAAATTTGATGAATACCGAAAATATCTCGTTCGTGGCTACAAGAAATATGAGGATCTTCACGAGCGACTGCGTCGCTCGTGAAGATCCTCATATTTCTTTGTAGCCACTCACGAGATATTTTCGGTATTCATCAAATTTTCGTGAATATCCTCTATATATTGTTACGTTTGTACAGGGAAAACCGAAACCGAAAACCTGACTCTTTGAATGAAACCAAAACCAAAACCGAAACAGACATGAAATTTGAAAAACGCCCATCTCTAGTAACCTGGGCAGACTCAAGTGATGTTCTCCAGTGCCGTCCTCATTCCGAGACCAACAATCTGACATGGAATCAGAAAACCACTCATTATGATCCAATGATCAGGATTCGATGGCAGGAAAACATGCCAGATCACTGATAGGTATATTATAAAACAAGTTATCAAATAACAGAGACCTATTAGAGTGTTTGCTCAGGGGAGCACGAACGAAGCGAGACCGGTTCTCATTAGATCACCGAAGTTAAGCAACGTTGAGCTCGGTTAATCCTTGGATGGGTGACCATTTGGTGATTGATTCGGGTGCTTCCCGTAGTAGTGGCTGGTGTGCGATCAGCGAAGTTTGAATGTGTGATTCTGCAGCGTTGCATCAGATGCCAGCTGTGAACATTGGGAATGTTCACCAGTACTACGTAATCCCCACCGTACCTAGGTGGGGGAAAAATAGGGACCTGTTGAGGTGCTTGCCTTGTGTGCCCGTCTGTGGAGCACCGGCAGTATGCTCCGTTGAGTTGACCTGAGAATGTCATAGAATGAACAAAGGGTGTGAACACCAATGATACGGGGTAATAATATAAGTCAGAGAGCACTGCGGTGGATTCTTGACGTTAACATTGCATTATTATTATATTATTATTATTTTGAACCAATGAACTCAAGTCTTTATTTTGCATTTGTAAAATTGTTAAATCTGCATGCAAATCATGTAAACCACATTTGAGACAGGCATAATCAGAGATGAATGTGCCCAGAAACAAAAATCCCTGAAAATCTTTTATCAGGAGCCAAAGGCTCTTGCTTAATTAATGCTAAACGCAGAATCTGAGAGAAGCCACGGGTCATTGCTCACCATATGTGCAGGGATCTATGTGTGTTAAAACAAAAATTGAAGACTGCCTTCATAGAAAATCACTATCCCTGAACTCTTTAGGGACAAACACTGTAACGAAAATCCCTGAATTCAGTCGAATCCCTGAAAACTTTCAACCCTGGGCAAAATATGGTTTTGGAAGAGTAGCGACTCTCATTTTTGAGGTGCATTTATTAACCAGCAAACTT
Organism: Pictodentalium vernedei; assembly: GCA_031216915.1. NCBI lineage: Eukaryota > Metazoa > Mollusca > Scaphopoda > Dentaliida > Dentaliidae > Pictodentalium > Pictodentalium vernedei. The sequence goes on from CM062295.1 coordinate 753,950,682, forward strand.
CAGCAGAACTGAGAAGCTGTTTGTGGGAGTCATATAATAAAATTGGTTTAAATACCTACCCTGCGAATATTCGTTATTCAAAATATTCGACTGGATCATAATATTTGATATCACATGTCATTTGCAACTGAATATCTATCAAATATCTTCAATATTTTTGTAGTCAAAATGCAATGGATATCAATGTGAACGAGATAAATTTATGTTCAAAACCGATTAACTCACTCAAAACACAAGTACTGGAAAGCTGAAAGTCGTCAATATTTAAACATTACATCACTTGCATTTGGGCAGGGGGTCCTCTTTCAGTTCCCACTATTGAATTGATTACCGATGAATGCTATGTGTAAAATTTTGGCAGTTCACCAGTGTTGATGCACATAAGTGGCCTTTTTCAGCTACACTAAAGATAATAAATTCTGGAGTTTCGTTTAGGACATCCTTTGGGATCGGGATGTTTTGAATTATAAATGAACCCACACTTGCTGAGATGCACAGAGAATTTTGATTATTTGTGGATTAAATATGACACCAACTGCAGAATGTTTGTGTGAATCTGCCCACTGCAAAAAACTATTATTTTTGGTGGTCTGAATTTGTTATTCAAAAATTGTTTTATACAAATTAATGGAGAGTGCCTAAAGGCACTCTCCAATAATTTGTCATAAAACAAATTTATACAAACAAAATATTATTTGCGTTTGACTGAATATGAAACATGAGCCAGGAAAATGTTGGCTTTTGCTCAGGTACCCTCATTTTTCTGAAAGCCCTGATAGTGGCTTCTAGTACTCTACCAGTTAATGAAATGTCGTTTGCGACAGGTTAACTTAACTATGTGCACTGGATTTGAATGTGATTTTTTTCTGTCAGAGTGCTACTTACTTAACGATTGTTAAGTATTGGATTTGATATTCGATCCAGCCATATTTAAATATTCGCAGGGACATAACCTACCCCTGTATCTCTGTAGATTTACTCTGTTCAGTTGACTCCTGGAATATAAAGCTGAAGGCTTCCTTTGAATAAGGTACATTGTCTTCAATCTGTTTCCGGAAACTTGAATCATACCATGCATAGCCAATTACCCCACCGGTGGCAACTGTTGTCAGTCCCAGAAGTTTGAAAAAAACTCCACCTCTGAAATACATAAAAAATACTATGTTGCATTATCTGTTTTTTTTAAGGGACAATAAGCCACGAATTTGAAAAAAATAAGTTGACCATTTGACAAAACCATAATTTCTGTTGTGTTCTTACATCATTTGTATGAACACGCTCATACTGATTAAATAATAACTTGAGGGCGGGAATTTACTAGCATTATCCCAAACTAGAGATGGTCTGTCACCCGGTATACCCTCACCGGGGCATACCGCCTAGTGTGGGTAACGGAAAATGGGCATTCAATTTTTCTAAGTAAAAACAAATCCAAAATGGCCACCAGTCCGACATCTTAAAACCAAGCGGGAAAAAAATTATGTCACACACTTCCCTTCATCATGTTGATCTTTTTTGTGAAGTTTCATTAAAATGTGGCTAAAACTGTGGAAGTAGTTCGCTCCACAAGTTTACACAAAAAAAATCCAATATGGCCACCAGTCGGCCATCTTGAAACCGAGCAGGAAAACAATCATGTCATGTACTTCCCCTCATCATGTTGATAATTTTTGTGAAGTTTCATGAAAATGCGGCTAAAACTGTGGAAGTAGTTCGCTCCACAAGTTTACACAAAAAAAATCCAATATGGCCACCAGTCGGCCATCTTGAAACCAAGCGGGAAAACAATCATGTCACGTACTCCTCCTCATCATGTTGATAATTTTTGTGAAGTTTCATGAAAATGTGGCTAAAACTGTGGAAGTAGTTTGCTCACAAATTCACATGAAAAAAAAATCCAATATGGCCGCCAGTTGGCCATCTTGAAACCGAGTGGGAAAAAAATTATGTCACACACTTCCCCCCATCATGTTGATCATTTTTGTGAAGTTTCATGAAAATGAGGCTAAAACTGTGGAAGTAGTTCGCTCTACAAGTTTACATGTGCAATGGACCGACGACGATGACAGACAGACCGACCGATGGACAAGTTGACTCCTATATACCACCCCCCCCCCCCCCACCCACCCCCAACTTCGTTTTGTGGGGGTATAAATATATGCCATAGTTTTTTAATCCCAATCTTGTTACCTGATCCCTTACGGAAATTTCCAGCACAGTATGATGTACAATGTCATTTTCCGTATCTGTTGAAACCAGCTCTCTTGAAAGACTGTGGTGAAGTTTGTCTACTCTTTTTTCTATTTATAGGATATGCATCCATGAAACCTATCTCGGTTTGCCACTGTTGATACTCAATCTGTGGGTTTTATTGGAAGGTTAACTGCACTTCACTGAATATAATACAAAATTTTTGATCTGACATTGTCAAGTTATTAATAAAATATGCACAGTTGTTGTTTGTGGTGATAAAATATTCAAAAAGCAGCTGAGGTATTAAATTATTTCCAAATGTTCCAGAAATTCTGTTTACATGCAGTCCTGGTAATTCATCCTTGTTTCCTCAGCAAAATAATTGCTGTGGACAACTGGTGTTTCTACAAGCCAGTTCGATTGTGTACAAATCATCAGGGGGTTGGCCATAGTCTCAATTGCCATGCACATGTAGTATGTCGTGAAGCAAAAACTTTCAAGTAATTTTAACATGTGAAAGAAGTATTTCGAGATACATGTGTATATATTCACAATCAATGTGCAGAATCTTTCACTCAATTAGATCATACTAATATCATGAACCATGTGAATGCTGGGAAAAAATCTTGGAAGTATATATGCTCAATGTGTATAGTAGGAGTGAAAATAAGATGCAGCATAAACTCTGTGAGAGCTTACCAGAAACTGATGTCAGATTCTGGTGTTATCAACATAGAAGAAGCAGATCACATAGTTTCTAGTGGTTATGCTGCAACTTGTACTGTAAATTGTAAGATTAGCAATACAGCATAGTGGAACCCACATGGTTTGATTCCTTGTGTAACCGTGAAGCTGTGTAATTTCTGCCACCACAAGGCTTTCTGAAGAAGCCATCCTCGGCAGCATTTATCCTGTGGATATTTTTCGTTTCCTCAGCATTTTCCTCGGCACTGCTGATTTCTGAGGGTGAATAACCAGGGCTGTTGCATGTACTTCTGGCAATCACTTCTGACAAATTCGTTTATATCTTCACAATGTCACATCTTCTGCAAATTCGACCACATGAAAGTTTTTTAACCTCAGATTTAAGTCATTACGTGCCACTTCTGATGCCCAATACTTTGCAAAAGGGTTTTTTTAACATGCCTTTTCACACAGAAGCAAAATCTGAGCCGATAATTTTTTCAAATTAGCGGCTTGATATCCCTTTAATTTTAACTGTTCCTATGAAGACAGAGTTAAAAGGGAATGAAAGAAACTCAAACAGTACTTGTATTGTTGTAAGATTAAATCTTTTACAAGGATTGGCAAGTAAGTTATACTTATATCAAAACCTCTCCTTAGCCTAGTGGCACATATTTGCAGGATGACCTACATGTAGAGGCAGCTTCATAGCTTCAATCTTCTTGAATACTATGAGGGGGGGGGGGGGGGGGGGGTCTTTAGCCTGCATGTCTCAATCCGCCAAATGTACAGCCATTTTATAAGCTCATCTGGACAAGACAGTATGATACGACAGCATCAACCCTTAAACTGATAAAGTCAGAGAGTGTTCAGACACCTTGAGAACTTTTACTTAGGCCTGTCATAGTTAATCAAGAAATCAACTAATCATTAGAAACACCCAACACAGAATACAATTTCAAAGTTGACGATTATGAGTTTTCATCACTCCTTTACAGATGAATATTAAGTTATTACTCTCCTCTCCATCATGACAGTAAGAAGTGTCAGAGGCTGTAGGATATCAAAATACATTGTAATTGATATGGGACAGAAGAAAAAAGATACAACACAAGACACCAGGTCTGGCATTCCAGAAAGAATGGGAGTACAAATAATTGTCTTTTTCAGTTTCCCAAGAAGTGCAATTGCCTTCTTAAATCTCAATGAAGCTTTCATTAAACTCTTGACCACCTCAGGTCCAAACCTGAGCCTCAGCTCAGGTTTGGGCCTGAGGTGAACAGAAGTCTAAATTTTCCTTGGAGGGCAGTGGGCATACAGCATGCCTGCATGCCCAGGCCTTTAAATTCATTTATTTTGGGCACACCCTTTTGTCCTAATTTGGACACATTAAAACCGGAAATAACAGCTTTATCCTGTTATGTTTTATTGCCATGCCTTTCTTTGTATTTCTATAATCATATTATGATGGAAGTTACTCTCAAATGTAGAAGAGGCACAGAGAATTTATATATTTTTCTTGATGTCTTCACATCTATAGTTTGGACACAACTGTAAACGGTGTGAAACTGGGGTAATCTAAAGACCTGCATGCCTAAAGAATGTCCGGCCTAAGGAACTAACGGCCAAAAATATTGTTTTCCATATAGTTGTTTCTAGAGGTCACGGAGTCTGATCAAACTCTACTTTAATCACTTATTCTTCTTCAAAAGTGAAACATTAAAGTTCATAATCATACCAGCCCCACTTTTATGGGCAAGAATTGATTACAGGGCATATGACCACCTCGACTTGGGTGGAAATTAAAGGCCTGCAACAGGGATCTATAACAAACTTTCATCTTACTTCTTAGGTGGATCCACAGGTGGTGGAGGAACTGGCTGCTGTGCAGGTTTACTTTCTGCAGGCTTTGTTCCTTTCTCTGCTGCTTTTCTACATTGTGATGAGTGTACTGATCGCCTGCATCCTGACTGAAATGGAGTGGAAAAAAAATTATATCAGACTACCGTATTTACTCTATGTATTGGGACACTCTATGATTTGGGACACACATTTTTTCCAGAAAACTATATTTTTTTTATGCTCCAAAGTTTGGGACATTCAGAGATTTGTTTCCAGTTGGCCCGTCGCTAGTAGCAGATGACACTCGAAAAAAAAATTTGTGAGTAACTAAAAATTTTCATTTTTTGCTTCCAAAACATAGCTTATAATCCCTCATTGGAATGAGCACAATACGCTCATTCCAATGAGGGATCATAAGCTACAGTGAAAACTAGAAGTCCTGTCATGAAAAGCGCACAAATAGCACATCGATCTGCGCGTTAATCTACGCGTTATGACCCTAGCAAGACTATCAAATTCTGTACATATGGCCTGTGCACAAGCAATGTTTCAGCCAATGGACCTCCAGGTAACCCGGAGGTCCATTGGCAGAAACATTGCCTGTATTTGCTATGAGTAATCAGGAGAACCTGCCGTGCTTTGGATGCCATTCGATATGGCAATTGCGTGCAATTCCTACGTGCAATTAAGCCTAGATAAGCGCAAAATTTGGGACAGGACTTCTAGTTTTAACTGTATGTTGTGGAAGTAAATGAAAGTGTCAATGACACTGTAGCTCAACTTGTCAAGACAAAGACATGTACATGTATAGTATGTGACACAGCAATGACAAACATCTAGGTAATGACCTGATAACAAAGGTACATATAAAGTATTGTAACGGTCTGTACATGAATACTGACCGTTGCCTGTAACAAATGTATAGGTAAAGTATTGTAAAGGTGGGTGACAGTCAGATGCTGAACTAGAAAAAATCTTTGAGTCCCAGAGTGGGTCTGACTGAACCCCAAAATATTTGTTCTCATAGCACAGTGATAACAAAGGCACCCCAAAACACACTCGTTCCTGTCCCAAGGTGAAAACAAAAGTACTCTAGAAGTTTTGTGAAGATCAGTTCATAAATACGAGCTGTATAGAACTTGTGACAAAAAACTGAATGGACCTAATTTCGGTACAAAATGGTCACTGGCAGCCATCTTGAATTTTGAACCGTACCCAGAAACACTCATTCTCATCCCAAGGAGATAACAAAGGTACCCAAGAAGTTTTGTGAAGATCGGTTCATAAATACAGCCTCTACCCTGAGCCGTATTGACATGTGTGCTTACATTGTGTAAATAGCACTGAATAAATCAAAGTTCATCTAATTTGCATAATTTCGGCACGAAAAAAAACACCTTACAATATGTGATGTATTCCATGTTACTAAACATTCATACAAAAATTTATTCAAATCAGAACTTTCATACAGAAGTTCTATACAAAAGACTGATTGCACTAATTCTGGTACAAAATGGCTGCTGGTGGCTATCTTGAATTTCGGACCACACCCAAAAACACTCGCTCTCATCCCACGGTGATAACAAAGGTACCCAAGAAGTTTCGTAAAGATTGGTTCATAAATATGGCCTCTAGTCTGAGCTGTATAGAAGATGTGTACAAAAAACTGATTAGACCTAATTTCGGTACAAAATGGCCACTGGCAGCCATCTTGAATTTTAGACCGCACCCAGAAACACTCGTTCTCGTCCCAAGGTGATAATAAAGGTACCCAAGACATTTCGTGAAGATCAGTTCATAAATACAGACTCTAGTCTGAGCCGTATTGACATGTGTACTTACTGTGTGTAAGTCGCACTGAAAAAATCAAAGTTCATCTAATTTGCATAATTTCTGCACGAGAAAAAAACCCGTATTATATGTGATGCATCCCATGGTACTAAACATTCACACAAAATAATTATTCAAATCAGGGCTTTCATATGGAAGTTATGTGCAAAAATCTGATTGCACCTAATTTTGTACAAAATGGCTGCCATCGGCCATCTTGAATTTCGGACCGGACCCAAAAACACTCGTTCTCGTCCCACGGTGATACCAAAGGTACCCAAGAAGTTTCGTAAAGATCGGTTCATAAATACGGCCTCTAGCCCGAGCCGTATTGGCATTTGCACTTACAGTGCTGAAAGTAACCCCAAAAAACATCAAAATTAGTCTAATTTGCACAATTTACGTACGAGAAAGAAACCCGTATTATATGTGATGTATCCCATGGTACTAAACATTCATACAAAAAATTATTCAAATCAGAGCTTTCATATGGAAGTTCTGTACAAAAAACAGATTTCTGCATCGTCGGTACAAAATGGTGGCTGGCAGCCATCTTGAATTTCTGACCGCACCCAAAAACACTCGTTCTCGTCCCACGGTCATAACAAAGGTACCCAAGAAGTTTCGTAAAGATCGGTTCATAAATATGGCCTCTAGCCCGAGCCATAGCAGCTTGGCACTTACAGCTCTGAAAGTAACACTAAATAAATCATAGTCAGTCTAATTTGCATAATTTACGCACGAGAAAAAAACCCGTATTATATGTGATGTATCCCATGGTACTAAACATTTATACAAAACTTTATTCAAATCAGAACTTTCATACAGAAGTTCTGTACAAAAAACTGATTTTTGCATCATCGGTACAAAATGGCCACTGGCAGCCATCTTGAATTTCGGACCACACCTAAAAACACTCGTTCCCGTCCCAGGGTCATAACAAAGGTAAACAAGAAGTTTCGTAAAGATCGGTTCATAAATACGACCTCTAGCCCGAGCCATAGCCAATTGTTGACGTACGGACAGACGGACAGACGGACAGACGGACAGATGGACGACGGGCCATGACAATAGCTCAAATTTGACTTCGTCAAAGTTGAGCTAAAAATGAAAATATAAAAAAAATTGGTCGGCAATTTTCGTATATAATGATGGAAAACGAATCACACACAACTTTATTCAGCATCAAATCAAGACCAGGCTGTGTTCTTTCCCCATTTTCTAAGAATTGGGACACCTGTGAAAATAATTATTTTTAGCTGTCCCAATACATAGAGTAAATACAGTAACCCTTTACCCAATGCACAGAATATCAAAATTTATTATTTTAATAATTGTTTTTTGAAATTTAAAAAAAAATTGCAACAAAACCATAACATGTGACCCCTCATTGGAACGAGAACAACAAGCACATTTCAATAAGGGATCATATGATACAGTTAAAACCAGAAGTCCTGTCACGAACTGTCCGCTTATCTAGGCTTAATTGCGCGTATGAATTGCACGCAATTGCCATATCGAATGGCATCCAAAGCACGGCAGATTCTCCTGGTTACTCATAGCAAACACGGGCAATGTTTCTGCCAATGGACCTCCAGGTTACTCGGAGGTCCAGTGGCTGAAACATTGCTTGTGCACAGGCCATATTTACAGAATTCGATAGCCTTACTATGGTCATATCGCGTAGATTAACGCGCATATCAACGTGCTATTTGTGCGCATTTCAGGACAGGACTTTTAGTTTTAACTGTATGATATGGTTTTGTTGAAATATTTTTTTCAACTGCTTAATTTGCAAATTACGGGGGTGGATGTGCCGATTTTTAAGGTAAAGGATAAAACAAATCAAAGAACATCTGCACACTGTTCACACCACTGGTGCACAGTAAGTAGGGATTACCCACCAATTTTTCAAATAAGCTTTTCGCAGCAATAATCAAATTCTTAAAAAAAATCTACAAAGCCAAATAATGTGACCCCTCATTGAAATGAGGTTGTTGGGCTTGTTCCAATGAAAGGGTCACATGATATGGTGTTGCAGAATTTAAAAAAAAAACATTTCTACTGCACAATTTGTATATTAGGCACGGTGGCGTTGTGAACGACCAATGCTAACCCTATTTGTGTGGAGTTAGTTAGTATGTTGGGGAGCTGACAGTTGCTCGGTGGTTCTATCTGGGTTCTATCTGGGTACTCCGGATTCCTCCAACCATAAAACTGTTGTGGTCATGATTAGCCATTGTGCAGAAATATGTGACCTTAAACACCAATAAATAAATAAATAATTAAATAAATAATTAAATAAATAAATAAATTGAGGAGATTGAAACTGAATAAATAAATAAATAAATAAACTGAGGAGATAGAAATTGAAGAGAAAAACATACTGGAGGGAAAAATGAATGCAAATTTGAGAGTTTTTCTTCAAAGTCATTTCAACTTTCTACACGTTATTACATTACAGCTCCCTTGTACATGTATGGATCACTTTCCATGGGTGGGCAATATTTCCATTTAACATTAGATTCCAAACACTAATTATAGGAATAATCATCAAACATTTACATGTAATTCATGAAGCACTTGGTTCAGCTCTGTGCTTCATTAATTAAAATTTTGCTGATACAGTGTAATCCTGTATTATGAATAGCCACTTTGCCAACGAAAATTCGTCAATTAACAGCCTTTCAGGAGTATTCAATTAACAGGAATTGTGTCACTTTCCTGTATTCTAGAGATAAACTTAGCATTTATTCTATTATATATTGTTTCACAGAGCTCCATGCGCTGTCAAACAAGATATAATAGATTAAATGCCTGTATTGGATGTACTGAGGCTAAATTAAGGTCTCCAAACAAAGGACAACTGGGGTGAGTCAGGGTAATTTCTAGACAGGTTACAATTTTTTTTTATTCAATTAACAGGACTTTACTCTGTAACATATATTCAAACAAGAGCTCACGTATCGCTGAAACAATACAATGTCCCCTACCGGACAAATGAGCATTAATAATTATAAAAATCATTCGGTTGAAGCATTTCCAAAAAAAGTCCGGAAAACTAAAGTGTGACTGACAGACTGACTGCCAGACTGACGGATGGACAGACTTGATCTGTTAGTCATCGTTCTATAGTAGGTTATCAAAAATGAAATCATTCCGTTGAAGCGTTTCCAAAAAGAGTCCGGATAAATTGATATTTTGGCTCTTTTCCATATTTCCAAGGACCATAACTTACACAAGAATAATGCAATCAGCATGAAACTCAAACTTGATCTGTAAGTCATCGTTCTATAGTAGGTTTCCAAAAATGAAATCATTCTGTTGCAGCGTTTCCCCAAAAAAGTCCGGAAAACTGATATTTTGGCGCTTTTCCATATTTCCAAGGGCCATAACTTACACAAGAATAATGCAATCAGCATGAAACTCAAACTTGATCTGTATGTCATCGTTCTATTGTAGGTTACCAACAATGAAATTATTTGGTTGAAGCATTTCCAAAAAAAGTCCGGAAAACTAAAGTGTGACTGACAGACTGACTGAGGGATGGACAGAGTGCAAACTTATAGTCCCCTTCGGCATTGCTGGTAGAGGACTAAAGGTTACCAAAAATGAAATCATTCCGTTGAAGCGTTTCCAAAAAAAGTCCAGAAAACTGATATTTCCGCTCTTTTCCATATTTCCAAGAGCCATAACTCACACAAGAATAATGCAATCAGCATGAAACTAAAACTTGATCTGTTAGTCATCGTTCTTTTGTAGGTTACCAAAATGAAATCATTCCGTTGAAGCGTTTCCAAAAAAAATTCTGGAAAACTGATATTTTGGTGCTTTTCCATATTTCCAAGGGCCATAACTCACACAAGAATAATGCAATCAGCATGAAACTCAAACTTGATCTGTAGGGAATCGTTCTATAGTAGGTTACCAAAAATTAAATCATTCGGTTGAAGCATTTTTAAAAAAAAGTCCGGAAAACTAAAGTGTGACTGACAGACTGACGTATGGACCGAGTGCAAACCTATAGTCCCCTTCAGCGTTGCCGGTAGGGGACTAATAACAGGTCAATTTGTACTGGAGGTATGGTAAATGGTTTTGTGTTGGAAAATTATATTCAATTAACAGGGTTATTCAGTTAAGAGATAGCCAATTAAGAGGGCTCCACTGTAATGATTTCATTACCTGATAAACACAGACGTGGACGTTGCTGCCCATGTGTGGATTACAACCAGTCCACAACGGCTATACTGTGGTAATATGGCCAACACCGAGTATTTGATCTCTTTTAAATTTGAGTTTCATTTTGCATTTGAGCGAGGGAGCGTTTTCTTGGCAATTTCGCTTGGCTTGGAGTTGACTGTGAGAGGGAAATTATTTCAGGGATACTTCTGCCCTCTTTGGGAATGGGCCCATAGCCCAAGACATTGGGAAAATTTGCATTATGGGGGCTTTGATTGGGAATTATTTTTGCAGAGGAAAAAACATACCAAAAAAAAAAAGAAATTTTACATTCGATATGGGGCAGAGAACATCAAGACCGATACCTAAACAACTGCATGCATCTCCACAAGAAAGTTTTACAACAAATGGAATCATGTTCACACAGTCTCAGGGACCGATCAGGACTATTTAAAATACGCTCTAGCCTCGGAGCCTATTTTTTCAATTCATGCGCCAGATTTCAATTTACGGAGTCACACTGCTGTTTGTAACACACACCGCAAGTATGTAATAGCTCTCATCATTTACATTTAGTACACTATAGCAAACATTAATCTTCACTGTGGTTTCTGATCAAGTCTTGGCTGCCTATTTAGGCAGCCAAGACTTGATTAGAAACCACAGTGAAGATTAATGCAGGGCTTATATTTCGACGAGAATCCAAGAATCGATTCGCACAAAGATTCGCGCAATAAAACCGACGAGAATCCATGTAGATTCTCGCTGCACCTCTGCTAGGATTCGCGTGAAAAATTGAGTCAATTTAACCCTTTAACTAACACAGCGGCAACAAATTAACAAATAGAAGGCTAACATGACCTGAAATATCCTGACACTTTGTCAATAAAACCTTACAAATATGGCTGTCATTGGAACCGGCTCATTGAGCCGGTTCCAACGACAGCCATATTTGTAAGATTTTATTGGTAAATATTGTTCATTTAATTATTTTATCGTTTATTTATTATTTATTGTTTAAAAATTACCAAATTTAGTTTTAAAAATTAAAAAGGTGTGTTGGGCAAAAGGTTGACATGTGTTATCAGTATACAACAGTGGTTCAACCATGGTGGCGTCATGGGATCTTGGGACACTCATATTAGGTATGGATTCTCGCAACCATTTTCACGAGAATCCAAATGGATTCTCACAAATTTAGACGAAATATAAGCCCTGTAATGCTTGGTAATTAAGACTTGAAGTATTAACTTAAGCACTCTACAACAATGATAAATGATAATCATATATATAATACATGTAAGAGTGTCTCTCTCGATTATCCATCGAAAGAATATCAAAATATGGTCTGAGAAGTTACGTGCCAACTGAGAAGCCTATTTCTGAGATTTAAGAGCCAGGTCCTGCTGTTTCAGAACCAAATACGCACTGGCGCATGCCCAGGTCGGTCCCTGCAGTCTCTGTAGTCTCTATGAAACGGTTCTCATACTATTATAGAAGAACTTGTCATTTGTCTTTGAATTAAGATTTTGCTTGGCAAACAATATAAATTTTATATACAGTTCGTATTCTGGACTGGGTGGTCATAAGGCCTCAGAAAACCAATCAGTTCAGGGCACCAGTTGCACATGCAATTTTTGTTTGAATGGGAATGGAAACAGGGAAATGTGGTGTAAAGAATTGGGAAAAATCATGCCCGAATATCATTGAGAAGGTTTATTCTCAACAATCGAATGTCGAAAATTGTCAACCTAAAAAGACGAATCCCAACAAGAAGAATTTAATTAAAATGACTATACAGTAGAACCTGTCTTGAGAGACCACCCTTTTTCTCTGGCAAAACTGGTCTCTCATGACAGGTCCATTACTGAGTAAAACAACCAAACAGTACAAGGTCACTGTGGTCTCTCAAGTCAGGTGGTCTTTCATTTTAGTGGTCTGTCAAAACAGGTTTTACTGTATAACCCATTTATTTTGACATTTGGGGCAAAAATGTATATGAGAAGAGTATTTTGAAGAGGAATTTTATTCCCCCCCTCCCCCCCAAAAAAACTCCCTGATGTATTTCAAATATATCATTTATTATGACCAGCTCAAAAAACTCAATACTTATGTGTATGCGCAGTATACCGATAGATTAGGGTTCCCATTGATATCAGAAAACCAAATTTAAGCACTATTTAAGCACTTTTCAGACTCTAACAATGATTTTCAAGGATGGTTATAATTTTGATATGAAATAAAACACAATAGCAACACAAAACATTTTTTGTGAGCTTAGACATCATTCTTTAATATTCCATAGCCCTTTGCCTATATAACAGGCAACAGTTTTGAAAAAAAAATTAAATGAAAGTGACAATGACACTGTAGCTCAACTTGTCAAGACAAAGACATGTACATGTATAGTATGTGACACAGCAAAGACAAACATCTAGGTAATGACCTGATAACAAAGGTACATAAAAAGTATTGTAACGGTCTGTACATAAATACTGACCATTGCCTGTAACAAATGTATAGGTAAAGTATTGTAAAGGTGGGTGACAGTCAGATGCTAAACTAGAAAAGAAATCTTTGAGTCCCAGAGTGGGTCTGACTGAACCCCAAAATATTTGTTCTCAGTGCACAGTGATAACAAAGGCACCCCAAAACACACTCGTTCCTGTCCCAAGGTGAAAACAAAGGTACCCAAGAAGTTTTGTGAAGATCGGTTCATAAATACAGCCTCTACCCTGAGCCGTATTGACATGTGTGCTTACATTGTGTAAGTAGCACTGAATAAATCAAAGTTCATCTAATTTTCATAATTTATGCACGAAAAAAAAACCTTTACAATATGTGATGTATTCCATGTTACTAAACATTCATACAAAAATTTATTCAAATCAGAACTTTCATACAGAAGTTCTGTACAAAAGACTGATTGCACTAATTTTGGTACAAAATGGCTGCTGGTGGCCATCTTGAATTTCGGACCACACCCCAAAACACTCGCTCTCATCCCACGGCGATAACAAAGGTACCCAAGAAGTTTTGTAAAGATTGGTTCATAAATATGGCCTCTAGTCTGAGCTGTATAGAAGTTGTGTACAAAAAACTGATTAGACCTAATTTCGGTACAAAATGGCCACTGGCAGCCATCTTGAATTTTAGACCGCACCCAGAAACACTCGTTCTCGTCCCAAGGTGATAACAAAGGTACCCAAGACATTTCGTGAAGATCAGTTCATAAATACAGACTCTAGTCTGAGCAGTATTGACATGTGTACTTACTGTGTGTAAGTCGCACTGTATTATATGTGATGTACCCCATGGTACTAAACATTCACACAAAAAATTACTAAAATCAGCGCTTTCATATGGAAGTTCTGCGCAAAAATCTGATTGCACCTAATTTTGTACAAAATGGCTGCCATCGGCCATCTTGAATTTCAGACTGGACCCCAAAACACTCGTTCTCGTCCCACGGTGATACCAAAGGTACCCAAGAAGTTTCGTAAAGATCGGTTCATAAATACGGCCTCTAGCCTGAGCTGTATTGGCATTTGCACTTACAGTGCTGAAAGTAACACCAAAAAACATCAAAATTAGTCTAATTTGCACAATTTACGCACGAGAAAAAAACCCATATTATATGTGATGTATCCCATGGTACTAAACATTCATACAAAAAATTATTCAAATCAGAGCTTTCATATGGAAGTTCTATACAGAAAACAGATTTCTGCAGCGTCGGTACAAAATGGCGACTGGCAGCCGTCTTGAATTTTGGACCACGACCAAAAACACTCGTTCTCGTCCCACGGTCATAACAAAGGTACCCAAGAAGTTTCGTAAAGATCGGTTCATAAATACGGCCTCTAGTCCGAGCCGTATCCAATTGTTGATGTACGGACAGACGGACGACGGGCCATGACAAAAGCTCAAATTTGGCTTTGCCAAAGTTGTGCTAAAATTGGAGAGCATTTATTTCTGTTGACAAAAATGTTTTTTCTACTTGAAATTTGACATCAAGTAACTACAATTTGCCCACTATTTATTTGATTTCTCCTACATACATGTGATCAAATTGTCTTTGTCAAACAGTTTGAGAACCAAACTGCAAGTGATTTCAATGCCCAGTTCCATCATACTCATAGAACAATCTACCCTCACCCCAATGTCCCATACAACACTTTTGGGTACCAAAGTTGTTCTAGCAGACAGACAACAAATTAAAATGTCAAACCAAATGAAATCTTCTTACTGCATGACAGGTGCATCATAATGCCCAAAGAAACTTTCCTTTCCATTTGCTTCATCATGAGATATTTACATGTAGCCTTTAAGAATGTCCCATACAACACTTTGCAATGTCCCGTACAACACCAGTACATGTTAACCTACCTAGATGTAGGAACTTAGATTTCAGATGGAGCACAGCACCTGATTGTAAGCTTGTAATCAAATTATGGGTAATAATACTTTTGTGCAGAAGTCTAAGAACTATGCTTTGGAAGTAAATTTTAAGAAAATTAAGAAATTGAATCCAGGATTTTGTACACGTTGCACCAACAGTATTTTCCCAAATTCCCAGTCACATGACATGTGTAAAGGTTTAACTGGCTGAGTGCTAGATTTTTTTAAGTCAGGTTTGATCATCAAAATTAGTTTTATTAAAAATTATTGGAGAGTGCCTAGAGGCACTCTCCATTAACTTTTAATAAAGTAAATCTATATAAACACAATTGTATTTGTTTGTGACTGAATTCGAAACTTGAGTGAATAATATAAAGATTTTAACCTCACATGGTACAGTTAAAACTAGAAGTCCTATCATGAAATGCGCACAAATAGCACATTGATATGCATGTTAATGTGCGCGTTATGGCCCAAGTAAAGCTATCAAATTCTGTACATATGGCCTGTGCACAAGTAATGTTTCAGCCAATGGACCTCCGGGTAACCCGGTAAAAACGTCAAGATGTTTACAGAATGAGTCAATCACATTCACTTCAGCAAAAGGGTCCCGCACTTTACTCATTCCGAGAATGTAATTGGTTGAAATGTCTAACGTGTGCAAATGGTACACATGTGTTTTTCCCACTTCAACTTGTTTCTGTATTCGATGTAAACAGCATTTCGTTTCTATCACAGTGATGATTGTTCACCAACAAGCAGCACTTATGACCATTTCTTTTAACAACAAATGTTTCAATGTCTTTAGTGACAGATTGAGTGGGTAACGATATTTCGGTTCCGTCATTTTGTGACCACGGTACCGACACGCTACCGGTAACGATCGTTACCGTGAAATCCTGACACTTGCCCAAGAAGTTTCATAAAGATCGGTTCATAAATACAGCCTCTAGCTCGAGCTGTATTGACATGTGTTCTTACTGTGTATAAATTGCACTGAATAAATTAAAGTCTATCTAATTTGCATAATTTCTGCTTGAGGAAAAAAGCCTGTATTATATGTGATGTATTCCATGTTACTAAACATTCATACAAAAATTTATTCAAACCAAAACTTTCATACAGAAGTTTTGTACAAAAAACTGATTGCACCAATTTTTGTACAAAATGGCTGCTGGTGGCCATCTCGAATTTCAGACTACACCCCAAAACACTCGTTCTCGTCCCACAGTGATAACAAAGGTACCCAAGAAGTTTTGTAAAGATCGGTTCATAAATATGGCCTTTAGCCCGGGCCGGCCTCTAGCCCAAGCCGCATACAAGTTCTGTACAAAAAACTGATTGTACATAATTTCGGTACAAAATGGCCGCTGGCAGCCATCTTGAATTTTGGACTGCACCCAGAAACACTCGTTCTCGTCCCAAGGTGATAACAAAGGTACTCAAGAAGTCCTAGCCCGAGCCATATTGACATGTGAACTTACTGTGTATAAGTAGAACTGAATAAATCAAAGTTCATCCAATTTGCATAATTTCTGAATGAGAAAAAAACCCGTATCATATGTTATGTATTCCATGTTACTAAACATTCATACAAAAAATGATTCAAATCAGAACTTTCATACAGAAGTTCTGTACAAAAAACTGATTGCACTAATTTCGGTACAAAATGGCTGCTGGTGGCCATCTTGAATTTCGGACCGCACCCAAAAACACTCGTTCCCATCCCACAGTGATAACAAAGGTACCCAAGAAGTTTCGTAAAGATCGGTTCATAAATACGGCCTCTAGTTCGAGCCGTATTGAATTGTAGACGGATGGACAGATGTCCATATGGACGACACGTCAAAGTTGAACTAAAAATGAAAAAATATTAACATCTGAATGACGATTTTTGTGAATAGCACTGGCCGGTTTTGGCCGTTACGTTGGGTAAAGGGTTAAATTTTTATACAAACAGGAGACTTATTAGAGATCTTCTAAGTATTAAATTACTTATTAACATATATTAAATTACTATACTCTCTCAAAAAAGAAAGTGTGCATGCTAATAAATAACACTAAAAAAAGATCTATATCATTTTCATTCATGGAAATTTTATTCAATCACAGATGAATCAATTTGTGATCAACACGAGAAATTTCATTACGCTACGACGAATACTCTTGGTGCCATGGAGAGTCAAAGACACTAAGGGTCAAACACAAAAGTCACACACTCAATATCTGGTATGACCTCCGTCTGCATCGGCTACTGCTGTGCATCTACGCCTCATGGAAGCGAACAAGTTAGCATGGAAGTGTTGTGGGATGTTGTTCCATATTCTGATAAGCTGTCTTTGGAGTTCCACAAGCGTTGACGGTGTATGGGGAAGCCGGCGTAGCTGACGTTTCATTTCATCCCATACATGTACGTGCTCAAGTGGTGAGATATCGGGTGAATTTGCGGACCAGAGAAGAACATCTACCTGTTGTTGCTGCAGATACTGTTGAACAACACAAGCTGCGTGGGGTCGGGCGTTGTCCTGCTGTAGAATGACGCCGGGGCCGTGACGTTGCAGAAATGGGACAACAACAGGTGTAAGCACTTCATCACGATATCTGGCTGCATTGAGATTGCCATCAATAATGACCAGCTCAGTTCTGTTACGGGCAGTGATGCCACCCCACACCATGAGAGACCCTCCCCCATAACGGTTTCGCTCCACGACACATGGATCTGCGTGGCGTTCGTTTCGACGTCTGTACACTCTCTGGCGGCCATCTGATGATGAAAGATGGAAACGACATTCATCTGTGAATAAAACACGTCGCCACCAGTGTAAGGGATGCCTGAGATGTTGTCTACACAACTACAGTCGAGCACGACGATGACGTAATGTCAAAATCGGACGAATTGCAGATCTTCGAGGACGTAAGCCGTATTCTCTCAGCCGGTTGATTACTGTTTGAGGATGTATCCGTCTCAGGTTAGGGATGTTCCTGGCTGTCGTCATTGCCGTTTGTTGCCAGTTCCGGAGATGGACGACACGGATATACCGATCTTGTGCAGGGGTGGTAACTCGGGGTCTCCCGGAGCGGGGTCAGTCTTGAACGTCATCATGTTGTGCATGTCGATGGACTAGCCTGTCTACAGTGTTACAGTGGCAGTTCAAATGCTGGGCAACCTCTCTGTGTGTTCTGCCAGCTCTAATCATACCCAGGGCAAGGAAACGTTGATTCATTGTCAATCTTGGCATGCAAATGTGGAGTCGTTTTAACAGCAGCGCAAGTTTGAATGTGAACGATAGGAAGGCCTTACTTTAGTGTTTAAATACCCAAGGATTCACACTGCTGCATGAATTTTCAGACTCTCCACGTGCAAAATATGCCTTTTCACAAACGTGCAGCACGTCATTTAATGTTAATGCAATTTTAATGAGGAAAGCTGTTTTTGTGTTCAAAATAACTTATTCATGAACAGGTTAACACTCTTTACACCTACGAAATTATTTTTTTGGAGTTTGATCAATTTCTGCAATGCACACTTTCTTTTTTGGGCGAGTATATATTAAATAAAACTGTTTCAATGTTGCAGTATTGTGTTTATTGGGAAATAGACATAATGTCCCGTACAACACTTGGATTTGTCCGGTACAACTTCTTTTTTTTTGTGGAGATCAATGAAATAGCAACTTTTGTGTGAAAATAATCATGTTTGGATGTATGATCTTTTATTCGTCTCCCACTTCGGTATGTTTTTATATTATTTATTAAATTCAATTGTTCCGAGAAATTATCATTATATTCTCACTGACTGGAGGCAATGGAAAATTGATCATTGATCTTTGTTTACAAGCTTGTTATCCATCTATCAGTCTGCCGTCACTCCCTCATGGTGACAACTGGATTGAGTGGCCGGGCTTCCAGAGTCTTCAAAGTAGGATTGGATATGTGCGAACATGTAGACATTCCAAATCATTACGTGATTTGGTTTATATGATTTTGACGACTTCCACGTTGTATGCTTTCAACCAATCAAATGCAGAGGCGGGGCAAATGATTAAATTATACAAATTTATGCAAATATTCATGAAATTTACTTGTTCTCTTTGAAAGATAAATTTGTTCAATCTTCAAATCTGGTGCATTGATTAGTTGTACTCCATCCACATAGAACAGAAATATGGCAGAATAGTTGACTACCCTGTTTATCATGTTGCCAAAATGTTCCGTACAACACTGTAATATTATTTCATTTTATGAGAGATGTATGCACAGCATACCATGAACTGATAATCCAGGGTTTTGACACATCAATACAGTTAAAACTAGAAGTCCCGTCCCGAACTGTGCGCTTATCTAGGCTTAATTGCACATAGGAATTACGTGCAATTGCCATATCGAATGGCATCCAAAGCACAGCAGGTTCTCCTGGTTACTCATAGCAAACACAGGCAATGTTTCCCCCAATGGACCTCCGGGTTACCCAGAGGTCCATTGGTTGAAACATTGCTTGCGCACAGGCCATATGTACAGAATTTGATATGGTCATAACGCGTAGATTAACGCGCAGATCGACGTGCTGTTTGTGCGCATTTCGTGACAGAACTTCTAGTTTTAACTGTATGTCATGTGTGCATGTTAAACTGTCACAGAAAATATTAATGGTTTTGGAAACACAAAGGAAAAGAATTTTCAAAATGTCCTGAACAACACCAAAAGAATTGAATCTGAAAGCTTTTGTGACATTGCATGTATGTGGGGAGGTTTCACCTAAGATGTATTTTCTCTGAGGTTATAGGTAAACTGAATTTAAGTACTTTTCAAGGGGAGTAATGGAAAATCAAGTACTTTTCAAGGCTAGAAACAATATCAAGCACTTTTCAAGAAAGGGCCAAAATTCAAGGACTTTTCATTTGAGTGGGAACCCCGTAGATACATGTATGCACGGGAAATATTAGAAGATAATGTACGTGAAATATCAGGATGTCAACCACTGTTGGGCAGTAATGGGATAATTAAATATCATGGTATTCAGAAAATGATACTGCAGGAAACCGTTATACCAATTATTTTTTACTGCAACGTGCCAAACGTACATGGGTGAAATATTTGCTTGCAGCATTGCCCAAAACGTCTGCTGTCTGCTAATAATTGCATCCAAAAAGAGTTAATCAGAAGACGCTTTTTTCGTGACTGCAGTGGACATTCCGGATGTAATTCTGTGATGAAATGGAAGCTGAGGAGTATTCAAAATATTATAACACTCAGCAGTCCTCAGATTCTGAAGCATGCATTCACACACCACACTTTTATTACAAGAAGTGTCAAAATTAACACACCTCCGCACTAAATTGTCTTTTTAAGTGATTGTGGTAATGGACTGGTTAGTAATCTCTGTATTTGTCTTGCCTAAGAAAGCGCTAATGACTTGCTTTTGTTTATTTGAAAACATCAGAGTACCTTGCAAACATCTTGTATCAAACACTTCTGAGCACAATATTCTGAAAGCAAGATGCTATCATGACATCAGCGTCTGCAAACACTTTAACAGCCAATCACTTTCAAATAGTACAGGTGTAATATTACAGGGAATCCCTTGGCATTTGCCAAGGAACATTTCCATGTTTTAAATAGCAGGCATGCCGTTGGTCGAACAATTTGACTAACTACATGTATGCATGCTTACTGGAATACATTCCATGCGTCTTCTCAATCGCTTACATGATAATGGTCACTGTGAAACAAAAGACAAACCACTTGAACAATTGGGAGAGAAAAGTATTTAAAGTAATAAAGAAACGTTTCATGATCTGCGAAGACAGACAGGGTGGTAAAAAGGGAGAAGATCCAAATTTAAACCAACAATAATCCACACCAGAGAAGTAAAATTACTTGTAGTAAACCATGATCAGAAAGTTGAAATTTGCATACCCGGGGTAAAACCAACTTTTTGGTATATTGATTATGGTTTAATTTGCCGGTATCGTTGATGGTATTGAAAATTGTACATTGTACTGATTATAATCTGTGTACAGAAAAACCACCCAGCACTAATTTCAACACTGGTGAGACACATCAAGGGGGGTACTCTTGAGTTCCAAATAAAAGTACAGGGCGGAATTTTAGTACAGGGTGGAAAATTGGAGAAATACAAATGGAAGTACAGGGCACAATAAAATAAAGGGTAGAAAATTATGACAAGAGTTGCTGTCATTTTTGGAACACCACTAACGCATACAGGACTGTTACCTGGGCTTTTAAGCCGGAGGTCCACTGGCAGAAACATTGCCCGTGTTTGCTATGAGTAACCAGGAGAACAACCTGCCGTGCTTTGGATGCCATTCGATATGGCAATTGCACGCAACTCCTTAAGCCTAGATAAGCACACAATTCGTGACAGGACTTCCAGTTTTAACTGTATGTTTATTTGGAACTCAAGAGTAACTGAACTGAACAATAAACTTTACATACTGAAAACATGGTTGTGACAACCATGCAACATACATGTTGCATAACAATGATCTGCAATTTAAAAAAAAAACATTGTATTTTAGTTTCTTTCTCTATTTTATCTATTTTATTCCCTTATCATGTAGTGATGTCTACATTGTGGAATCATACTGCAGACTATGGGCTGAACACATTGTATTTATTCTTTATCATTATATACTCAATGCTACATCACATCATGATCACAGGCCAGGGACTTCGATCAGCTGGGAACCATCCTGGTTGCTATCAAAAACAGAATCAGTCCAATTATTGTGTTAATTGAGCCTAGGTAACCCTCTCTAAAGCCCATTAGTGTTAACTCCCAGTTTTCCAAACACTTCTACAGTTAAAACTATAAGTCCTGTCATGAAATGTGCACAAATAGCATGTCGATCTGCACGTTAATCTACGCGTTATGACCATAGTAAGGCTATCAAATTCTGTACATATGGCCTGTGCACAAGCAGCGTTTCGGCCAATGGACCTCCGGGTAACCCAGAGGTCCATTGGCAGAAACATTGCATGTGTTTGCTATGAGTAACCAGCAGAACCTGTCGTGCTTTGGGTGCCATTTGATATGGCAATTGGACGCAATTTCTACACGCAATTAAGCCTAGATAAGCGCAAAATTCGGGACAGGACTTCTAGTTTTAACTGTAGTTACTAAATATTTAGATATAGAAAAAATATTGTTTCTGAGGAACCAGATGACCTTCTTATACAACACCTATCAAAAGACTCCCTTTAAAAAGTTATCATTTTTTGTCCCCAATGTGGAACACATAATAAGACAGGGAAGAAATTCTTCTTCCCTGACTTAGTGTGCATTCTGCAAATACAGTTACAGTTAAAACTAGAAGTCCTGTCACGAACTGTGCGCTTATCTAGGATTAATTGCGTGTATGAATTGCACGCAATTGCTATATTGAATGACATCGAAAGCACGGCAGGTTCTCCTGGTTACTCATAGCAAACACAGGCAATCTTTCTGCCAATTGGCTGAAACATTGCTTGTGCACAGGCCATATGTACATAATTTGATAGCCTTACTATGGTCATACCGCGTAAATTAACGTGCAGATCGACGTGCTATTTGTGCGCATTTCATGACAGGACTTCTAGTTTTAACTGTATACTGAATCCACATGACAAATCATATCTAATACTGAATCTCCTTTTTCTCAACACGTAGAAACAGATATTTTAGACATGAAAAAGGATACCACTTTTACAAATAAAGCACTACGTTCTGGTGGACAAAGCCCTTGGTTATGAAACATAAGGTGGGCAATTATTCGACTGCACAAAACACTAATCGATTACTCGTGTTATCAATGATTAATCAACTTATCGATTAATTGTGGCACCTCTCGTTTTGATGGCATCTGGGATGTGTCCTGACTGATTGAAGCAACTGGCCTTCGACCATGATGCAACAAAGCATTGAGTACATAACAAAACAAGAGGCCCCAAGTGGCCTTAATCGCTCGCCTGCCAAAGTGGTTCAAAGAAGTATTTGAGGTCACATTCAGTTAGACATGGTTCATCAACACTACAAAGGAATGAAGTCATGACAAACACTAAGGAATGGATTTGAACAAACCTGAACCTAACATGCACCCCCTGACACCCCCTCACCCTACCCACAGAAAGCCCCAATATTAAGCCGGGAACTCAAATTGAACAAACTTGAATCTCACCCCCTTATGGATGCTGCATACCAAATATCAAAAGCTTCTGATTGGTGGATTGGAAGAAGAATATTCCTCTTATTGCACTAATCTGAACATTTGGGCTCCCATAGAGAGCACAAATATGGACCCAGGGATTTGATTTCAACAAACATGTGAATGAATCTTCCAAAGATGTTATACATGTATGTGAAATATAAAAGCCTTTGGAGCAGTGGTATGGGAGAAGAGGATTCTTTAATGTTTTTCTCATTAACCACAGTGTTAAAAAATGATGACTCAGCATTTTTTCAAAGTCCTGGAAAAGTACCCTATGAAAAAAAACGATGGCAATTTTTTTTTTACCATTCCTTTCTGCTGTTCCTAAAGAAGCTTCACACACAATAAAAATTCTCAGTGCCGTGTAGTTTTGGAGATGGGCATTTTAAATTTTTTCAATTTTTAGCTCCTGCAGTTCCAATGGGGTGACAGGAAAAATGTTTTTGGCATAAATTAGGTACTTATGACCCAATAAGCCCTCATATCAAATTTGGTTCAAATTGGCCTCTCAGTTTGGAAAATAGAAATTTTGGTACAATTTGGGCTCCCACAGGAAGCCCAAATATGAACCCAGGGACTTGGCTTTAACAAACTTATATCTCACCTCCCTAAGGATACTGTATACCAAATATCAAAAGATTCTGACTGTGGATGTGAAGAAGATTTTTGAAGAATATTCCTCATATTGAAATACAATGTAAGTTAAAATTCGGGCTCCCACAGGGAGCACAAATATGAACCCAGGGACTAGGATTGAACAATCTTGAAGCTAACTGCCCTAAGGATGCTGCATACCAACCAGACTTGGGGTCAAATGCAAATGCATTTGCATTTAAATACATTTAAATGCGTGATTTCAAGTATTTGCATTTACATTTGAATATTTTAGAAGCAAGTATTTGCATTTGCATTTGAAAGAAAAAATATTTGAAATTTCAAACACTTTCCAAATACATTTCAAATACTTTTGTCTTAACTCCATAAATTGAACTTTGCATTTGTTACTCAACAGATTAATTATATCTAGTTTTACACAGTTTGCTGGAAAGGGAATTCCTTCTTGTTAATTAATTTGTTTGTCCAGTCTAAAGAAATCTTGAACTTGGAAGATTACTGTGCTGATAAAGTGTGTTCATACAAACTCTGACAAGAGGCACAGCATGGTGTAATAAATGACCATCCACTTAGTCTTTTGAATCATCTGAAGTAGCATATTTTTTTTTATCAGAATACAGCCTAGGGCATAACACAGGTGGAAAGTGGATTTAGGAACACTCATTCAACACTGGGTGAAAAAAAATACAGCACAGCTACAAGAGAAATTATATGCCAAGCAGAAGAAATTGAATATTATTTTCTGTAACTGAACAAACTGAATTTTTTGATCAGTCATCAAAGGACCATTCTAAGCTTTTGTTTTTTTTTAGTGGGGATTATAGATTAGGACCATTGTTATTACTCGAGATATTTGATAGGATGTAATCAATCCACAATGGCCGTGCTAGGGCCGAGATAGTAATACAAAAATGTTTAATAAACATTGAAAGAAAGATTTAGTTGATTTTTAGTTTTATTTTCTTTAACTTGTCAGAATGTATTTGAAAGTATTTGAAAAGTATTTGAATTGATTTTCAAATGCATTTGCATTTGCACTTGCATTTGAACAATTTCAGCTGCATTTGCATCTGCATTTGCATTTGAAAATTTGAAAAGTATTTGCATTTGCATTTAAATACTTTCCAAAGTATTTGACCCCATGTCTGATACCAACTAAAAAAAATTCTGACTGCTGAATCTGAAGAAGAAGATTTTTAAAGAAAATTCCTCATATTGAACTAAGTTATAATTCGGGCTCCCACAGTGAGCCCAAATATGAACCCAGGGACTTGGCTTGAACAAACTTGAATCTCATCCCCCTAAGGATGCTGCATACCAAATATCAAAAGATACTGATTGGTGGATCTGAAGAAGAAGATTTTTAAATAATCTTCTTTAGATCCACCAATCAGTATCTTTTGATACCGGTACTGATTGGTGGGTATTCCTCATATTGCACTAATTTGAACATTTGGGCTCCCATAGAGAGCCCAAATATGGACCCAGGGAATTGATTTCAACAAATATGTGAATTAATCTTCCAATAATGTTATATGTGAAATATGAAAGCCTTTGGAGCAGTGGTTTGGGAGAAGAAGATTCTTTAATGTTTTCCCCATTACCCACAGTGTTAAAAGTCCCGAAAAAGTACCATATGATAAAAACTGATAGCAATTTTTTTTTACCATTCCATTCTGTTAGTCCTAAGGAAGCTTCACACCAAATAAAAATTCTCAGTGCTGAGCAGTTTTGGAGAAATGGGCGTTTTAAATTTTTTCTATTTTTAGCTTCTGCGGTTCTCATGGGGCGACAGGAAAATATTTTTTGGCATAAATTAACTACATGTACTTATATCCCAATAAAACCTCATATCAACTTTGGTTCAAATCAGCCTCTCGGTTTGGAAAATAGAAATTTTGGGCGGGGCAAAAATTCTTGCCCCTCCCATAACGATGGCAAATATAGCCCCTAGAACTTCTCTTGAACAAATCTGAGTCTACACCTCAAAAGGAAGCTGCACACCTAATATCAATTCTCTGCTACTGCTGGTTCATGAGAAGAAGATTTTTTAAGATTTAGGCTCACTTTATGGGCATGGCCCTACCAGGGGGGGGGGGTCAACTTGATTTGAACAAACTTGAATTGACATATGATAGGGAACATGCACACCAGATTTGGTTCAATTTGGTTGAGTAGTTTGTGAGAAGAAGTTGATAATGTAAAGTTAACAATGGACGGATGACGGACGGATTAGTAAAGCTCCCCATGAGCTTCGCTCGGGTGAGCTAGAAATAAATACAATATGTTCAGCGGGTTGTCAGCAGTGTGATTTCATGATGCAGACATCACAACATAACAGAAGAATAAAATGAGAAAAAACTAAAATACAATCTTTTTCATCTGTGAGGCAGATAACTGTTATGCAACATGTATGGTACGTCAAGTTCATTGTTCAATTCCATTACCTCCCTTGATGTGTCTCTCCAATATTGACTGCACCATTTTAAATCAAAGTTATTATTAAATAGAGACATGAAATATATGTGTTCAGAATATTTTTGGTTAATACAGCTGAGTCTATTGCATTCATACACTAAACTGTATTAATTTATGCAGGGGGAACACGGGGAACGCCCCCCCCCCCCCATCTTTTTTTACCGGAGGAACGGCCTTCCCCTATAAATTCCATAAACCATCGGAAAAAAATGTAACAAAAACGTGACTAATAGAAAATTTGATTATTGTTCGACCCACCAATTCAATTCATATCATATAGGTTCGTTGGATATGACTGTAGCTCCTGAAAATGTGCAGCGCATTGCTCATAAACTACATGATATAATCATATAACAATAATCTCAGTCCAAAGTACAGGCCTCGCCACACTAGTTTTCCCGGTACGTGCGTGTCAACTCGATTTTCCGAAAAATCAATAGCTAGAGGAGCAATGCCAGGGTACTTACGAAACAGCCCGGAAATAGCCGAAATAGCATTGTTTCGGCTCTGATTTCCAGAAAGATATCCACTCTCGTGCTCTTCCCCAGCGCGGTCATCGTTTTGTGATGTTTGCCGACCCCCAAAAATTTATTTAGCAATACATCACTGATTTATTAGTCGAGTTGTGACGAAGTCAAACTCGACTTATAGTTTGGTGAATGGCGGGCGGGCGGGCGGGCGGGTGGGGGGGGCGGGCGGGTGGGCGGGCGGGCGGGCGTAAACAATTGGTTTCCGGATGATAACTTGATAGTGGTTCAACTCACATTCATTAAACTTCATACGTAGGTTGGTCTTGGTGGGAGGAAGAACCCTATTGATTTTGGACATGCTACGTCGATGGTCAAGGTCACAGTGACCTTGAACATAGTAAATCTTAAACAATTGGTTTCCGGATGATAACTTGATAATGGTTCAACTCACATTCATGAAACTTCATAGGTAGATTGGCCTTGGTGAGGGGAAGAACCCTATTGATTTTGGACTCGCTACGTCAAAGGTCAAGGTCACCGTGACCTTTAACATATTATATCGCAACAATTGGTTTCCGGATGATAACTTGATAGTGGTTCAACCTAGAGTCATGAAACTTTATAGGTGTGTTGGCCTTGGTGCGAGGAAGAACCCTATTGATCTTGGACTCACCAGGTCAAAGGTCAAGGTCACAGTGACCTTGAACATAGTATATCGCAACAATTGGTTTCCGGATGATAACTTGATAGTGGTTCAACCTAGAGTCATGAAACTTCATAGGTATGTTGGCCTTGGTGCGAGGAAGAACCCTATTGATCTTGGACTCACCAGGTCAAAGGTCAAGGTCACAGTGACCTTGAACATAGTATATCGCAACAATTGGTTTCCGGATGATAACTTGATAGTGGTTCAACCTAGAGCCATGAAACTTTACAGGCGTGTTGGCCTTGGTGTGAGGAAGAACCCTATTGATGTTGGACTCACCAGGTCAAAGGTCAAGGTCACAGTGACCTTGAACATAGTATATCGCAACAATTGGTTTCCGGATGAGAACTTGATAGTGGTTCAACCTAGAGTCATGAAACTTCATAGGTGTGTTGGCCTTGGTGTGAGGAAGAACTCTATTGACCTTGGACTCGCCAGGTCAAAGGTCAAGGTCACAACTTGACATTGGATCTGTGATCCTGAGCGGCATTTTTTGTTTATCTATTGGTGTTTAAGGTCATATACTAATGCACAATGGCTAATCATGACTGGGACAGTTTTATGGGTGGAGGAAGCCGGAGTACCCGGAGAGAACCACCGAGCAACGACCAGCAGCTGCCAGATCCCCAACATCATAACTCGGCACTGCTGCACAGACAGGGTTAGATTGGTTGAAGACATGCGTACCATCGACATGCAGTACGCTTTAGTACATGGCGTCATCATGCCCCCATGTGGACAATCGGGTTAAGTGCCTTGCCCAAGGACACAACACGGGAGTCCAAATTGATCGCTCAGACGGTCACCCATCCAATGATTAACCAGGCTCGACGAACTGTATTACAGTAAAACCTGTCTTGAGAGACCACTGTCTTGAGAGACCACCTGTCTTGAGAGACCACATCTACCAGGCACCGATTGGTTTTACTCTATAATGGACCTGTCATGGGAGACTACCTGTTTTGAGAGCCACCTGTCTTGAGAGACCACTGTGACCTGGTACCAACTTGTATTTTTATGCCATAATGGACCTGTCTTGAGAGGCCGCCCCTTTGAAGACTGAAACCATGACAAAAACTTTTTACCTGTTCTGGAATTGGAAAATCCATTGTGGTTATACTAACATAATTAAAAGTATTAAAAGCTCTTAATTGGGATTCAATTGCTAACTCATAAAAGATTGAGATGTTTTTATATGACCCCTGTGAAAAGATTAGGATTATTGCTGAATAAACAATTTCATACATACCTGAAATGTGACAGATAGGAATAAAAATAAATTTGTGTTGAAAATCTTTTTGTATGAAATTGAAATGGACTGTTATAAAAATTATAAAAATAAATTAGTGTTGAAAATCTTCAATGAAGATTTTCAACACTTATTTATTTTTATAGTTTTTATAGCAGTCCATTTCAATTTGTTACAAAAACTTCATAAAAAGAACAACTACAAAGTAATTACAAAAATCTATTCTTCTCCATTTCTGAATTTTGTGGTTGGTTATTCACTGACTTGAGAAAACCTGAAACCTGTTATGAGAGACCACCTGTCTTGAGAGACCACCTTTGTGTGGCCCAAAGGGCGGTCACTCAAGACAGGTTCTACTGTAACACCATTTACATGTACTAGAAATTAGAATAATCACACCCTTTCGGTAATCACCAGACCTTCAATGTTGAAAAATGAAGGCACACAAATAATAACACTTCTATTTTTTAACCTAGGTTTAAAGTTTTTACAGTCAGGCCTGGCATTTCAACACTCGTGCAAATATTTCAATGCCCAAAATGAAAGATCATCCAATGACTCATGTGACCACAGTTCATTGTTATGGGTGATCAGTGACAGTGTAATTGCTTGAAAATTTGAAAACCTTTTAATTTTACTCATCCTAACCTCATTGAAATTCTGCTACACAGTTTAACCCAAATTTACGCAAATTTTTCAGAATCAAATAAATTAGTTTTCCCATTGTGCAAACTAAACCATTCTGTGCTGCATGTTCTGGAAAATCCCAGCCATTCCTTATAGATAGTTGCTACTGCACATGTGCAGAGTAAATTTTCCCAACGAACATACAAAGATCACCTTCTACAGAAGTGAAAACAGAAGTCAAACTACTTTCCAAGTTTGACATGTGTCTGTGGATTAACCTGGCCTCATCAGGTTGTTACAGTCGTACATGTAATGATGTTACAACGGCAACCTGCATGTCAGTGTTCCTGAAAATTTTGAGGTGCTCAAGTTTTTATTAGCCAGCTTTGGGTAACCAGGCATGTGATGACATGTAAACTCCTCAAAATCAAAGATCTGAATCACGATCTTTTTACACAAAAAATACATGATTATTATATTGTCTAATATTGCCCAGCACTATAGATGACCTACCCAGAGCTAATGACATTAGTGTTGACTCCAGGTTTTCCAAACACTTCTAGGACAGAATTGTACTGCATTCTCTTAGCAGTATTACGTTTTTGTCAATCCAGCAGGTGGCAGTGCTTGGGGTTGGGGGTCTGAGGGAGAGGCATGCCCTAAAATCCCAATCTAGTAGTGTATGGAGAGATTTTTTTTCCAGGTTTGGTTTCGGTTTTATTTTTTTTTAAAACCCCGGTTTTGATTCGGTTTGCGGTATTATTTCCAGGCCCTTCAATTAATGTAAATCACTATCGTCTTACTAGAAAAGACCATAGAAATGTCACCTGAGAGCTATTTACATGTAAAGTGTTTTATGTCCCACTGAATGCACTGGGACATACAGTTAAAACTAAAAGTCCTGTCGAGAAATGCGCACAAATTGCACGTCGATATGCGCGTTAATCTATGCGGTATGACCCTGGTAAGGCTATCAAATTCTGTAAATATGGCCTGTGCACAAGCAATGTTTCAGCCAATGGACCTCCGGGTAACCCGGAGGTCCACTGGCAGAAACATTGCCCGTGTTTGCTATGAGTAATCAGGAGAACCTGCCGTGGTTTGGACGCCATTCTATATGGCAATTGCGCGCAATTCCTACAAGCAATTAAGCCTAGATAAGCGCACAGTTCGTGACAGGACTTCTAGTTTTAACTGTAGCACACTTCACAAGCACTCAGTTGACAAAGTGTTTAATATGAATTTGGGGTAGATTGTATGTCTTTTGTTTATGTTGTTGTTGTATATGTTCTATTAGGTAAATGATATACATCAGGGGCAGTGTCATGGGATGCTAGCCCCCCCCCTACCCCCCCCCCCCCCCCTCACACACACACTTCAAATTGCTATCTGACATAATCTGGGTGCCTTTGAAGACCACATCAGGCATTGTAGAAACGCTCAGATATCCCCCTCCCCATGGCATCCAAATAATCCAAATATGAAACATCTCGATCTTGGGCCCCCACATCTTACTTAGCCCACTCCCCCCCCCCCCCCCCAATCGAAATCCTGTTGCCGCCACTGCTATACCTTATATACATGTTTTGTTATTTCGCGTTCAGCTTTAATTGCGATAAAATGAATAATTTGGACATGTAACTTTTCTGTTATGTTTAACATCACCCTAATACAGGGACTCCATTCACTGTCTTGTTCCTCGATATCTTGCCTCCTTTTGAAGTACTGAGAGTGATCTCTCCTTCATGTTGTTAAGTGCAAAATAAAATGGATTTACAAGTACATCAACGAGTACCACATGGGGAATAAATAGTCAAAGTAAATAACACTATATAATTATCATTATTATTTTATTTCACGCATTTAATGAGATAAATATGACTGAAATAACATGTTCCGACACTCACCCAATTTCGTGCAGTAGGGCTTAAAAAGCCCACACACACTGGGCAGGGTCGATCTTGTGTAGGCCCCACAGGCCATTCTCACAGACGGGGTGCGACTTATACAAAGGTAATAGACTAATAGTTGCAGTGGAGGTAATTTGGCTGAAAATATTGGGTGTGAAGTATATGTGGGAGCGACTTATACAGAAATAATCGCTTTTGGATTTGCCAGTTCTCTGCTGATGTTCGCTGCCATTTTCAAAATGAGATTACAAGGGGGTCATTGTAAATTTCAAAGTTTAATGTCAAAGTATGCAAAAACCATATGGCCGTTTTTTTGGCGCCTGTTGGTTCGGTGTTTTGGTTTGCTGCAAAAACTGAAACCAAACCGAAAAACCTTCATGCTCTATCCCAATCCCCCCCAAATGTTACACTGAGATTGAGGCATAAACAGTGAAACAATGTTTGATGTTGAGGAATGTTCATTACAGTACCTTTGGAAATGAAGCACAAACACAACTCTGAAGTCAATATGGGCTATTGTCATGGTTTGAAAACAGGAAATATGTTAATGGTTTGTCCATCTGTCCTATCTTCCATCCATACTTCTTTTGGTTTCCGTACGATAACGTGAGTAATCAATTTGATATGTAAGTCATTTATCAGGATAATTGAGAGAATACTGGCATGCAGATTAGTGTTAACATGGTCACTGACAGCATACAGTTAAAACTAGAAGTCCTGTCACGAACTGTGCGCTTATCTAGGCTTAATTGCACATATGAATTGCGCGCAATTGCCAAATCGAATGGGATCCAAAGCACGGCAGGTTCTCCTGGTTACTTATAGCAAACATGGGCAATGTTTCTACCAATGGACCTCCGGGTTACCCGGGGGTCCATTGGCTGAAACATGCCTAGGAAACGAAAAAATATCCACAGCAAAAATACTACCGAGGATCGCTTCTTCAGAAAGCCTTGTGCGGCGGAAATTATACAACTTCCAGGTTACACAAGGAATCAAACCGTGTGTGTTGCACAGTTGCACTACGCTGTATTGCTAATCTTACAATTTACAGTACAAGATGCAGCATAACCACTAGAAACTGTGTGTTCTGCTTCTTCTGTGTTGGTAACACCAGAATCTGACACCAGTTTCTGGAAAGCTCTTACAGAGATTTCCACAAACTGATGTCATATTCTGGTGTTATCAGCATAGAAGCAGTGAGATACTTAAGTTTGTGGTTATGCTACATGTACATCTTATTTTCACTCATACTCTACAGTTAAAACTAGAAGTCCTGTCATGAAATGCGCACAAATAGCACGTTGATATGCGCGTTAATGTACGCGTTATGGCCCAAGTAAAGCTATCAACTTCTGTACATATGGCCTGTGCACAAGCAATGTTTCAGCCAATGGACCTCCGGGTAACCCGGAGGTCCATTGGCAGAAACATTGCTTGTGTTTGCTATGAGTAACCAGGAGAACCTGCGTGCTGTGGATGCCATTCGATATGGCAATTGCGCGCAATTCCTACGCGCAGTTAAGCCTAGATAAGCGCACTATTCGTGACAGGACTTCTAGTTTTAACTGTACATATTGAGCAAAATGCTGAGGAAACAAAAAAGTTTCACATGGTTCAGGATATTGGCATGATCTAACTGAATGAAAGATTCTCCACGTTGATTGTGATTATATACACATGTATCTCCAACTACTTTCATGTTAAAATTACTTGAAAGTTTTCACCTCGCCGCATACTACATATACATGACAATTGATGATTTTTACAAATACGAACAAGCTCCACAGCAATTGCCATAGAAGCACCGGTTTTCCACAGCAATTTTTTTGCTGAGGAAACAAGGATGAATTACCAGGACTGCACGTGTATCTGAGATTTGCAGCCTGGGTAACTTGTGGCTGTAATTCTAAAGCTTTACATGTTAATGACACTTCAAACAATCACCAATTATTTGGCCATTATAAAATCTGTTTGAGAATCTGTTCCTCGTGAGAACAATAAAGGCATGAGCATGTCTGCCCACGGTGCAATTTCCTTGTCTTCCTGGCATACAGTTAAAACTAGAAGTCCTGTCATGAAATGCGCACAAATAGCATGTTGATATGCATGTTAATGTACGCGTTATGGCCCAAGTAAAGCTATCAAATTATGTACATATGGCCTGTGCACAAGCAATGTTTCAGCCAATGGACCTCCGGGTAACCCGGAGGTCCATTGGCAGAAACATTGCATGTGTTTGCTATGAGTAACCAAAAGAACCTGCCGTGCTTTGGATGCCATTTGATATGGCAATTGCGCGCAATTCCAACGCGCAATTAAGCCTAGATAAGCGCACTATTCGTGACAGGACTTCTAGTTTTAACTGTAGATAATTACCTCCAATTGGAAGCCAATTTTACCCCAGATTCATTCTCAGAGCAGAGATTTTCCAAACTTTTCATGGGGAGAACCCCCTGACCCACACACTAGAGAGTGGCGTAGCGATCAATGTATAAAGGCGATTTACGAAAAAGCTTGGTTGGGCCAAATCTTTGTCTCGTGGAAAATCGGTCGCTTTCTGTGTTGAGCCTGGAGTCATACAGTACAGTCAACACAGACTGGTCATAATCCACACAGGGGCAGTAGAGCTGTAGGTTAACCGAAACCGAACCGAGGTTTTTAGTTTTTTTTTAAAACCGAAACCGAAACCGTTGACATCCCGTAATCTAAGGTTTTTCGTTTTTTATTAAATACTCTCTTGCTGCAGAAATTCACAGAATGTAGCCATCCCAGAGTAGTGAGAGTACCCAGACACTGGCAATGGCAGTGTCTGGGTACTCTCACTACTCTGGGAAGGCTACGTTCTGTGAATTTCCGACATTTCAGTTTAGTTGTGTTTGCAGCTTTCCTCAAGTTGCGTGCAGGTGTCAGACCTCGAAAATGGCCAAGCACATTAAAAGTTCTGTATATTTAGGTAATTATTATATTGGCCTTCCTGATTCTTCATGTATTATAGCTTATTTCGGGCATTCATTGAGTTTCACTCAATTTCACTGCCATTCAGTTATGACTCCGGACATAAGAATGAGTTTTATTGAATTTTATTTGGCCTCATGAACAAAACTGAAACCGAACAAGAAATTTAAAAACCTACAGCTCTAGTGGGCAGTGATGTCCATGCAGCCATTTATCAAGTAATAAAAATTATCGTCAGCAAAATTCTAGTAAATGAAGTGCTGAGTTGTATCCGGTGCTCCATTTATTAAATTTTTGATGATTATTCCTATAATTAGTGTTTGGAATCTAATATTACTGCACCCATGAAAATATTGCTCAGCACTGGAAAGTGACCAGTCCACAGAGGCCGTACTGCAGTCTGTAGATTCGAGCCTCACCTCCCGCACTTCTCTCTTGATCTGTTAGTAGTGTTACACTTGTAATCGAAAAACACCAGGATTACAGTAAAACCTGTCTTGAGAGACCACTGTCTTGAGAGACCACCTGTCTTGAGAGACCACATCTACCAGGCACAGATTGGTTTTACTCTATAATGGACCTGCTATGGGAGACCACCCGTCTTGAGAGACCACCTGTCTTGAGAGACCACTGTAACCTGGTACCAACTTGTATTTTTAGGCCATAATCGACCTGTCTTGAGAGACCGCCCCTTTGAAGACTGAAACCATGACAAAAACTTCTTACCTTTTCTGGAATTGGAAAATCCATTGTGTTATACTAACACAATTAAAAGTATTAAAACCTCTTAATTGGGTTTCAATTGCTAACTCATTAAAGATTGAGATGTTTTTATAAGACCCCTGTGAAAAGATGAGGATAATTGCTGAAAAAACAATTTCATACATACCTGAAATGTGACAGATAGGAATAAAAATAAATTTGTGTTGAAAATATTTTTGTAACAAATTGAAATGGACTGTTATAAAAATTATAAAAATAAACTAGTGTTGAAAATCTTCAATGAAGATTTTCAACACTAATTTATTTTTATAATTTTTGTAACAGTCCATTTCAATTTGTTACAAAAACTTCATAAAAAAGAACAACTACAAAGTAATTACAAAAATCCATTCTTCTCTATTTCTGAATTTTGTGGTTGGTTATTCACTGACTTGAGAAAACCTGAAACCTGTCATGAGAGACCACCTGTCTTGAGAGACCACTTTTGCGTGGCCCAAAGGGCGGTCTCTCAAGACAGGTTCTACCGTACTGATTACACATGATTACTTGAAACACTAATCGATTACAGATGATTTGGATTATCCGCAAACTACTTGACCGTCCAAAACACCTCAAGCCCACATCTCCACAACTACACAACCAAACATTATCATCAGTGAGGAATCAGGAAGTTTCATTCCCGGGAGGTTTCGTCCCTGGGAAATTACGTACCCGGGAAGTTTCGTCCCCAGTTAGTGGGAAGTTTCGTCCCCGGGAAGTTAAAAAAAGCACCCTAAGATCCACCCGAGTGTATTTACATCAAAGGAATTATGCAAACAACATGGTGCTATATTTACAATTTCAATGCATATTTATATTAATAGGTAAAAATAAAGTAATTCGGGTCACAAGGGATCTCAATCCCACAACGTCCTAGTCCAAACATGGCCTGAAAGTCTGTAATATAATTTTTGGGTTTGCTACGTCCTTTCAGTCCAACACACTTCCCATTCCTCCTATGGTATATTTATTTATTTATTGGTGTTTAAGGTCACATACTTATGCACAATGGCTAATCGTGACCGTGACAGTTTTACGGGGGGAGGAAGCCGGAGAACCCGGAGAGAACCACCGAGCAACGACGAGCAGCTGTCAGCTCTCCAACATCGTAACTCTGAACTCTGCACCGCAGCACAGGCAGGGTCAGATTGGTTGAAGACATGCGCACCATCGACGTGCAGTACGCCTTAGTACACAGCGTCACCGTGCCCCCATGTAGGCAATCGGGGTGAAGTGTCTTGCCCAAGGACACAACGCGGTTGCCGCAGGTGGGATTCGAACCGAGGACCTCTCGGCTTGCAGCCTGCACCTCTACCAACTGAGCCACCGCGCCCCCCTCCTATGGTAAAACTAAACAACCAATCAAAATCATCAATTTTAGAAAAACGAATTTGTTTTGTGTTAAAAGTAAAAGCATTTCTGAAAAGAATGTAAAATTACCTTTTCATTCGCATATCTCCCGTGTTCTTTTTCTAAAAAAGTGCGTAACAGAATCATAATGCAGCCAGCCATTTTCTTCTTCCATTTCAAATATTATTGGGGAGAATGTGTTTCGCAGAAACTGTTGACGAAATGCACTGGCGGAAAAGAATGGTGTGTGAGACTGCAGACACACGTTCAGTTTTCTCTTTCATACGTGATTTTTAAAAAAAATTTTAACACAAGGCAAAGAGTTAACCAACAGTTTGAAGGACTTTATCTAGTACATTTTAAAAGCGAAAAACAACAACCGATTTTAACAAGAGGCAAAAGATTAAGGGAAGACAAAAACGTAAGTGGAGCTCAATAAAAACAGTTAATTTAGGCCTGTTACACATATCGCCATTTTAAGTGAGCGGCAATTGGGGGGGGGGGGGGGGGGGGGGGGCGGGGAGGGTGACTTTAGTGGATCTACTTCGAACAGGTGGGGACGTGCATTCTGACTAAAATAGTAATGTTAAATAGCATGTGATATTTTTTATATACTATTAGTAGTAGTTAGCCTAGTTCTTGATTAACAAATTTTTAAAATATGTCAGAATTCTAGACAATTTACCATTTAAGTGGGAAGTTTCGTCCTCTCCAGAGGACGAAACTTCCCACTAACTACAGTTAAAACTAGAAGTCCTGTCACGAATAGTGCGCTTATCTAGGCTTAATTGCGCGTTGGAATTGTGCACAACTTCCATATCGAATGGCATCCAAAGCACGGCAGGTTCTCCTGGTTACTCATAGCAAACACATAAAATGTTTCTGTCAATGGACCTCCGGGTTACCCGGAGGTCCATTGGCTGAAACATTGCTTGTGCACAGGCCATATGTACAGAATTTGATGGCTTTACTAGGGTCATAATGTGTACATTAACATGCAGATCAACGTGCTATTTGTGCGCATTTCATGACAGGACTTCTAGTTTTAACTGTAGGGGACGAAACTACCTTGACCCATCAGAAGACGACAAAATCAGCTGTTCTTCTTCTACAAAGTGGTTAAGGGGTCAGTACCAGCACTGCTAGTTCAGCGATCCAAACGTAGTGGCTACCCCTCTACATTCAGATTCCTACCATTCAATCCTACAGAAAAAGTTCGCTCGTTTTTATGGGAACTCAAAACTCAAAATTAGGAATATTATCAAGCTTTCGCCCTTATTACCAGCTGCAATCGATAGTACACGTATTTCCTTACATTTGCAGGCTTGGCAATTTCAGGAGAGCGATTTTTTAGCTCTCCTTACTGCCCTCCTGAAAGAATTAAGGAGAGCGAAAAATTGCCCTCCCAAATATTTTGGTCTGGGATGATTGAGATTACATGTATTATGCTCACATTAAATTTTTGTTGTAAAGCAAAAATGTAATTTAACTTCGAAGTCGCATAACATCACGTAATTTCATTTTGAAAGTGGTTTAGTGGTAAAAGGTAATGGCTGCAACTGTGTTTGGGTATGTACTTTGTATACCCAAAACGCAGTTGCAATCATTTGAAGCAAAATGGGTCACAGCAATATTTTTTTTTCTGTCAGTTTCAAGTTCAACAACTGACATCACAGTTTGAGGGGTAATTATTCAAGGAATATTGACACTATAATATACTACCATTACTACTATCCTGTCACTTGAAGCACTTGCACCAGGATGTGACTGTAGATTCAAGCAGACCTGTTGTCCAAGAAAGTCATATGCCTACCACTACCACCTTCAACCCCCCTTGGGGGGTTGAAGGTGGTAGTGGTAGGCATATGACTTTCTTGGACAACAGGTCTGGGTACACATACAGGTCTTGTCAAGTGTGTGTTCGGTTGTTGAGTGAAACATCTAGATGTCTAAGAGATTTCGCTTTACCTTAGTAAAGTTAATAAAATCACTGATGTAGTCTGTTGGTTTCAGTTTCAATGAGTTCGTTCACCTGGATACTTAAAATGCTGTGAAAGCTAATTGCTCTCCTAAGCTGATTGAGGAGAGCGATTTTTTGCCCTCCTGCATTTTTCAGAATGCCAGGCCTGCATTTGGGCAGAGTTTATTGATCCAAACTATGTTTTATCCTTTAATTATCGTCATATGAATACTCGTGAGGCGTCAACGGAAATTTCAAAATCAGCCATGTTTTTGTATAAATAAAAAACTGTAATGAAAGTGTCAATGACACTGTAGCTCAACTTGTCAAGACAAAGACATGTACATGTATAGTATGTGACACAGCAATGACAAACATCTAGGTAATGACCTGATAACAAAGGTACATATAAAGTATTGTAACGGTCTGTACATAAATACTGACCGTTGTCTGTAACAAATGTATAGGTGAAGTATTGTAAAGGTGAGTGACAGTCAGATGCTAAACTAGAAAAAAATCTTTGAGTCCCAGAGTGGGTCTGACTGAACCCCAAAATATTTGATCTCATAGCACAGTGATAACAAAGGCACCCCAAAACACACTCGTTCCTGTCCCAAGGTGAAAACAAAGGTACCCAAGAAGTTTTGTGAAGATCAGTTCATAAATACGAGCTGTATAGAACCTGTGACAAAAAACTGATTGGACCTTATTTCGGTACAAAATGGCCACTGGCAGCCATCTTGAATTCTGGACTGCACCCAGAAACACTCGTTCTCATCCCAAGGAGATAACAAAGGTACCCAAGAAGTTTTGTGAAGATCGGTTCATAAATACAGCCTCTAGCCCGAGCCGTATTGACATGTGCACTTACAGTGTATAAGTAGCACTGAATAAATCAAAGTTCATCTAATTTGCATAATTTCTGCACGAGAAAAAAACCTGTACTATATGTGATGTATTCCATGTTACTAAACATTCATACAAAAATATATTCAAATCAGAACTTTCATACAGAAGTTCTGTACAAAAGACTGATTGCATTAATTTTGGTACAAAATGGCTGCTGGTGGCCATCTTGAATTTTGGACCACACCCAAAAACACTCGTTCTCATCCCACGGTGATAACAAAGGTACCCAAGAAGTTTTGTAAAGATCGGTTCATAAATTCGGCCTCTAGCCTGAGCCGTATATAGAAGTTGTGTACAAAAAACTGATTAGACCTAATTTCGGTACAAAATGGCCACTGGCAGCCATCTTGAATTTTGGACCGCACCCAGAAACACTCGTTCTTGTCTCAAGGTGATAACAAAGGTACCCAAGACGTTTCGTGAAGATCGGTTCATAAATACAGACTCTAGCCTGAGCCGTATTGACATGTGTACTTACTGTGTGTAAGTAGCACTGAAAAAATCAAAGTTCATCTAATTTGCATAATTTCTGCACGAGAAAAAAACCCGTATTATATGTGATGTATCTGTTATAGCCCCCATATTATATTGAGATTGATATATCCTTAAGTTGATAATTATGTGAGAAAGATTTTTTTTTATTTCTGCATTTTCTGACTGGTCTAACTCTTTTTGCACTCAGTGACCTTGTTTACATCTTTGTTACACTGATATATTGTACATATAGCTGTTGATTGTTTAATTGTTTAAATAGGTCAATGACCTTGTTTACTTGAACTTTAACAGAATCCCCCAGAAACTGTTAGAACATTGAAGAATTTTCATCTTCTGGAACATTCTATCTGGTTACTATATAAAGGTTTGTCAACAGAATTCAAAAACTCATTCTTAGAAAGCCTTTCAAAAAGACTCACTTCAGTTATTTCCATTGGAGAATATTATTGTTTCAGAACAGTGCATTTATTATAGAAGCAGTGCTTCTTTGTGAATTTGGAGATTGATTCCAAAAGAGAATTTTGAAGAGAATCTATTCGTCTTGGAAAAGAGAATTTATACTTTCTGTGAAACAGAATAATATTATTTTGTGAAAAGCCAGGATTCTACTGGATTATTTGGAAATTATCTGTGGCACCAACACTTCTTGGATATTTACTCCATTTGAATTTTGCGGCGAATTTTATTATATTTTATTGGAGACTGCTGAAATTTCTAAGTGAAAATTTTATTACAAATCTACGGGATACTGTTTCTGAAGAGACATTCTTGGATTTAATACTACATCTACCAGCTGGTAACTTTCTTCAGAAGATACTTCATCACCGGATTGCTGGATTCTGTCAAACTGCACTTTGGACTAATTCCATAATTGATAAGTACCACTGTTTTTATTTTCTGTAAACCAATTAGTGTAAAAGATCTTTGTATCATTTTTTTTTTTATATATTAATTATTTTTAATTAAATTTCAGAATAGTTAAATTCATAGTTTTGTTGCTGATTCTCAGATTTCTTTCTGTTACCAATATCATTAATAATTCCACACCGTAACAGAAATTGGGGGCTCGTTGCCGAGATTGAATATAAGATAACGAGAAAGCTTTATTTGCATATTGCAATTATTAGTTTGGCTCATAGTCGAAACATCTAAATCTTCTTAGAAAATTTCAGTATTATTATTTATATAATCTGAGAGCCAGCAAACCTTTTCATCATGGTATTTATTGTGACAGAATTTATTTCTGAATTTGAAAGCTCTCCTAGTTTGGCTCTTTTAGAATCTCTTAAGAAGGAGGATTTATTTCAACTTGCTCAGTATCTAAAATTACCTGCCACCCCTGGTCTGAACAGGCATAAACTTAAACAGCTCATTGTTAATCATTATATTGAGGAGGGTCTTTTGCCTCAGTCTGAAACTCTCCCCTCTGAACCACAACCCACTGATGTCCTTGAACTCAAAAAGTTAGAATTGGAATTAAAAAAGTTAGAAATGCAACAAAAAATGAGGGAAATTGAAATTCAGGCCCAAAAAGAAAAAGAAGAAAGAGAAAATTAAATTAAATTAAAAGAATTAGAAGCTCAAAAAGAAAGGGAACAAATTCAGGCTCAAAAAGAAATGGAACAAATTCAGGCTCAAAAGGAAATGGAACAAATACAAATTCAGGCTCAAAAAGAAAAGGAGGATAGGGAATTAAAATTAAGGGAAATAGAAACTCAAAAAGAAATGCACTTAAAAGAATTAGAAATTCAAAAGGAAATAAAAATAAAAGAATTAGAATCACAGTGTCAAGGCTCAAATGTAATTTCCCCAAGTAGATTTGATGCAACTAAACATGTTAGGCTAGTTCCCCCCTTTCAAGAAAAAGAAGTTGATAAATATTTTTTACATTTTGAAAAAGTGGCAACAAGTTTAGAATGGCCAAGGGATGTCTGGACTTTGCTATTGCAAAGTGTTTTAAAAGGGAAGGCCCAAGAAATCTATTCCGCTCTATCTTCTGAGCAAAGTAATAATTATGATACTGTTAAAGAGGCTATACTCAAGGCATATGAACTTGTTCCAGAGGCCTATAGGCAGAAGTTCAGGAATTATTATAAAAACGAAAATCAAACTCATGTGGAATTTGCCAGAGAAAAGCAAAATTTATTTGACAGGTGGTGCCATTCCAAAGAAATTGGGAAAGATTTCTCGAAATTAAAAGAAATGATGCTGATTGAAGAGTTTAAAGGAAAGATACATTCAGATATAAAGGCCCACCTGGATGAACAAAAAGTTGACACATTAAATAGAGCAGCAGTACTAGCAGATGACTATGCCTTAACTCATAAAATGAGTCGTAACTCTACAAATTTTTGGCTTCACAAGAATTCTTTCCAAAGTGGACCTAGACCTACTTCAGATAAAACTCATCCTTCTAATCATCCTTCCAATCCTCCAAACTTTTCACCACCTAAATTTAATCGGAAGCCTAATGAGAATAAGTCATCTAATGCCAGCCCTACACCATTACGACCCAACAGTTCAACTAAAACTTGTAATTATTGTAAGAAAGCAGGTCATTTATTATCTGATTGCTGGCTGTTAAAAAGGAAAAATGAGTCCTCTACTTCACAGAATGCACTAGCATGTGCTCCATGCCCTGAAAATTATGTTATAAAGCAAGACGCTTTAGAAAATTATAAGCCATTTATTTCTGAAGGCTTTGTTTCCCTTGATGGGGATAAGCACTGTTCCTTACCAATAAAAATACTGAGAGACACAGGGGCTACTCAGTCTTTAATGTTAGAAGGCATTTTGCCATTTTCTGAAGAAAGTGCTACAGGGGCACAAGTTCTAATATCAGGTATTGAGTCAAACTCTTTAAAGGTCCCACTTCATAAAATAAATTTAAAAAGTAGTTTAGTAAATGGGATTGTGACAGTAGGAATCAGACCTACTCTACCTGTAAAAGGTATTTCTTTATTATTGGGAAATGACTTAGCTGGTGACAAAGTCACTGTAGAACCTCAAGTGGTGGATAAGCCGAGCACAGATGAAAGTATTATTAATTTGAAGGAATGTTTTCCTTTTGCTTTTCCAGCATGTGCTGTGACTCGGTCCATGGCAAAGAAAGCTGAGGTTGATAACAACCTCAACTGTGTTGATTTAAACAGCAAAGCTGCGGATAAGAACAGTCACAGAATTACGGATTCTGAAGACATTGATTTGTCTCAGACATTTCTGAGTCAGTGTGATGACTCCTCCAGAAATTGTAAAGAGGCCACTACACCTGAGAGTGATAGGGGGACCTCCTTGAATGTCATTTCCCGGACTTCTTTAATTCAGGAACAGGAAAGTGATCCTGGCCTTGCAGAGCCACGTGAAAAGGCTCTAACACAGGCTGAAGCCCAAAACTCCCCTGTCTGTTATTTCAGAAAATCTGGTGTACTTATGAGGAAATGGCGACCACCAGAAGTACCCTCCAATAGTGATTGGGAGGTTATTTA
Source organism: Pictodentalium vernedei (assembly GCA_031216915.1). Lineage (NCBI taxonomy): Eukaryota > Metazoa > Mollusca > Scaphopoda > Dentaliida > Dentaliidae > Pictodentalium > Pictodentalium vernedei. The sequence continues at coordinate 753,993,992 of CM062295.1, forward strand.
TCAAATAGTTGTCCCCACTAAATACCGGAATGAAATAATAAGCCTGGCTCATGAACATCCAATGGCTGGACATTTGGGAGTTAGGAAAACCTACTCTCGTATTCAACAGTGTTTTTACTGGCCCAAGCTTCGACAGGATGTTGTCGAATTTTGTAAAACCTGCCACACCTGTCAAATTGTAGGAAAACCCAACCAGAAGATTCCTCCTGCTCCCCTTCAACCAATCCCTGCTTTTGAGGAGCCATTTAGTAGAATTATTATTGATTGTGTTGGCCCATTGCCTAGAACAAGATCTGGAAATGAATATCTTCTTACCATCATGTGTGCTTCTACACGATTTCCTGAGGCTATTCCTCTAAGAAATATTAAAACTAAGACTATAGTTAAGGCCTTGATAAAATTTTTCACGACTTTCGGTCTACCCAGGTCAGTGCAATCGGACCAAGGCTCAAATTTTATGTCAAACATTTTTCAGCAGGTGATGTATGAGCTCAAAATTAAGCAGTACACATCAAGTGCCTATCATCCCGAAAGTCAAGGAGCTCTAGAACGCTTTCATCAAACACTGAAGACCATGATAAAGGCCTATGGGGAGGATAATGAGAAGGACTGGGATGAAGGAGTACATCTCCTCTTATTTGCAGTCCGTGAGACTGTACAGGAATCTCTGGGATTCAGCCCTTTTGAATTAGTGTTTGGACACTCAGTGAGGGGTCCACTCACTGCTTTGAAGGAGAAATGGCTCGGGGAAGAGCCACCTGAAATTTCTCTTCTGGACTATGTGTCCACTTTTAAGGAAAAACTGCACCAGGCCAGAGAAATGGCAAATAAACATTTACAGAAAGCCCAGAGTCATATGAAGACCTGGTATGATAAAAAGGCAAAATTTCGCTCCTTTAAACCTGGGGACAAGGTGCTAGTATTATTCCCTTTAAAGGGCAATGCTTTACAAGCAAGATATTCAGGCCCTTATATTGTTAAGCACAAGATCAGTGATACTGATTATGTTGTTGAGACTCCCGATAGACTCAAAAATACTCAGCTGTGCCATATAAATATGTTGAAAACTTATTATGAGAGAGAACCAAACTCTCTACCAGTCTCAACAGTCACCCACATGTATGGATGAGCTGGAAAATCCTGTAGAGGATATTCATGAAGGCGGCGAAAATGTACCTCTGAAGTTACAGAACTCAGATGTCCTGAGAGATCTACAAAATAAAACAGATTATTTACTGCCTGACCAAAGAAAAGATTTAGTTGATTTAATTTTCAAATATCAACACTTATTTCCCGATGTGCCTAGTAGGACATCTGTTATTTTTCATGATGTTGATGTAGGAGAGGCAAATCCCATCAAACAGCATCCATATAGATTGAACCCTTTCAAAGCTGAGATCATGCGAAAGGAAATACAGTATATGCTGGACAATGATATCATAGAACCTAGCCATAGCAACTGGAGTTCGCCCTGTATACTCGTCCCAAAACCTGATGGCAGTTACAGATTTTGTACGGATTACCGAAAGGTGAACAGCCTCACCAAAACAGACAATTATCCAATTCCAAGAATTGATGACTGCATTGACAAACTTGGCCATGCTAAATTTGTGACAAAATTTGACTTGTTAAAGGGTTATTGGCAAGTCCCTTTAACAGAAAAAGCAAAAGAAATATCTGCTTTTGTTACCCCATTTGGGTTGTATCAATATAAAGTAATCCCTTTTGGCATGAAAAATTCTCCGGCAACGTTCCAGCGCATGGTTAACCACTTAATTGCAGACCTAGATCACAGTGAAGCTTATATTGATGATGTTATTATACACACAGATACAAATTGGGCTGATCATCTAAAGCATATTCAAGAATTTTTTGACAAAGTGACCCAAGCCAACCTAACTATTAACTTGGTAAAATCAGAATTTGGCAAAGCAACTGTAAATTATTTAGGTCATGTTGTTGGGCAGGGGCAGGTGAGGCCGATTGCGGCTAAAGTTGATGTCATTGTAAATTTTCCAGTACCAAACTCTAAAAAAGAGCTCATGAGATTCTTAGGCATGGCTGGATATTATAGAAAATTTTGTTTAAATTTTTCAGATGTTGTCTCCCCTTTGACCAATTTATTGAGCAAAAGGGTTAGGTTTGTTTGGACTGAGGAATGCCGGAAATCCTTTAACAGAATAAAAACTTTATTAAATAATTCCCCTGTCCTGGCCAGTCCCAATTATGAAAAGCCCTTCAAATTATTTATAGATGCAAGTGACAATGGAGCAGGTGGGTATATTGCCCAGGAAGATTCCCAAGGTATTGATCACCCTGTATGTTATTTTTCCAGAAAATTTCTCAAACATCAAAAGAATTACTCTACAGTAGAAAAAGAAACTTTGGCTCTAATTTTGGCATTAACCCATTTTGATGTGTATCTAGGAACCGCCCAATGTCCAATTACAGTTTACACCGATCATAACCCCTTAACATTTATCAATAAAATGAAAAACAAGAATCAAAGATTATTGCGGTGGAGTTTAGCCCTTCAAGAATATAATTTAGAGGTTAGGCATATTTCGGGAAGAGATAATGTTGTAGCTGATGCTCTTTCCAGAATATCCTAATTTAAAATATGATCGGTCCCTATTCACTTCAAGTGCATATATGTTTATTAAAAAAAAAAAAATTGTGAAGATTATGGTGTGTGTGTGTATTGTAAACCAGTCAGAGTCTGCTAAAATTATGTAAAAAGTTTTCAGTACCTTCAAACTTTTTCTTTTAAGGCGGGGTGTGTTATAGCCCCCATATTATATTGAGATTGATATATCCTTAAGTTGATAATTATGTGAGAAAGATTTTTTTTTATTTCTGCATTTTCTGACTGGTCTAACTCTTTTTGCACTCAGTGACCTTGTTTACATCTTTGTTACAGTGATATATTGTACATATAGCTGTTGATTGTTTAATTGTTTAAATAGGTCAATGACCTTGTTTACTTGAACTTTAACAGAATCCCCCAGAAACTGTTAGAACATTGAAGAATTTTCATCTTCTGGAACATTCTATCTGGTTACTATATAAAGGTTTGTCAACAGAATTCAAAAACTCATTCTTAGAAAGCCTTTCAAAAAGATTCACTTCAGTTATTTCCATTGGAGAATATTATTGTTTCAGAACAGTGCATTTATTATAGAAGCAGTGCTTCTTTGTGAATTTGGAGATTGATTCCAAAAGAGAATTTTGAAGAGAATCTATTCGTCTTGGAAAAGAGAATTTATACTTTCTGTGAAACAGAATAATATTATTTTGTGAAAAGCCAGGATTCTACTGGATTATTTGGAAATTATCTGTGGCACCAACACTTCTTGGATATTTACTCCATTTGAATTTTGCGGCGAATTTTATTATATTTTATTGGAGACTGCTGAAATTTCTAAGTGAAAATTTTATTACAAATCTACGGGATACTGTTTCTGAAGAGACATTCTTGGATTTAATACTACATCTACCAGCTGGTAACTTTCTTCAGAAGATACTTCATCACCGGATTGCTGGATTCTGTCAAACTGCACTTTGGACTAATTCCATAATTGATAAGTACCACTGTTTTTATTTTCTGTAAACCAATTAGTGTAAAAGATCTTTGTATCATTTTTTTTTTTATATATTAATTATTTTTAATTAAATTTCAGAATAGTTAAATTCATAGTTTTGTTGCTGATTCTCAGATTTCTTTCTGTTACCAATATCATTAATAATTCCACACCGTAACAGTATCCCATGGTACTAAACATTCACATAAAAAATTATTCAAATCAGCGCTTTCATATGGAAGTTCTGTGCAAAAATCTGATTGCACCAAATTTTGTACAAAATGGCTGCCATCGGCCATCTTGAATTTCGGACTGGACCCCAAAACACTTGTTCTCGTCCCACGGTGATAACAAAGGCACCCAAGGAATTTCGTAAAGATCGGTTCATAAATACGGCCTCTAGCCCGAGCCGTATTGGCATTTGCACTTACAGTGCTGAAAGTAACACCAAAAAACATCAAAGTTAGTCGAATTTGCATAATTTACGCACGAGAAAAAAACCCGTACTATATGTGATGTATCCCATGGTACTAAACATTCATACAAAAAATTATTCAAATCATAGCTTTCATATGGAAGTTCTGTACAAAAAACAGATTTCTGCATCGTCGGTACAAAATGGCGGCTGGCAGCCATCTTGAATTTCGGACCAAACCCAAAAACACTCGTTCTCGTCCCACGGTCACAACAAAGGTACCCAAGAAGTTTCGTAAAGATCGGTTCATAAATACGTCCTCTAGCCCGAGCCGTATCCAATTGTTGACGGACAGACGGCCAGACGGACGACGGGCCATGGCATAAGCTCAAATTTGGCTTCACCAAAGTTGAGCTAATGAAGAAGAAGTTGCAAGACGTGTTACTACGGGAAACATTACTTCTGAGAGATCGGCATGTTACTGTTGGTTCACGTAAAATGGGTAATTTTGTGGAGGATCTAGTGTCTAAGCAAATATTAGAACAATGCACATTTGAAAAGAATGTGAAGCCTGTTAAAACAACATCAGATGGTAACTGCTTGTTTAATGCAGCGTCTTTACTGGTAAGTGGAAACGAAATGTTAGCAAGTGAGCTGAGATACAAAACAACCCTAGAAATGTTTATAAATGAGAAAGAAATAATGAAGCACCCAGATGTTCAGAATTTTATTAACCTTAGTCCCCTCTACGAGGAGTCGTTGGGTGACTGTTCCAATAATGGAGAATATTCCTCAATCTGGACAATGATTGCTCTATGTAATGTTTTGAACTGTAGCATTCAGTCAGTGCATCCTGCAAAAAATGGCTGCGATCTTGCTTGCTTTTAAAATGTTAAATGTAACCCTTACAGCAAACAAGCACAAACCTGGAGCACCATGTTTTAAAATAATGTGGACATCAACAAAGTCCTATTCTGACAACGTTTGGTTTCCCAATCATTTTGTGCCTTTAGTTGATGCAAATAATGTACATTCTCCTGCAGTGCCTGTATGGTGCAAAGTTAAACATTCCACCCCAGTTCAAAATTCTAAAGTTAAACCCACTATCCATAAAACAGTATCACCTGATTCTAAGAAGCCAAAGGTAGTAAAAATTGACACTCAAAGCAGTGCATATCAGGCAAATTCAATTGCACCCAGCCTTCCTTATGCACCTCAATTGAAGTCTAAAGTTAAGTCTACAGCACCTGTACATGTATGGTGCACAGTGAAACATTCTAAAGTTAAACGAAGTATCAATAAAACAGTGTCTGCTGCTTCCAGGAAGCTAAAGGTAATAAAAATTGAAGCTCTAAACAATGCATATCAGGCAGCTCCTATTTCACCCAAAGTTCCTTCTGTATTCAAATTGAAGTTGCCAGCGAAAATTAAAACCAAAGTACCAAAGGTTATTAAATTAAATGCAGATAAACGCTGTACTGATGTACACTCAGTAACAAGCGAAGAAACAACGTATAGTGACCTGTCAAGTTTACCAAGTTTATCAAATGCATGCAAAAAACCAAAGATGAGTGATAGTTACAGTACGTGGAGAGTGTATTATCACTAAATCACCCGCAGAGTGGAGATTCCACCCAAGCAATAATTGCAAATTTGTTGCAAAGCATAACCAGCACCAGCAAAGTTTCAGCCAATGGACCTCCGGGTTAAACCCGGAGGTCCATTGGCTGAAACATTGCTGGTGTTTTTTGTCGATATGTACAAAATTTGAAAGTTATAGCTTGGGTGATAACTCCACTCCACGGGTGATTTAGTTACAATCCACTCTCCACGTACTGTATAGTCATTTGGATAACCAAACTCCCAGTGAAGTATCCAAAAATATTTCAAACTTGAATGACTATATTTCTGTTTCGGATGACGTTTCAGCTTCCCTGGAGAACTCGTCCCCCATTCACTCAAGTTTCAGCAGTACAGACAAAAAAGCATCAAACAATCGAAATAGCTTTTCCAATCTCCAGAAGTTACCACACCCTGGCAGTTTCTTGACATTGGATGAGGTATTTCAAACAATCATAAAGTGTAATATAACACTGATGCCCTGAAACATATTCCCAATGGAGAAAAGAGCAATGTTTTTGTAGTCACAGACAACAAAAGGAATGTTGAAAAAAAGAAAGCAAACTCCAAATTTGAATTTTCTGATGACTGTGGTGTATGGGACCACAAAACTGCCACAACTGTAAATGTCCATTTGCTGGTAACTAACACTGGAACACTCAGGCAAATTAGGAAAATAGGTGATGTTTATTATATTCCTAACAATTCGAAAGGTATTGACAACAAAACACCCTTGTCACCACAGCCAAATGATGATCTTTTTTTAATGCATCATTATTACACTAAATTGAAAGGTAATGACCAATATAGAAAGCGAGAAAAGGAGAAAGATGAGTTCTTTGCTAAATTCTTAACCAAACAAAAATGCAAGCTGAATGACCAAACAGTCTCCAGCACTGCCAACTTTGCAACTCCTTTCATTTCCAGAATTGCCAAAAAACCAAGACAAAGAAAACGACCGAGGTCAGAAAGAACTAAAAAGTAATTTCCTTTACTTTGATTCTATTTAATGTTCATTCTCCTAATGTACATGTAGATTTGTTTTCATCCACTCTTAAAATTGGACCTGATAACCAACGCCGCTGGGGTGCAGTTGTATAGACGATTGGCAAACTTGACTTCATACTTGTGTTGTGTGACAAATAAATAATCTGAGAGCTGAGAGATGGGCACATTTCATATGCACTAGTCGAAACTTAGCCTCACAGACCGTGATATAATGTTTTGGTTTGGTTGGCCAACATCCTACCTACGAAACCACAAAATTATATTACGACCCGTCCCGTGAGGCCTAGTGTGGTCTAAATATAGGCCTACACAAGCTGGATGAAAACCGATCTATTGTTTCCATATGTGTTTGTGTACCGATTTGTGTTTTGTAACAAACATGTGCTTCTGTAAATAATGTTGTTTTTCTGTACAATAAGTCCCTGCTGTATGTGCCGAAATCGTTATTTGTTAAGGTTTTACATTTTATGAAATAAATTAATAAAAGAAATGGTTGTTCTTGTTTCTCCAATACACTGATACGATGTCTTCCTAAAGGCACTATCTCTGCCTAGGTCCACACGGGTGGCAAAATGTGTCAAAAATAGTGTGGGGTGGGGGTGGGTAGTGAGGGGGTGGGTAGTGAGGGGGTGGGGAGTGAGCTATCACTAATTCCATGAAGGTCCCGAAACTTGAGAGAAAGAGTGGTTATGGATGGCACCATATTAACTGGTCCAAACTTGACATCACATGCCGTAATATAATATTTATCCTGTGGACGTAAACTTATTTTTGACTACGCCACAGCCCAGGAGGTTTGGACTAGATATACACAAAATTTGCAAAAAACATTTCACATTAGTGGGGGGAGGGGGAGTTTCTCCCAAGTTACCTGAATGATCTCTACCTGAGCCTACCTGTTCCGAGTTAGTTAGTACTAATGGGTCAAGTTCGACTGGCGAGCTGTAGTCTTGCTTCGACATTTGTCCCAAGAAACGATGAATGACGCCAAATGGAATCGTTTCTTGATGATGAATGAAAGGTTTTAGTACGTATATATTAATTGGGTTTAATTGGGTGTTAATTGGGTGTTAATTGGGTGAAACGACGGACCCTAAAAATACAGATACAGACACTGTCACCGACACTGTGACAGTATCACGAAAATCAGAAAGAAACAAACACATTCCAACAAATTCGTGTTTCGGACCTAACGCAAAATTCAGTCCACACAAATTGTGTCATAACCAGTTACGCGTCTATAATGGTTATTACCTTCAACTGAGTTGTAATTCTAGATGAACCTGTTTTCCACATGCCGGCAATTAAACATTCAGCAAATTACAGAAAGGTCAAGACGGAAGGACATCTCAAATGAAACCAGCGGCTCTGGTACGTTTCGTACCAAAACTGATTCGTCCCTGGACTATTCGCCCAAAATACATTATCGAACTCGGACGATTCGTCCCCAAAAGTACTTTGAAGGGTTAAATGATCGTACAAGTCATTTCCTGTGATTTGCATTTTATTGTCGACCAAATTATCAGGCATTCAGTAGGAAATTACAACTGAATACGGATAGAATTTTAATAAAACCCGACCGTCTATCCAGAAATATCGGGTTATGGACTATTCGACGAAAGACAAATTCGACGATTTTTTAGGACGATTCGACGAGATTTTGGACGATTCGACGAAACTTCTGAACAAATTCGACGAAACTTTAGACGATTCGACGAAACTTTGGACGGTTCGACGAAACTTTGGACAGTTCGACGATAAATATGTACAAGTTCGACGAAAACTTTTTATTTATTTCCCCCAGCGGATTAAAAGAAGTTATTTTTACAACATACCCCACCCAATATAACTTTGAGTAGAGTATGAGAAGAAAGAGAAGAAATGGTTTTGCGCGCCGAAGGCGCGCAGGGACGAATTTGGGGGACAACCCCCTTTCAACCCTCAGTGGCTGTAGGTGATGGGTTTACACATGTCTAGGCGTGTTGAAGGAGGAAAAGGAAGGAGGAAAGAAGGTCTATCCCCTTCCGGCCTTTTTGTGGCTCTTCTTCTTTGGAGGTTGGCATGGTGATGAGGCTGGTGGTGGTGGTGTAGAGCCGTGTTCTCTTAGATACTCTCTTGCTCTTTCCTGTGCTGCCTTGGCCAACTGTACCTCTCTCATAATGATCTCCATAGCGGTTGGTGGCTTTACCGCTCCCGGGCTTTCCGGTAGTGAAGGAAGGGGGGAGTGAGGGGTGAAAGGCGGTGAAAAAGCAACTTCCAGTTCCTCCTCAGTCTCCACTGGACGTTCCTCATCCAATTGTTCCGGCCCAGGAGCCGGCAGTTGATTGGGTGTACCAGTGGGACTAGGAGGGGAACTGGCGGCTGCCTCCAGAGCACTTAATTAAGGTGTCATAGCCTATATTTATGAGACGCTCACACTTAAGGCGCCAATTATAGGATTATCGGGGTGTCAAAAATAAAACCAATTAATGAATGAATGGATCGTCCCAATGAAGTTGACTGAAAAATAACAGACAATGAATTGGTACCAATGTTTTTATTTTAATTATAATATAAAACTTATCTTATGTTAACAATAATGCACAGAATAAAGACCACAATGGAGAAGAAACGTAAATGAACAAACGTTTGAACAACTTCCCCAACAGAATTATGGCTGCAATTTTCATTTAACTCTTTCCCTTACAAAACCGCCAAAAATTTCAGTGGAAATGACTAAACAAGCCGGTTTTAATGATAAACATTTTAGCATGGATTCATTGATACATGCATCCCCACCCCCCCCCCCCCCCCCCCCCCACAAACACACACAATTCTGTTGGGAGAAGTTTTTTAGCACAATTACAATTTACTACAGCTGCAACATAAAAAAGAATAACATTTATTTTTCTTTTGGACCATGTAACAATAACATCATGATGGGTGCCATAAATTCCTTCGTTGTTATCTCAGAGGGGACTGGACTTTTCGCCGGAAAGACAGTTCGCGGAAAGACAGTTGGCCGAAACTTTGGACAGTTCGCCGGAATTTTCGAGACAATTCACCGGAATTGTGGACACTTCGCCGGAAGTTTGGACAATTCGCCGAAAGTTTGGACAGTTTGCCGGAACTTTTAAGACAATTCGCAGGGATTTTGGACATTTCGACGGAATATTGGACACTTCGCCGAAGTTTGGGCAGATCGTCGGATGTTTGGACAGTTCGCCGAAAGTTTGGACAATTCGCCGAAATGTGCCAGACAGTTCGCCGAAATGTGCCAGACAATCTACTGGACCTGTTCCTGACATCAAATGAAACACTAATAAATAAGATTGACATTCATGCAGGCCTATCAGATCACAACATCATCATTGCTACTGCAAATCTCAAACCACAGGTCAACAGACAAAAATCCCGTTCCATCTCTCTGTATCAGAAAGCTGATTGGAAAGGTTTTAAAAAATTCATTCAGGAATCGGAGAGTAAAATTCTGGAAAATTGTGACACCACCTCTGTCGATGATATTTGGGTAAGATTCAAAAACACCATTCATAAAGGCATAAACAAATTCATACCCTCAAAAAAATACTGAACTGCATACCAACGTTGGGTTACTCAGGACATAAAAAGGTTAATTCAGAAGCGAGACCATCTCTTCCAAAAACTGAAAAAAACAAACAAAACAGGTAAAATTAAGTCCCATTTTAAAGAACTGAAGAAATTAATTAAAAGTAAAACTAAAACGGCATATGCAAATTATATTGAGAATATCTTAGATATTTCACAGGACAACAATCACTCAGAATTCAAGACCAAAAAATTATTTAACCTAATAAAGAACTCAAGACAGGACTCACAGGGCATTGCGCCACTCGAAGACGCAATTAGTCAAACACTCAAGTCGTGTAATGTAGATAAGGCAAATATTTTAAACAGACAATTTCAATCAGTATTTTCACAAATGTCACCTCTCAGACTCGACCAATCATGTAGGAATAAACTTAACATCAGTAAATTCCCACAGATGCCAGACACAGAGGTCAGTAGAAATGGTGTCCATAAATTACTCTCTAACTTAAAGCCAGACAAAGCACCAGGCCCTGATAATATCAGACCTATCATCCTGAAAGAACTTTCAAATGAAATAACCCACATTGTGCAAAGTATTTTTAACCGGCCCTTAGAGAGTGGCAAACTATCATCTGATTGGACGAATGCAAATGTTGCTCCCCTATTCAAGAAGGGTGACACTAGCAGTCCAACTAACTATAGACCCATCTCTCTAACATATATTTTATGCAAACTCTTAGAACATATTATTGCATCAAATCTTGTTTCACACTTCAACCAGCACAAAATTCTTTATAATCTCCAACATGGGTTCCGGGAAAAACGATCATGTGAAACCCAACTAATCGAACTGATTGATGACCTGGCACGTAGCCTCATGTATGGAAAACAAACTGATATGATACTACTAGATTTTAGTAAGGCTTTTGATAAGGTAAACCATCTTAAACTCCTCTACAAACTGCGGGAGCATGGTGTATCACCATGTATAATTAAGTGGATAAAATCCTTTCTTATAGGCAGAACCCAAACTGTTATTCTTGATGGTGAGGCCTCCTCTGTTGTGCCTGTGGCGTCCGGTGTCCCACAGGGGTCGGTTCTCGGTCCTCTGCTCTTTCTGCTCTACATAAATGATCTCCCTGACTCGCTGACCTCAAAGGTCAGACTATTTGCAGACGACACAGCAGTCTACCTTACTGTACAAAATCCCACTGACTGCCAAGCCTTACAAGCCGACTTGCTCCGACTCGAGGCTTGGGAATCAAAGTGGGATATGAAATTTAATCCAAGTAAATGTCAAGTGATACATATATCGAGAAGTAAAAACATCTTAAAACACAACTACATACTTCATAACCACATATTAGATTCTGTCCGGGATGCAAAGTATCTTGGGGTTGACATCTCGCATGATCTCTCCTGGAACAAACATATCAGCAGAATCAGTAACACCGCTAACAAAACTTTAGGCTTTATTAAACGAAACATTCCTTCCAAAAACAAAAAGGTACGCGAATTAGCATATAAGACACTTGTTCGGCCCCAGCTCGAGTGCGCCTCAGCCGTATGGTCCCCATACACACAATTAAACATACTTAAATTGGAAATGGTGCAAAGGCGAGCTGCCAGATGGGTCATGAATAATTTTTCTCCATATGAAAGTGAAAGTAAAATGCAGTCTGACCTTGGGTGGAGAAGCCTTGAAGAGAGACGTATGTGCTCCAGGCTTGTTATGTTCTATAAAATAATTCACGAACAAGTAGCCATACCACTCCCACCCTACGTTCAACAACCCTCAAGACTTACCAGACACATGCACCCTTTCCACTTCAGACAGATCCACACAGGAGCAAATTTTTACAAATTTTCATTCTTTCCACAAGCCATTGTTTATGGAATGATCTTCCATCAAACACTGTAACACTGCCTGACAAAGAGTCCTTTGGTAAGGCAGTGAGAGATTTAACCTATCCCTGAAGCCAGAATCGATTGTTTTTAACCTGATTTTATCTTTTTAAACACTGTTAATAAAATACTAGTCTATCATCTTTTTTTTCAGACCTTACTATTCTTATTTCCATCTCCTTTCACACTAAACCCCCGACGTTGCACCTTTTCCTGCTCATAATACCGGCAAGGGGTGTGCAGCAGTATTTAAAGAAAGAAAGTGTCTCGTCTCAAGCAGTTCGTGGAATCTTCAAAAGAGCCTGCTATTTATTTATTGGTGCACAGTCGTGATCTTTCTTTTTTTCTTTGGGAGGGGGGGGGGGGGGAGCATAATATGTGAAAGGCTGTTGTGGAGTTTCGGCGGTCCTTCCTTAATCGTAACTAGAACCCTCCGATGGTTGCCCCATCATCCCATTTCCCGAAAGGGAAGCGGAAGGATGAGGTAACGACAGGAGGTCCGTGTAACAACTGATATTTGAAAGTCTCTCGGGGTTCCCGTTCTCACAGGTGTGTGTGTGGGGGGGGGGGGGAGGGGGGCATGATATTTGAAGGGACTTCCTGGGGTTCCCATGTGTTTTCACGGGGGTGGTGGGACGTGATGATCAGGAATATTGAGAAGAGCCGGGACAGGGATGTCATCAAAGAGACACAGGAAGAGTGTAACAGATGACATAACATTCGAGATATTTTATTACCAAATTAGAAATCAAGCGTCCATTCATTATTCAATTACAGCACAATAGATTTATGCACACCCTTTGTGATCAACAATAAGTTCAAGACAATAAAAGAATTCAGTTACAATATACACACGTTGTCATCAACAATACGTTTACGACAATAAAAAGATGATAATCTCCAACCAGGGAAACCAGTTAATAATTAGCCAAGGTGTACGTTAATAATTAGGCAACAAAAAGAAAAAAGAAAGAATTATAACACCTTCCCGGTTAAGATGATAAGAAACTTTATTGCTATTGTAGCTCTGGGTCATGCCATGTCGGTAGAAAAAAGAATGTGCCGTCAGTGTTAATTGACAAGAAAAAGAGACGGAAGAGGCTTAGACGGGGTTAAGCCACCTCCCTCCTTCCTTTTCCTCCTCCACCGCGCCTTGACATCCTACAACAACAACAAACAGCTAACGAGGGTCGAAAGGGGCTTGTCCTCCAAATCGTCCCTGCGCGCCTTCGGCGCGTCAAACCATTTCGTTCGGTGTTAATTGACATTTTGGCTTGTCGGCAGAAAAAAACAGAAAAAAACATTGTGTTCAGTTAAAAGGTAATCGGAAAAAAAGTAACAGGAAAAAAAGTAACAGATTTGGGTAGGAAAAAAAGAAACAGGAAAAAAAGTAACACTTTCTTATTTTTATACGGTAAAAAAGTAACAGGAAAAAAAGTAACAGATTTGGGTAGGAAAAAAAAAACAGGAAAAGGAGTCACACTTTCTTATTTTTATTTCATGGGTGCTGGTGGCCAACAAGATTGTAGAACTTGTTGTTCCAGCCTTCACATGCATTATTTGTACGAGATTCGCCATCCAGCGTAGCACTATTAACATTCCATGTAGCTGGAGGATAGGCTGGAGGAGTTAATCTAAGTCGTAATGGTGCCAACACATCTGAAGGTGCGGCGCGAGGTTGCCTGTATCTACCAGTGACATAATTTTCATCAAAATACCTCAACAGTTCCTCGGCTTCTTCTGGAACAATGTCTTTGAGGTGATTCATACCATCACGCACATCTGAAACTGGCAAGAATGCAAGTGCATCCAGTTTCCCACAAAACAGTCTGAAGTCTGCATCATCCCGATACAACTGCACTAAACCTAAACTCTGCACTCTGCGCTAAGTGCTTTGTGTCAGATGGTAGAAACAACCTCTACTCTGTACATGTCTACCAAACACAGCATTCACAGCTCGTAACACACCATCTTCAAAATCAGTCACAACAGTATTTACATTCAAGTCAATATTTAGCTCAGTCAGTTTATCTACAATAGCTTGAAACAGAGTCTCATAGGAAGTACGTGTCTTCCTCTGTAATATAGCGTATACACAAGATAAAAAACTGTCATGAAACTTAACCCTAACAACATAAATTTGCTGAAATAGTGGAGGAGCCATTGCAAAATTACCGTCCATAAATAAAGTACTTGCACTGCCAAGATAATTGAGTCCACTATTTGTTACAAATGCAACCACACGCTCACTTGCATCAGGTCCATTATCAAAGAAAAGGAATTGTTCAGAGTCTGATATTTTCTGAAACTCTTCTGGAATGGTCAGCTCAGACAGACTTTTGGGGACAGGAGGACTTCTTCTGTGGTATCTCAGACTCCGTTTGGCATTATCTAAGTCTGGCAGCATCAACTTGACTTCACTTTCAGCATTTGAAACAGCTGTTGCGAGGATCTGTGATGGCTTATCTAAGGAAGAAGCTGCTTGTTTTCGCATTTCATTTCTCAATTTGGTATATGCGATACTGACATTTTCTGGAGGATGGTTGTGTTGTCTAACTATTTCTGGGTTGTTGAAATCTGTAGTAGTAGTACAGAGACTTGCACGGCAGTGTGATTTAGCACGTTTAGTGCATTTCCACCAGACCTTCTGCTTCCTTCTTACAGATACAGTGTACATGAAACCTTCATGACAAAGTTTTTTGCCCCTCTTATTACTCTCAATGACTTCCATGATGACTCAAGAACATTTAATGACTAATTCAAACTGCTGTCCAATATATAGTTTGCTGTGTGTTTATTTTTTCAAGAACATTGTTGTACATCAAAGAAGAGAATTCATGAAAGTAGCCACACTTGCTTGTGTTTATTTTTTCAAGAACATTGTTGTACATCAAAGAAGAGAATACTTGAAAGTAACCACACTTGCTGTGTGTTTATTACAATGTGTGTTCATTTGTTTCAAGAACATTGTTGTACATCAAAGAAAGCATGATGGATATCCTTGTAACAACATTGTCATAGCACACATGATCTCCAATTACAAAATAATTAAAAAAATAAAAAATAAAATTATTATTATAATTATTATAATGAAAAATGAAATAATGAAAAAACACTGTTACTTTTTTTCCTGTTGTATTATTATAATTGTTACTTTTTTTCCTGTTTCTTTTTTTCCGTTTCTTTTTTTCCTGTTACTTTTTTTCCTGTTACTTTTTTTCCTACATTCCAGTTAAAACGTTCATTTCAATTTAAAATTTCATCCTGAATGGACCGGTTTTGATCCTGTTAAACGGATTTTAAAAAATGGGTAAGTTGTTTTTAAAATTTTAAAATCTTTTCGGCGAACTGTCCAATTTTAAAAATTTAAGTTCCGGCGAAATGTCTTTTCCGGCGAACTGTCTTTCCGGCGAAAAGTCCAGTATTCTTTGTTTTAGGTATTGGAGATAATGGCAGCCTCCATTCGCATTTATTTGAAAGGTTGTAAGATTTGGGGAAGATTAAGTATCCAAATAAACAAAAGATTTAATATGTGTCACGACGTGACGTTTCGATTATGTGCAGTAGCAAGTTCAGCGTTTTGTGAAATGCGGAAACAAATTTGAGTGCAAAATTGTTCGTTTATTTGACCTGATCGGTAATTGACGGTGTGCCGAATCACGGGTGCTGGTCAAAACGGCCCCTCGCCAAAACGGCCCCTGGAATAGTTGGTCAAAACGTCCCCACTTTTGGTCAAAACGGCCCCAGTGATTGGTCAAAACGGTCCCAGTGATTGGTCAAAACGGCCCCACTCATTGGTCAAAACGGCCCCAAGTTGATAGTATGACATCACAGTCAGACACAGACGAGATTGGGGCCGTTTTGACCAATCCGTGGGGGACGTTTTATCCTCTCGAGTTGGTCATAACGGCCCCAGTTTTGGTCAAAACGTACCCACTAGTTGGTCAAAACGGCCCCAGTGATTGGTCAAAACGACCCCACTCAGGTCGCCGATACGTTCTAACGCATCTATCGTATCACCAACGTTAGACTGAATTAAAAGCACCTGCATTCAACAATTTAGCATGCCTCCACAAATGTGCCTTAGAGCGAGGGCTAGGTGTGGATGGAGGAAACGGGTAGCTAAGCCATTCCCCCTTGGTCTTCCACCAGTGCCGTCGATTATCTTGCATGCCAAATACTGATACGATGTCACAAATAAAACATATTACACGCCTTCATAATATAGGCTGAGTCGCTTAGTGGAATAAACACAAGCGCCCATACAATAATTACCCGAGAAATCACAGGCACATCTAATGCCTATACCTCGGGTAATGGACCACTAATTGTGTCAAGGTCCCAGATATACATCGTATCAGTCGAATAACGTGTGTTTCCTTTCTTCACTAAAAATCACAGGTGCACTTGATGCCTATATCACAGTTAACCGACCATCAATTGTATAAAGGTCGCCGTTACATTCTAACTCATTTATCGTATCACCAATGTTAGTCTGAATTACCTAACTGTTGTCAGACGGATACACTCTAATGTCAACAATGACTCACCCAGATTAATGGATGAAGCTATGAATCATACATAGCTAGCATGTCGAATCACGATTTGACCTAAATAAACTGAATTACAAAACAAACAGCACTTATCAGACTCCAGTTTCTGAAATGAGTCGTATGCTGGAATAAACACGAGAACTAGTCCTGGCGAAATACACATAACTCAGTCGCATGTTCTATGCGTAGCATATTGTAACCACATTGGGACTCCCACGGTTGCTTCCAACTTGCTCGTGGTGCCTGCCCCCCCCCCCCCCCACCTACATTTTTTATGGGCAAGTCATCGTGAGGTATAACCCTTTACCTAACATAACCAGCCAGCGCAATTCAATTTTCTTTATATTTTAAATTTT
Source organism: Pictodentalium vernedei (assembly GCA_031216915.1). NCBI lineage: Eukaryota > Metazoa > Mollusca > Scaphopoda > Dentaliida > Dentaliidae > Pictodentalium > Pictodentalium vernedei. The sequence goes on from CM062295.1 coordinate 754,010,979, forward strand.
TTCTTCAAAACATAGGTTATGACCCCTCACTGGAACAAGCGCCAAGCGTTCGTTCCAATGAGGGGTCATAACCTTTGTTTTGGAAGCAAAAAATTAAAATACGTCTAAATTAATACCATGTTTGCAAATGTCTGAAATATAGAAATATGGGGTCACCTAGAGTGCCTCAAATTGGCCAAATATTTTTCATGGGCAAGTCATCGTGAGGTATAACCCTTTACCTAACATAACCAGCCAGCGCAATTCAATTTTCTTTATATTTTAAATTTTTTCTTCCAAAACATAGGTTATGACCCCTCACTGGAACAAGCGCCAAGCGTTCGTTCCAAGGAGGGGTCATAACCTTTGTTTTGGAAGCAAAAAATGAAAATTTTTAGTTACACGAGAAGTTTTGTACGAGTGTTGTCTACAAGGGTTAAAAACTTCTAACAGCTGAGCAAAAGGTTATTTGAAACCTTTGCACCTGTATGAGGTGTGTGTCTGTTGGTGAGGGTGTGTGTGTGGGGGTGGATGAGAGGCTTTGTGTGGGTGTGAGGGTATGTGTGTGTGTATAGTGTATATTTTTGAAATTATATTTTTTTGTTATGTATTTATACGGTAGTTTTAGTTGAGGGTGTATGTGTGTGTGGGATGTGTGCCCATGCTATGGGTGAGAGAGTGTGTGTGGGATGGTTCTGTCTTCCCGATGTTGTTACCTAGACAATAGTGTTTGCGTTCTCACAGGGATTTTCTTTGTGTGAGAGTGTGTGTTCATTTATTTTCGAATAAAAAATATGAAATCTGATTCTGTTGTTACTTATGTATTTCATATTTCCCAAACTGCAAATAGCCCACATGGGTGACCTTTGTAACATAAATACACATGTGTCGTTACTTGCACATTGCTATATTTTTATACTGTACCAATGACCCAGACATAGCTGGTGCTAACTCTTAAAATATAGGGCCAAACACAAATTTTGCCCCCCAATCCCCAAAATTTGCATCTAAAACCAAAGAAAACATGTCCTGAATGGCCATCCACACCTCACCTCCACTGCGCATGCGCAGTGTCAAGGATGTTCCGAAATTGGCGCCATTAATCATTCTAAGTTTGGCCCTTCATCAGTTAACATCTGACTGATCTTTGTGCTTGTAAATCTCAGTTTAAATGATGCCAGACACATAAATATTAGTGAAATGGTGATTCTAAGGAGGATAGAGAAGGAGGAGAGGAAAAATGTGTGACAAAATATTATCAGGGCTGTAACTTAAAATTTTTTAATGAAATTATGTTAAGTTACCTATTTTCGAGGCAGCAGCCATTTTGTTGTCATTCTGATTATTTAGTTACACTGATTTTTCAGTGTTTTCCTCTCTCCCTGTCCTTTAAGTCCCCCCTTGCTATTCTCCCATGCTTTTGGCATAGTTTTTGTAATAATTATTACTAAATTTTCTTGGGAGTTTTAGCTGAATAACAGAATGAATTCTGTTCTTTTCCCCATGTTTACGTCTTCACCTACGGGTGGTTAGGCGTTGTGTTCTGCATCTACCATCTGATGTTCTGCAGTTTCTTCCCTGGAAGTCTCTGTTTTGCATCAGATAGTGTATTTTTGGTAACTGATTCCGGGCCTGGGTGCCTGGAGTCTTATTTTAGTGTTTTTACATTCATTGTTTACATTTACAACAGCCCTCTGTGTGAGGGGGGGATTTCTGGAAAATAATATCTTGATGTTATTTTAATCATAACTAGATACATTATTATTGTTCGTAAGTGTTTCATAAATTGTTTAAAATATTTTTAAAATTTTTGTCCACACTTAGGCTTGGGATCCATTGGGGCTCAACGTTACTTTTCAGAAACTTGGGCTGTTCTGAAAAAAATATTTTTTCAAAATATTTTGATTTCAATTATTTTTTCTATATTAATGGATCATATTATTATTATGTATTTTGATTGCCAGGGGTTAGTGCGAGTACCAGGACTTGTTTTCTTTTCACATTGAAAAGATATTGATCAATTGTAATAAGAGGAAGGCTTCCTCTGACTTTTATAATCATTCTATATGTGGTCAGTGTACTCGCATTAACTCCTGTTCTGTATCGTATGATTTCGATGACAATATGGGAAGCGTATGTCACGGTATGTTAGTGGGGAATTGGACACTCCGGTCCTTTCCCCGCAGGGTCACTCTACTTTATCAATTTCTGTTTCAGACGATCAAGATTAGGGTGATGTTTCTGTGATGTCTTCCAACAGTGTGCCTCCGTCGTCACAATTAATGAAGGGCTAGCGGAAAAGTGCTCATGTAAATACGCCAATTGCCTAAGAGGACCCTAGTAGGTTCGACGGCCTTTGACGTCCGCTAGCTCGCCCGGTGTAGCGTCCATTTACCGAATGGTTCGGCAGCCGGGTTCGTCCGTTGCGGTCTAGAAGGAATTTTGGGGTGATGCGAGCACTATAAATCAACCAAATGCACACCCAGTGACGGCGGATCAGAGGGAGAACGGAGGAAGCCTTTTAGTCCGGTTCATAGCTCGTTCTGGTCCATCCGGACGGCGAGCGAGAGAGGCCCCTCTCTCGTACAACAACATCTGGCCCCAGATGTTGTGGTACAAAATGTTTCGCATTCGGAGCATACGTCCGTCGCTCGGGACGCTCCGACATATAGGCAGTCCGGAGTAGTCAATAAGGCTTCCTCATTCTCATGGTAGCGCACACGACCGCTCTTGGCTACGTGACCTCGGATATCCAGTCAGCTTCGCCAGTCAGAGAATCATCGGCGACCAGGTCACACCATCCGGTAGCCAGGGACACGAGGCCTGCAGACTCCGGACGTTCGCATAGGAAGTGTGCGGGAGTCAACGTACACGGAGCTTCCGGCGGCAATGCATCGTAAGACCGCTACTGCACAGGCCTCGGGAACGGACATGCTTTCCTAAATAGCACAGTTTATCGCAGCATCCCAGCATCAACTGAATCTGTTGCATATTTTTTATCCGCCAATGCTGGGTCGGGACGCTCCGCGGAAGCGGGTACGGACGTCCGAAAATTTCATCCGGTCCGACGGGATACCGAAAGGGATTTGGAGGATTTCGAGCTTTCCCTTTCGGAACAACATATGCTGTTGTGTATGTCATCTGACTTGGTCTTCTACAGCTTCTTTCATCGGACCAGAATGCTGCGATGCCGGATAAGAAACTGATAGCGTCGGTGGACTTAGAAATTTTTGGTTCGGTTCAGGGACATCGTCCCTCAGTTCCGACATAGTCCAATAATGTCACACAAACTTTCGAATTATTGAACGACGCTATATATATTATTATTATATGCTTGCTATAACCAAGCATTTCTGGTTTCTTGTTCGCAAAGTTACGGAGATGTCTTTCAAAAGTGTGCCTCTGTCGTCATAGTTAATGAAGAGCTAGCGGCAATAAGTGCTCATGGAATATGTCTATCGCCTAAGAGATCCCTTGTAGGATCGATGGAGTGACATTCGCTAGCTCACCCGGTGTAGCGTGCATTCATCGAATGGTTCGGCTGCCAGGTTCGTCCGTTGCGGTCTAGGAAGGAGATTTGGGTGATGCGAGCACTTTAATTACTTTAGTACTCACCCAGTGACGGCAGATTGAGGAGAGATCGGAGGAAGCCTGTTAGTCCGGTTCCTGGCTTGTCCAGGTCCGTCCGGGCTGTGAGCGAGAGAGGTCCCTCTCTCGTCCAACAACATAGGGGACCGCATGTTGTGGTTCAGATATTTTACATTTGGAGCATATGTCTGTCGGTCGGGACGCTCCGTTATATTGACAGTCCGAGAGACTGTCCATAATGCTTCCTCATCCTCACAGCAGGGCACACGACCGCACATTGGCTACGTGACCTCGAGTATCCGATCAGTTTCGTCATTCAGTGATTCCATGGCGAATAGGTCACGCCATCCGGTAGCCAAGGGACACGAGGCCTATACACTCCGTTCGCTCGCATATTGGTAGTATGCACGGGGTAACGATCACGGAGCTTCCAGCGGCAATGCATTGTAGGACTGCTTCTCCTCAGGCCTCAGTGACGGACGTGCTATCCGAGATAGCACAGTTGTTTCGCAGCATCCCAGCAATCGACAGTTTCTTGGTCGAATCAGGAATTATCCGACGGCGCTGGGTCGGTGCGGTCCGCGGTTGCATCAGGTACGGACGACCGAACGCTTTATAGGGTCCGACAGGATGGCGAAAGGGATTCGAAAGATTTCGAGTTTTCCCTTTCGTAGTATCGGAAGCTGCCATTCATATCTTCTGGCATTATCTTCCAGTGATTGTTATTTCGGACTACATTGCTGCGATGTTGGATAAGAGACTTATAGCGTCATTGGACTTGGAATTTTGGATCGGTTCAGGGACATTGTCCCTGACTTACCGACGCAGTCCAATAATTTCATCACAACATGTGTTTTATTTTTCGACGCTATATATATGCATACAAGCCTGCTACCAAGCACGATAGTTTAGTTTCTTGTCCGCGTTGCTCATTTCTGCCGTTTTATCATTTATACGAATAGTTTATTTTGGCAGAGCAGGGCATACCGAGAGTTCATATGCGTCTAGACGGTGTGGTTAAAGACTGGAAATATTCTTTTTCGCCGTCTATGTCTTTTCCAACCTCAATGTTGGAAACGACAATGATGTCTAGTAGACTTAACTTAGACGCTTTATCATACGTAATCCACCTTACTGAGGCGTTATCATTACGTCTTCAAGAAAAGATTTACGGGATATTATTCTCAATGTGATTTCTTTTGAGGGCAGTAGTTTGTTCACGTATAACTCCGCCCTTCAGTGGCTGATTGGAGTTGGTTAGACGTGACGCAGCCCTAGCTACATCCACGCGCGTGGATAGTAAAGGTTAAGAACTCTCTCAGAGTCGCTTCATTCTCGGAGAAGCTTCTCTTCGACGGCAACTTTTCAGCAATCCATGAATTGCTCGATTTACACGTTCTCTTGTCTATCTAGTGTTACAAGAGATTCAGACTGGGGCAAACATTCGGTGGTTGACTCAGAGAGTGCCACTGCAGTTGCCGGACCCGAGTGTTGCAGTTATGACGGTTGCCAGTCAAACAGATTGGGATATAATATTGATCCCAACGGATTCGAAGTGCCAGGGTCTTTGGGTTCCGCAGTCTCTTAGCAACCAATTATCTTCCGCGGAATAATGTTTTTTAGGCTTGCTTTATGTCATTGCATGAACATTATTCAGAAACGCATGCCCAAATCCTGTCCGTTAATTCGACAGTAGTGGCGTATCTCCGGAACCAGGGAGGCACTCATTCGTTTCCGTTATTCAATTTAATGGAAAGAATCCGTCTGTTGGTTATAGTACACCAAGTTCTGTTTCGGTCCGTCATATTCCGGGTCGTCTGATTGTTTTACCGGACTCCCGTTCACTTAGGGGTCGCTTGTTGCTGTCAGAATGGACTCTCAACAAACAAGTATTCAATCAGATTTGCTATCTATGGGAGCGCCCAATGATGATTTATTTACGACACAGCTTGCTAATCAATTGCAGACGTATGTGTTGGCTTGTCCGGATCTCTGAGCTAATGTTGTTAACGCTCTATTGATCTATAGGACGGAATGATAGAATACGCGTATCCTCCGGCGCTTTTGTTTCAGCAGGTATTGCTAAGATAAACAACCACAATACATTTCTGTTGATAGCATCTCTATCTTCACAGAGACCATGGGTAATTTACTCTATTGTCTACTGTGGGACTTAACGTGAAATCTTCCTCAATGAGAGGATCTTTTTTCGCTGGGTAAATCGTGTCATCTTTATCACAACCCGCAAGGTCGCAACCTTCACGTATTCCGTTGTGTGGTCCGTATTGCATTGTAAGCATTGTACTGGACGAGCTTTGGACGCGATTTCTTACTATAGGAGATCCTCTTCTTCGCTATTCTATGCGGCTAAAGTGGAGGCTCTTCCGTCGTTGGTGTAGGGATCATTATGTTCATATTGTTGATCCCTCCATACTACTCATTGCAACTTTTTAGTATACTTGTTTGACAGGATCTACTGCAGCCTGTTAATATTAAGGTTATGGGTTTATGTTACCTCATACCTATGCACTCTAGGATAGTTTACAATTGAGTCTTATGTCTCTTTATCTAAGTCAGTTAGTAACTTTTTGATAAATAGACTTAGAATCTTTAGATTAAATTCCTATATGGAATTTAACTTCGGTTCTTATTTAGCTAAGTAATCATTTGAGCCTCTGGAAACAGTAGTTTTCAAATTCTGACCTTTTAGACAGTAATTCTGTTGGTTTCTCTTTTACTGAAGAGTCAGTGAGTTTCATGCACTATCGATGGATGATTTTCACTTTCGTAGTTTCGGAATCACTACTTCCTTTACTATTTAGGTTGGATTTTTGCATAAGAGTTAGGCTCCTAATATCCGGAACCTATTGTTATTAAGGTCCTTCCGTCTTCGTACGGGCATAGGCCTTTACTCTCTCCGGTTAGAGTTTATGTATTTATAAACAGATATCTGTTTATTACTACGGGCGTAAGCTTCTTCTGTCTTTGATGCCTAATAGAAGGACGTTACGCTCCATTCTATTGCTAATGGATTCTATTAACTATCGGTACTGCTTATGGTATATCATTGACTCAGCAGTTGTGCTTAAGATTTCGGCTCATGAAGTAAGAGTTCTTCTACATCTTGGGCTTACATTAATAGTGTCGCTATTATAGATTTTTGAAGGCTGCTCATTGCGCTCAGCCATCCACATTCATGAATTTTTATCTCAGAAATGTCGAGTCCATTTCTGGAGGCCTCTATTGTTAGGTCTATTATCTACTGCTCAGAATGTCATTCACTTAACAGTTGCTACTATAGCTAGGTAGGCTGTCTGTTTCGGCAGTGACTCCGTTCTGCTGCCCTCTTTGCTCTGGGCTATTTGACCCAGGGCAAGAAAAAGGGGGGGGGGGAGGGTGTTCCCTTGGGTCACCTGTTTTACTATGAAAACAAGGGGATACCTCCTCCGGAGTTAGTAATTCTGAGCTGTTATTGGGATGGTTGTTTAGTGAGAAGTTTATGTTTTAAAAATTCATTCAAGTCTTAGTTTTTAAAGTATAGCTTTTGAATATTGCATGTGTCAACGGACATGATTATGCAATCCTCAGACACTTTTAAGGAGTATAAGAGTCTCTATTCTCTAGACTTACTTTATTTATTGGCTTACTTTAAAAATTATTAGTATAAGGATTATATTGGATATTAATAGAGTACATGGATGTATGATGCTCAATTTTGGAAGGTGTTGTATCTTTCTAATTTATCATAAATAAGAAAGATACATGTAAGGCCTATTACTTCTTTTTCCCTAGAGGGGATGACTCTATTCTCTATTTTATATTATTGAGCGTATTCCATCTTGCTCTATGTCCTTGGCCCTCCAGCCTTTTTACTATTCAGCTATGTCTGGGTCATTGGTACAGTATAAAAATGTTAAAAAATTTATAGTAATTTCTATATTTTTTATACTTACCAATGACCCAGACGGGGATGGCCCTCCCAGGAGTTGGGAACTCTTGCCTCCCCGCTGAGTACATAGCGCTTACCAGGCACTGGTTATTAGAATGATTAATGGTGCCAATTTCGGAACGTCCTTGACACTGCGCATGCGCAGTGGAGGTGAGGTGTGGAGGGCCATTCAGGACATGTTTTCTTTGGTTTTAGATGCAAATTTTGGGGATTGGGGGGCAAAATTTGTGTTTGGCCCTATATTTTAAGAGTTAGCACCAGCTATGTCTGGGTCATTGGTAAGTATAAAAAATATAGAAATTACTATAAATTTTTTAACTTTTCTCACTCAGCTGTTACTAACTCCTGGGTTGCCCGTGTTCATCAAAATTAGCCACGACTATCAGTAGCATCATGCATGGTAAAACCCATCGTAGAGTGACTAATTCCTGGAGTGGGCCCTGTGTTCACCAAAATTAGGCACGACAATCGACATTATCGTAGGAACACCCAAGGTAGAGTGTCGCCATTTTTACCACTTACATTGCTGATCGCCCTCGAAGTGGCCAATTGACTAATTCCTGTGGTACCGGTATCAGGGGCCATTTTGACCAATGTTAGGGGCCATTTTGACCAGTCACCGGGGCCGTTTTGACCAATCACTGGGGACATTTTGACCAATGCCAGGGACTGTTTTGACCAATGCCAGGGGCTGTTTTGACCAATGTCAGGGGCCGTTTTGACCAAAAATTGGGGCTGTTTTGACCGAAAATTGGGGCCATTTTGGCAAGGGGCCATTTTGACCAGCACCCCCGAATCACCGAAATGCGGTCACCTTTAAATTTTAATATCGCAGGTCGCACCAAGTCCCTTTAAAATATTTTTTTATAACTAAAATATTATATTTTAAGGCTAAAGTCGGACTGCTCCCTTTGGGGGAGGGTTTGCTGAAAATTTCCGACCACATTTCTGAAAATATTTTTTTTTAGTGGGACCTGCGGTGTTAAGGGTGACTCCCAAACGTACACATTGAAACAGGACTTCAATGAAGTCTTCATCGTGGTGCGTTAAATCCAGGGGTGGGGGATGGGTTGTTGAGTACGCTGTCACAAAATATAGACCAACGCCGAGTCCTGAAATTCTGCAACTGTGCCTGTATGTTTCTGTTTTTGCTTCTGGCATTGTTCCAACGGAATGGTGGGGGGTGGGGGGTTGGTCTCTACTGACACTGTGGCTGGGAATGGGACAATTCAGCCTCGAGACAAGTCTGCCTGGGATAAGTTTGCCCATTTTCAAATTTATATGGAAAATTGATAATGAAAATTGGGAGGTGTTAGTTATTGAGGTGCTATATCAAATACACAAACAGGCCTCCAATCAAATCTGCCTGCAACATTTTTCCCCAAACCGGCCTCCAATGAACCCAAACCGGCCTGTACATTTTATCCAAACCGGCCTCCGAAATTTTACCCAAAACATCTGCCACAGTTTTACCCAATCCGGCCTCCAAGAATGTTATGGATGGGAAAAAGAAAAACACAGACTTTTTAAATTGTGGACATACATGTACATTTATTAACACAATAATTTAATGATCAATCTAATTTTAGCTACCGGGTAATTAAAACTGCAACAGATGACAGAGTTTGTCTTGGGAGTTTTTCAGGATAATATCGTAAAAAGTCACAAGAACAAAAACATACAAAAAATATTTTGATCCATTGTTTGTGGCAGAAGATATGATTTTAGTGGTTTTCTACAAAGCACCCTTTGGGTCTTGTTAAGGTTAATCACAGAGAACACTTTTTAAAAAAAAATGCTAAATCGGCAATCGGAGCCGGCCAGTTATGGGGCAATGGCCGATTATGACAACCGACAATTTCCGGTTAATCTATATTTAACACTGACAATTATAATCTCTCTGATATCTGGCCTTTTCAATATTTTTTCCCATTAAAAATGTGTGGAGTGCATATCCGAATATTTAGGGATTTGCAAAGCTGAGATATTGCAGAATTTACCATCTGCAGTCTGTATGAGATCGTCACTATTCCCAGCAGATCGAAGTCACTGGTCTTCAATCATGGTGCTGTACAACGTTGCATTGGGTATATGTATAAATAAAATGTGTTCAGTCGGTAGTCTGTATTACTTTTTTTTATAGGGTACTTTTCCAGGATTTTGAAAAAATGCTGAGTCATCATTTTTTAACACTGTGATTAATGGGAAAAACATTAAAAAAGAATCTTCTCCCACGCCACTGCTCCAACGGTTTTTGTAGTTCACATATAACATCTTTGGAAGATTCATTCACATGTTTGGTGAAATCAAATCCCTGGATCCATATTTGTGCTCTCTATGGGAGCCCAAATGTTCAGATTAGTACAATATGAAGAATATTCTTTAAAAATCTCCTTCTTCCAATCCACCAATCAGAAGCTTTTGATATTTGGTATGCAGCATCCATAAGGGGGTGAGATTCAAGTTTGTTCAATTTGAGTCCCCGGCTTAATATTGGGGCTTTTTATTGGTAGGGTGAGGGGGTGGCAGGCAGGTGCATGTTAAGTTCAGGTTTGTTCAAATCCATTCCTTAGTGTTTTTCCATAAAATTTGCCTTTCGTGACTTCATTCCTTTGTAGTGTTGATGAACCATGTCTAACTGAAAGTGACCCCAAATACTTCTTTGAACCACTTTGGCAGGTGAGCGATTAAGGCCACTTGGGGCCTCTTGTTTCTATGGTAGATGATTGTTACGCTACATATAAGTCACATGACTGCCACAAACATGTTTTCAGTTTGTCAAGTTTTTTTTTATAGTATGTCAACACCGAAGAAACACATCAAGGGAGGTAACAAGTTGAACAATGAACATTAAATAATATATTCTGATGTCGCGTACATTTTTGTAAACAATGCACCAAACAACTTCACAACGCACATTTAGACCCAAGTAATTATTCAATTAAGGCATTAAGACACAAAGTATGTGTGCTCATTTTCTTCCTGGTTAATACAGCCAAGTGTATTGGATTCTTACACAAAACCGTATTAACACTATTTACCACAATCTTCACAAGAGAACAATATCGTGTGATTGTATCATTTATAACGATCTTCCCCCGTCCCAACTCCCAAAATGCAAATATTATTTTGGCAAATATTGCCCAGCACTAAACATGCATACTCTGAGAACTTATGTGGTATTAAGCTTTCATAATTGGTGATTTACCAACAAAATTCTGCAGTATAACAGGCACTAAGAGATTTTCTTTTGGTCCTATTTCAACCATCGGAATCGGTATCAAAATCGGCAGAGAAATAATTGGTAATCGGTTCATAGCAAGTTTTGATAATCGGTTCATCACTAGCTAAATCTTGTAGAAACAAATGTTTGTTCCATTGGCTGTATCTCCGAACGTCAACTTTTAGAAAATTAATCTCGATGTTCAGCTTCACTGAAGTTAATTATGGGGCACACAAAGGGGAGCTTTCACTAATAAGAACTTCGTGAAAATCAATGTGTGAATAGCATTGTTAGGTACAGATAACAAGAGAGTTTTAACACTATAAATATTTTATTACAAAGGGTTTTCAATATAATTATCATATATTTTTCACAAAAGAAGAATTGAAAAAAATAAAAAAAATAAATAAATACAAAAAAATGAAAAAAAATAAAATAATTTTGTATTTAAAAAAAATGAAAATAAAATAATAATAAAGTTTTGTATTGAAGAAAATTGGAAAAAAAGAAATTAATAAACATATAATTATACAGCAACAATAAAGATACAACAACAATAAATTACAAAAGATATCAATACATTTTTAACCCAAGTGGAGTAATTCCGATGCTGAATCTACATATTCCATGGTTGTGATGGTTCCTCTCTGCAGTCTTTCTTTGAGCGTACGAATGCGACAGTCGATAGTCATGTACCTTTTTGCCCTTGGGCGGACGGTTCCCCCTGCTTCTCTCTGGAGTCGATTGATGTCAATTGCATTCTGTATGTCCTGGAAGGTCTTGATGATTGTAAAGATATTTGGGTGTGCGTGTTGAACCTTTCTTTTAAGTTTACCATGCCAAGCTTCTAGGTTATTTGTTGTTCGTGGTCCATCTGTGTTGAAGTGGTTCCATGTAGCTCTGCCGCCAGCATCAACCCACTGTTCTGTAACATAATCAGTGAAAGGCAGGGTATCATGAGGAATTTCTGTTTCTTCCAAGGCTTCTAGTGTGTTGAACCACACTTCTATGCTTTCTAGGGGTACTAATGGAAGAGCGGCTGCTCGGCGAATTAGTGTTCTAACATCTTTGTTGTCTCTATACAAAGTTTGAAGTCCGGTAGTTTGTGCCTTTTTCCATATACATTGGGTAAAATGGAAGAAACAACCTTTTATGGTGACGTTTGGAAGAACCTGGCGTATGGCATTGTGGGCGGCTACTTCGAAGTCGGCAGATGCTGTTGTGGCGTTGAATGGTAGGTTCAGTGTCGTCATGTGTTCTTTGAGTAGAGTGAACATTCTGGCGTATATGCTCTGACTTTTGGAAGGAAGTAAGGCATAGACAACTGGAGTCATTGTACCATTTATCTGTGTATGGATAGAATATATCTGACGAAACATACATGGACAGGTGTAAAAGGTTCCATCGCAGAAGAAGGTGTTAGCAGCTGAGAGATGTGTCAGGCTTTCTGTGGTGGCAAATGCGATGATACGGTCTGTTTGTTGGCTGTCGTCGAAAAGAAGAAATCGGTCACCAGTGGCTGTTTGTGTCCATCTTCCTTCTAGGCTGATGTCAGCAAGAGTCTCTGGAAGTTTAGGAGTTTGCTTGCAGAGTGCTCTGTATAAAGCTGATCTTCTGGAGTTGAAGGTAGGGAGTCTCTGTACAATTATTTGGGTGTCGTCATCCCATTCTTGGTCTCGTAGCTTATTTAGTTCTTCTTCATAGATAGATGGTATTGGCCTTACATCTTCCATGCAGCGTCGGTCGATTTGATTAAGTATCTGTTTTGTGACGACTCCAGTGTGGTCAGCGGGGTGATTGTGCTGTTGTCTTCCGAAACTAACTGGTATGTTGTCTAATGTAGTTAGAGAACCTGAACAACCGGATGTGGTGCATCTCCAGTATATTTTGTCGCCACCTTTTCGGATGTGTCTGTAGATATAGCCATCATAAGCTATGTTCTTCCCTCCTTTTCTGTTGGTTATGAAGTTAACATTCAGCTGTGCATTTGCCATGTTGAGATGAACAATGATATGATTATTTCATATTCTGACACAATATTTATAGTGAAAGATAGTTTTGACAAAATCTTGCAAATGAAAAATGTTCATGTCGGTTATTGTTCTAATGTTATTATTCACCTTTTATTTTGATATTTCAATTTCACCTTTTAAAAGCCATGAAAGTGAAAGGTGTTCACGTCAGGCTTAATATTTGTCTCATATTCTTGAAATTTTCTATAAACAACAAACATGTAAAATGTGTTAACACCAGCTTTAATACCTGTTAGTAATGTGATTTTAAGAAAGTTGACGTTCGGAGAATGCTTAATACATGATTAATTATTACTTTACCCCTTAGGGACCTCACTGTAACTGCTAAAACAACAATACTGCAGTATGTGATTTTAAGAAAGTTGACGTTCGGAGAACACACCCTCAGAACTTGAGCAATGCATCCACATATGAATACAATGGCACGATGTTTCCATTATGAAATACTTTCCGTCAATAAAATTGCAACAACTAATGAGCGATCTCGCTTTTGCTTGGTTGCTATTTACTTTGGTGTAATTTCTCTTAACCCTTTACCAACGAATCGCCCGCATCCGCCCGCGTAATGTTGCAAATACAGCTGCTCAAAAAATATTATTTTTCGAAAAATTTCAACAAGACCATATCATGTGCCACCTCTTTGGAACGAGCTCGTCGAGCTCGTTCCAAAGAGGGGTCACATGATATGGTTTTGTTGAAATTTTGTTTAAAAAAGTAAAAAAAAATGATATTTAAAATAATGAATTTTGAAATCGTCTGCGTTGGGTAATGGGTTTATGACGTAAAACAATATGACTGGCGTAGAGACTGGCGTAGAAACCACAGAGAAGGCGGAGAAGCATGACACAGCGTTTTTTTTTTCTTGTGGGTTACCAGCATGCTATGTTGCGTAACCTGCTAACGGGTTACGATATTAACCCTTTATTTCCAGGTCTGAGCGTGAACCGACATTTGATAGTGAGCGATGGTTCATTGCTTAGAGCATTCCACATCAGATCGAAAGAGCGTAAATTCGATCTTGACTCCTGTCATTTGCGTTGTGTCCCTGTGCAAGAGATCTAATCCCAGTTGCCGAAACGGGAGCATGATGGTGCAGTGTACAGTTAAAACTAGAAGTCCTGTCACGACCTCCGCGCTTATCTAGGCTTAATTCACCGTTCCATTTTCGATTGAGTTTTACATGACATGTTGTTTTGATAATCAGCGACGCCAGACCACATCAGGATTTTGGGAATGCGTTTTGAAAAAGTGTAACCAATCAGCATTCAGTCTGAATGATACCAGTTTGTTTTGGTAAAGCTTGTTTGAAAAGGCGTAACCAATCAGAACACAGTTTTGATAGTACCATCTTGTCACCGTGTCAGTAAACTTTTCTGGAATTTTAAGAATTTGGAAGGTGTTTAGTCCATTTTTGGTATTTTCAAATGGATAATTGTTGGATTTTCTGTTCCTGGAAGTCTGCTTCCGTATTCATACTAGAACTGATAATAAAATAATATTTCAGAACAACTCGTGGCCAAATGTGCTTCAGATATCCAAGAACAAAGCTAGGAAATCAAAATAAATAGCCTATATTATATTTTACATATAACTTGAAAGCATTGTTAAATTGTTAATATATACGTTGTATTATTTATAGCATTTGAAAGGTAAACATAAAATATTACAATGTATTTTTAGCTCACCAACTTGATGGCTTGATCGGTCGTCATCAGCGTACGTGTCCCATAATTTTAAAGTTTCTGTTTAGGTCACTTATTCGCCCTATTTCCATATCATGGCATTTATAATACTGCTATATGATGATTATTATCATTTTACCATAATTTAACCCCTCATACCCTGCATTTTAAACATTTTTCTTGACATTTTTAGTTGCGTTTAGTTTTCTGTTTAGCTCAGAATTTCATGTTTAACTAAGTGTTTAGGTCAGCTTCTGTGCTCCTTCTCTTCCCATGGCACTAATATTCATCATACATGTTCCTCAGTATCATTGTTCCATGATTAACCCCTTACACGCTGCATTTTAAACATTTTTCTTGACATTTTTAGTTGCGTTTAGTTTTCTGTTTAGCTCAGAATTTCATGTTTAAATTAGTGTTTAGGTCAGCTGCTGTGCTCCTTCTCTTCCCATGGCACTAATATTCATCATACATGTTCCTCAGTATCATTGTTCCATGATTAACCCCTTATACACTGCATTTTAAACATTTTTCTTGACATTTTTAGTTGCGTTTAGTTTTCTGTTTAGCTCAGAATTTCATGTTTAAATTAGTGTTTAGGTCAGCTGCTGTGCTCCTTCTCTTCC
Organism: Pictodentalium vernedei; assembly: GCA_031216915.1. NCBI lineage: Eukaryota > Metazoa > Mollusca > Scaphopoda > Dentaliida > Dentaliidae > Pictodentalium > Pictodentalium vernedei. The sequence continues at coordinate 754,026,059 of CM062295.1, forward strand.
CATGGCACTTATATTCATCATACATGTTCCTCAGTAGCATTGTTCCATGATTAACCCCTCATACTCTGCATTTTAAACATTTTTCTTGACATTTTTAGTTGCTTTTAGTTTTCTGTTCAGCTCGGAATTTCATGTTTAACTTAGTGTTTAGGTCAGATGCTGTGCTCCTTCTCTTCCCATGGCGCTTATATTCATCATACATGTTCCTCAGTATCATTGTTCCATGATTAACCCCTCATACTCTGCATTTTAAACATTTTTCTTGACATTTTTAGTTGCTTTTAGTTTTCTGTTTAGCTCAGAATTTCATGTTTAACTTAGTGTTTATGTCAGTTTCTGTGTTTTACCTTTAAGAGGTTGTGTTTAGGTCAGCTTTGTCGCATGTTATGAGCCTGTTTGATACAGTTCTTGTGTTTGCCAAAGCTACTATCAAAGAGGAATGTTGGTGAGCTATAGGGCGTTGGCATCCTTCTTGTTATATTTCAGATCAAATAAGTCTCAAAGAACAAGTTACAAACAGTACAAAAGTACATGCTGGTGTTAAAAACAACACATGATTAATGGTTTAATCATTTCAGTTAAAAAAGCACAAACTACTCGTGAAATAATATCAATGTTAACCCTTTACCTAACGTAACTGCCAAAACCGGCCAGCGCCATTCTCAAAAATCGCCAATTAATTTTCATTATTTTTTTCATTTTTTGTCTCAGAAACATAGGTTATGACCTCTCGTTGAAACGAGCTCATCAAGCTCGTTCCAACGAGGGGTCATAACCTATGTTTTTGAGACAAAAAATGAAAAAAAATAGTTATTCAAGAATTATTTTTGCAAGTGTCGTCTGCTTTTCAGGTTAGGTAAAGGGTTAAACAAACATAAACACTCAAATATTTATTAACAATGATCATTTCAATACAATTACTAAACAAACAAGTACACAATGACATGTTTTTAATAAATACGAAGCTTAAAAAAAACAATACTGAAATTGAACACATCATTTTCCAGTCAGTTCATCAGTTTGTGGTGCTGGGCAGACGTATTCTTGCTTATGTGGATATAATTCTGTATAATTTTCAAATATTACAAAGGATTATAAAGGATATTTTTCACTTTGAAATGTTGAAAAAATCGGGACAAGACAGCCCCCCCAAAATTTGGACAACTCGGCCCAAGGTGGGGCTGAGTTGTCCACGGAAAATCAGCACAGGTCTGTCCTAAGGCCGAGTTGTCTCAGAATCCTGTGGTTGTAGGCTTCTGCACAACAGTTTAGTACAGAGGTTGTTTTAAGGTGTTATGTAAATACATGTAAGGGAAATTTGTTTACTTGGAAATTTTTTTTTTTTCTCAAAATTTTTATTCAGATCTTAGGTTTTTAATTACAATCAAAAGCATTTTTTCCATGAGTGATATGAAGTTTCATTTGTAGCTGCACTGTGTTGCAGGAAGCTGCCATCTTGTGTTTTGGTAGGGGATCGAGGTGGTACATGCAAATCAATTTATGTACATGTACAAAAATGTGACTACGTCCGTGCATGAATGTAATTTTATATAAAATCCAATGTCGCAACCACTCCACTCGCAAAAATTGTAAGAATGGTTGAGTCGCTGTCGTACATTGATCTCTGTAGGTTGATAGTCTGATTCAGTGTGGAGGGTGACCCCTTTTAGTTTTAACATAAACTAAAACATGCACCAACTGAACCATTCTATACACCAACTAGTGGATTATAAACATTTACTGTTCACCTTACTGTTTAACTGAAATGAAGTAACGTGAAATTATCACAAGTCCTTTAGAACCTTATCCAAAATAATGGTTAAAACCGACCAGCACCATATGCAAAAGACACTGCAGTTTCATTATTTTCAGCTTAACTTGACATAGTCAAGACAAGCTATTGCCATCACACGTGTCCCCTTTTGGGCATGATCTATCAACCGTGATGGCTGCCCAAGCCCGAAACCAAAACACTTTTAGCACAGTCTGCAGGTCATGTTTAATGTGGAGGGATTTCATTGTAACTTGGTAGGATGACTCCTTATGATGTCTAGATGAGAATTTCCCCATTTGGGCATGATCTGCCAAACGTGACGACTGCCCGAGCCCAAAACCCGAAAACCTTTAGCACAGTCTACAGGTCATATTTATTGAGGATTTTCATTGTAACTTGGTGGGTTGACTTCATACAATGTCTAGATGAGAAAGTCCCCTTTTGGAAGTGATTGGGCAACTGTGATGGCTACAGGGGCCCAAAGCCCAAAAACCTTTAGCACAGTCTACAGGTCATATTTATGAAGGGATTTCATTGTAACTTGGTAGGATGACTGCAAATAATGTCTAGATGAGAACGTCCCATTTTGATCGTGATCATGCAGCCTTGATGGGTGCCCGAGCCCAAAAACCTTTAGCATAGGCAAAAGGTCATATTTATGGAAGGATTTCATTGTAACCTGTTAGGTTGACTCCATATAATGCCTAGATGATGACATCCCCTTTTGGTCGTGATTGGTCAGCTGTGATGGCTACAAGTGCCCGAAGCCCGAAAACCTTGAGCACAGTCTGCAGGATCACTCCAGATGATGCCCAGATGAGATTGTCCCCTTTGGTTGCGATCATTCAACCATGATGGGTGCCAGAGCCCAAAAACCTTTAGCATAGGTAGAAGGTCTTATTTATGGAAGGATTTCATTGTAACCTATTAGGTTGACTCCATATAATGCCTAGATGATGACATCCCCTTTTGGTCGTGATTGGTCAGCCGTGATGGCTACAAGTGCCCGAAGCCCGAAAACCTTGAGCACAGTCTGCAGGTCATATTTATGAAGGGATTTCATTGTAACTTTGTAGGATCACTCCAGATGATGCCCAGATGAGATTGTCCCCTTTGGTTGCGATCATTTAACCATGATGGCTGCCCGAGCCCAAAGCCCGAAAACCTTAAGCACAGTCTACAGGTCATATTTATGAAGTGATTTCATTGTAACTTGGTAGGTTGACTTCATATAATGTCTAGATGAGAACGTCCCCTTTTGGACATGATTGGGCAACTTTGACGGCTAAAGGTGCCCGAAGCCCGAAAACCTTTAGCACAGTCTACAGGTCATATTTATGAAGGGATTTCATTGTAACTTGGTAGGATGACTCCAAATAATGTCTAGATGAGAACGTCCCATTTTGGTCGTGATCATTCAGCCTTGATGGGTGCCCGAGCCCAAAAACCTTTAGCATAGGCAAAAGGTTATATTTATAGAAGGATTTCATTGTAACCTGTTAGGTTGACTCCATATAATGCCTAGATGATGACATCCCCTTTTGGTCGTGATTGGTCAACTGTGATGGCTACAGTCTCCCCGAAGCCCGAAAGCCTTGGGCACAGTCTACAGGTCATATTTATGAAGGGATTTCATTGTAACTTCGCAGGATCACTCCAGATGATGCCCAGATGAGATTGTCCCCTTTGGTTGCGATCATTCAACCATGATGGCTGCCCGAGCCCGAAGCCGGAAAACCTTTAGCACAGTGTACAGGTCATATTTATGAAGGGATTTCATTGTAACTTGGTAGGTTGATTTCCATATAATGTCTAGATGAGAACGTCCCCTTTTGGACATGATTGGGCAACTTTGACTGCTAAAGGTGCCCGAAAACCTTTAGAACAGTCTACAGGTCATAATTATGAAGGGATTTCATGGTAGCTTGGTAGGATGACTCCAAATAATGTCTAGATGAGAACGTCCCCTTTTGGACATGATTGGGCAACTGTGACGCCTTCAGGGGCCCAAAGCCCGAAAACCTTTAGAACAGTCTACAGGTCATAATTATGAAGGGATTTCATGGTAGCTTGGTAGGATGATTCCAAATAGTGTCCAGATGAGAACGTCCCCTTTTGGTCACGATCATTCAGCCTTGATGGCTGCCCAAGCTCAAAAACTTTAGCATGTCTGTAGGTTGTATTTATGGAAGGATTTCATTGTAACTTGATAGGTTGACTCCAAATAATGCCTAGATGAAGACATCCCCTTTTGGTCGTGGTTGGTCAACTGTGATGGCTACATGTGCCTGAAGCCCGAAAATCTTGAGCACAGTCTACAGGTCATATTTATGAAGGGATTTCATTGTAACTTCATAGGATCACTCCAGATGATGTCCAGATGAGAATGTCCCCTTTTGGTTGCGATCATTCAACCATGATGGCTGCCCAAGCCTAAAGCCCGAAAACCTTTAGCACAGTCTTCAGATCATATTTATGAAGGGATTTCATTGTAACTTGGTAGGTTGACTTCATGTAATGTCTAGATGAGAGCAGCCCCTTTTGGACACCATTAGGCAACTGTGTTGGCTACAGGGGCCCAAAGCCCGAAAATCTTTAGCACAGTCTACAGGTGATATTTATGAAGGGATTTCATTGTACCCTGGTAGGATGACTCTACATAATGTCTAGATGAGAACGTCCCCCTTTTGGTCTCGATCATTCAGCCTTGATGGCTGCCCGAACCCAAAACCCCAAAACCTTTAGCATAGTCTATTGGTCATATTTATGGAAGGACTTCATTGTAACCCGTAAGTTTGACTCCATATAATGCCTAGATGATGACATCCCCTTTTGGTCATGATTGGTCAACTGTGACGGCTTCAGGGGCCCGAAGCCCAAAAACCTTGAGCACAGTCTACAGGTCATATTTATGAAGGGATTTCATTGTAACTTTGTAGGATCACTCCAGATGATGCCCAGATGAGATTGTCTCCTTTTGGTTGTGATCATTCAACCATGATGGCTGCCAGAGCCCAAAGCCCAAAAACCTTTAGCACAGTCTACAGGTCATATTTATTAAGGGATTTCATTGTAACTTGGTAGGTTGACTTCATATAATGTCTAGATCAGAATGTCCCCTTTGGACACAATTGGGAAACTGACGGCTACAGGGGCCCGAAGCCCGAAAACCTTTAGCACAGTCTACAGGCCATATTTATGAAGGGATTTTAATGTAACTTGATAGGATGACTCGTTTTGGAATAATTTCACTGTAACTTGGTATCTTTTGTTGATATACGTTAACTGTGAGGGCCACATAAATTAACTGTGAGGTCATATTAACCCACCCCTCACCTCTTTAGTACAGTGTACACCTCATATTATTTTTATCATAAACATAGCATACAGGGAACAGAAATGAACATATTCCCAATTATCACAATTCTTGTCTTATTTCATAATCCTTTCATAAACATTGAACATTATTCTTTTCATCAAACACAACACACAAGTTAAGCTACAGTGTCATTGACACTTTCATTTAAATACTCCTCTCCCAAAATACAGCCCATAACCCATCACTAGGATGAGCTCATCATGGTCGCTCCACCGAGGAAACAGAGGCTGCGGTCTAGAAGGAAATTCCCACCTCTGATATTCCATCAATTCAAAATTAAATATATGGTCATTTGTCCGGTATTGAACCAGTTTGCATTAATTAAGTGCAAACGTTCTCAAATGAACAAACCAAACAAATTTTTGGTTTAGTTTCTAATAATGGATGTCTTGTATTTTAGATACACAATGGCAGGTATCTGAATCATTTCCAAATGTTAACACTGCTTGTTTGTCAATGTGGTAATTTGACCGGTTTAATATAGACTTTTTTATGAGTATAGAACCAGCGTGTATATTTCATGTAGGAAATACCCCAAAACATTGAAATTGCACATAAACTTGACAACAAATCTTATGTCGTGTACATGCCTGATGGGAACAATGAAAATGAGAAGAAATATGTTGTAACTTGTTTATCTTTTTATTGACTGGTTTCAATTGTACGAAATTAGGATATTTCAATTTCTGCTCTACATGTCTGGTGCATACAGAACCAAATCTGTTGTAGTTAAATGTGGCTATTGCTATTTAAAAAAATTGGATGGAGGAGGTTTTAACCAACAGTCAGATATTACTGAAATGACTGCAGACTCGTATTACATATACAGTAAAACCTGTCTTGAGAGACCACTGTCTTGAGAGACCACCTGTCTTGAGAGACCACATCTATCGGGCACCGATTGGTTTTACTCTATAATGGACCTGCTATGGGAGACCACCTGTCTTGAGAGACTACTGTGACCTGGTACCAACTTGTATTTTTATGCCACAATAGACCTGTCTTGAGAGACCGCCCCTTTGAAGACTGAAACCATGACAAAAACTTTTTACCTGTTGTGTAATTGGAAAATCCATTGTGGTTATACTTACATAATTAAAAGTATTAAAAGCTCTTAATTGGGTTTCAACTGTTAACTCATTAAAGATTCAGATGTTTTTATAAGACCCCTGTGAAAAGATTAGGATTATTGCTGAATAAACAATTTCATACATACCTGAAATGTGACAGACAGGAATAAAAATAAATTTGTGTTGAAAATCGTTTTGTAACAAATTGAAATGGACTGTTATAAAAATTATAAAAATAAATTTGTGTTGAAAATCTTCAATGAAGATTTTCAACACTAATTTATTTTTATAATTTTTATAACAGTCCATTTCAATTTGTTACAAAAACTTCATAAAAAAGAACAGCTACAAAGTAATTACAAAAATCCATTCTTCTCCATTTCTGAATTTTGTGGTTGGTTATTCACTGACTTGAGAAAACCTGAAACCTGTTATGAGAGACCACCTGTCTTGAGAGACCACTTTTGTGTGGCCCAAAGGGCGGTGTCTCAAGACAGGTTCTACTGTATATATATTAGTCATCATTCACCACCAGGGCCGGGGAAATAATAATGGTAAATTTCCACTCTGGACCTATCACAGAGCCTCTACATGACTTGATACGCAATTTGTGTTGTACTGAATCCCTGAACCCACTGTTCACCATGTTATCGCAATCCATTATTTTATAAATATGTTGAACCATTGTTACTGTATCGTATCAATTATGTAATCGTAATTCTTTATTTAATAAATGATGCTTGTTGCTTGGAATGAAAAATATAAAAAATAGGAAGAATTCTGATTTGAAAAATAAATATGTTGAACCAGTGTGACCGTGTTGTTCTTTATTGAGAACAACTCTTCTCCGATCGAATCTTCCGGAGGTCGAATCTTCCGGAGGTCGAAGCTTTCTGTTCCTGGGATAGTAACTTTGGAAGACCCAGGGATGGCCCAGAAGGTCAGGACCTTGGACTCTTGGGTCAGGCCTGAGCCCCCTTCTCAAAGTTCTGGGTGATGGGGTTACAGTTAAAACTAGAAGTCCTGTCATGAAATCCGCACAAATAGCTCGCCGATCTGCGCGTTAATCTACGTGTTATGACTATAGTAAGGCTATCAAATTTTGTACATATGGCCTGTGCACAAGCAATGTTTCAGCCAATGGACCTCCGGGTAACCCGGAGGTCCATTGGCAGAAACATTACCTGTGTTTGCTATGAGTAATCAGGAGAACCTGCTGTGCTTTGGATGCCATTCAATATGTCAATTGCACGCAATTCCTATGCGCAATTAAGCCTAGATAAGCGCACAATTCGGGACAGGAGTTCTAGTTTTAACTGTAGTTATTATTGGGAGGCCTAGGCCTCGCCCAGGTTCCTGGACTTTTCGGTCCGACCTGAGCCACCCTCCCAGCCCAATAATAATATTTCTGGAGAACAACTCATGGCCAAATATGCTTCAGATATCCAAGAACATAGCTACTCATTCAAAACTCTTTACGATGCAGTGACAGGACTGTGCTTGGGAAAGTACAACACTGTCTGCATTTTGTATTGAAGATGGATTTCATGACTGACAGACATGCGCATATCACTTGATAAAACAAATCTTTATCCCCAAACAATCACGTAATTCTAATTAAATTCAAACAGGTGTCCTGATACCTTGCAAGTAATATGGCAACTGGACAGTCTCCATATAACAATAGTGTGTCGTATAAAGGCAATTTTTCTCATGATTTGATTTTAGAAGGCATTGTAACAATATTGATGCTTTTTTGGCCCAGTTGACTTTTGACCAAAATGTAAACAAACAGTGAAGGAAAAAATCCCTGAGAGTTTGGGAATATACCCCCACTCAACACTGTCGCTGCGTTTTGAAGAATTTTGATTTTCTAGCTTTGATGTTGGATATATGAAGCACATTAGGACACAAGTAGTTCTCCTGAAATATTACTTGTTATCAGTTCTGGTACGAATACGGTAGCAGACTTCCAGGAACCATTGGAACCTGCTGTTTGTGAGTTGATGGCATATATTTTTCACATTCTATACATCACAATCTTCTCTTGGATGTATAATTTGTGTATATTTAATTTGTATTTATGGAGCATCACTGATCAGAGAATTTCAAAGTAAACAAATTTCCTTTACTTATATACCACCTTAAATAAAATTCCTCTTTACTGGAGCTGTGGCTTAGGCAGTTTTTTCTTCCAGGTGATTCCACTTGACCACTGAAAATTTATATTGGTCTGTTTTCACTGGTTTTGGTTTCACTGCGTACATGTAACTTCTGAAGCACAGTGGCTCAGTGGTTATGGCATTGGACTTCAAACTGAAAGGTCTACGGTTCAATCCCAGCCATGGGTAACTGCATTGTGTCCTTGTGCAGAGCACTTATCCTGATTGCCTATGTGGGGGCATGGTGGCACTGTGTTCTAAGGCATACTGCTCATCGATGGTGCACTTGTCTTCAACCAGTATAAAACCTGCTTGCATGGAGTTAGTATTTTGGGGAGTCTGAGAGTTACACACCATTGCATGGGGGTTTTCTAATGGGTATTCCAGCTTCTTTCACCCTTAAACTTGTCCAAGATGGGGTGACCCTGGCTATCGAAAATGTTGTTAACCCCCTGCACACTGATGTCAAAATATCCAGATTTGAAGTAGCCATTTTTCTCGTAATGCAACTGGGAATTTAACCAATTCAATTTTGTTTGACAGAGCTCATTGAGCTCTGTCAAACAAGATTGAATTGGTTAAATTTCTAGTTGCATCATGGGAAATATTTGTACCCTGAACTTTAGATATTTTGACATCAGTGTGCAGGGGGTTAAACCCCAATAAACAGATAAATAAATTAATGTAACTTCTATTGTGTTTTGTTGCTGATCATATCTATGTTGTCTGTGGCAAAGTTGGGCCGTCTGGTGACTCTTATTTGTTGCCCTTCTTTTGCTCGTGGAATTGGTCAGGTGGTAACACAGGTCACTGGTATCAACACCTCTGCCACTTTGTACATATTGTGTAGACAAAAATAATAATTTGTTCAGGTCACATACACATAGGCTTGGCTGGTCTGAATTTTTTTTATTCCATTTTTTCCCCTCTTGTATTTGAATAGAACTTCAGATTTGGGGGAATTTTTTTTACACTGAATACTTGTTATACCTGATATGCATAATGTGTGGACATACATCATTTCATAGATAAATCCTTTTTTTTTTTTAGCTCAACTTGACAAAGTGAAGATAAGCTATTGCCATCACGTGTGCGGAAGTCTGTGAGTCTGTTCACATTTTCTTTAGCACAGGCTACACCCTGTAGTTCACAAAATTTCATATGCAGGTTCGAGGTCATGTCTAGATGAGAATGACACAGCTTGCCCTTTTGGTCATGATTTGTCAACCGCGATGCATACGTGAGCCCGAAAACCTTTAGCACAGTCAGCAAGTTGTATTTATGAAGGGATTTGATCATTTCATTGTAACTTGGTAGAATGACTCTGTATAATGTCTAGATGAGAACTTCCCCTTTTGGTTATGATTGGTCAACCATGATGGGTAGGTACGTTTGAAACCTGAAAACCTTAAGTACAGTCTACAGGTCGTATTTATGAAGGGATTTCATTGTAACTTCGGATGTTGACTCTGTATAATGTCTAGATGAGAACATCCTATTTTGGTTGGGTTCAGTCAGTCATGACTGCTGCAGGGGCACGTTACCTAGATTCCTTTAGCACAGTCTACAGCTTGCATTTATGAAGGGATTTCATTGCAAATTAGAAGGATGACTCGGGATAACGTCGAGATGAGAATGTCCTATTTTGGCCATGATTGGTCAACTGTGAGATAGATTTGTTTAGCACAGTCTGCAGTTCATATTTATGAAGCAATTTCATTGTAACTTGGAAGGATAATTTGGTATGATGTCTAGATGAGACTCCTATTTTGGTCACGATCAGCCAGCCGTTACCACTGTCTGCTCATGTGACCTAGATTCCTATAACAATATGTCTGCAGGTTGTTTTTATGAAGGGATTTCATGATAACTTGGCATATGATATCTAGATGAGACTCTCCTATTTTTGTCATGATCGGTCTACCATGCCTGCCAAACCGTCACATTGCCTAGATTCCTTTAGCAAATTCTACAAGTTATATTTTTGAATGGATTTCATTGTAGCTTGATAGGATGACTCATTTTGGAATGATTTTACTGTAACCCGGTAACTTTGGTTGACGTACATTAACTGTGAGGGCAACATTAACCCAGGCTTCAATTCTTTGGTACAGTCTACACCTCAAATTATTCTTATTGAAAACTTATCATATAGGGAACGGAAATTAACATGTTCTCAATTATCATAATTCTTGTCTTATATCATAATCCTTTCATAAACATTGAACATTATCCTTTTCATCAAACACTACATACAGTCAAGTTAAGCTACAGTGTCATTGACACTTTCATGTTAAATTGGTATGACATCAGCGTGACCTTGAAATTCTAGATCATCCATGCAACTGGAGCCTGTTGGGTGTGCTGAAGGAATTATGGATGGCCAGTGGGACATACGTTGGGATGTCCATGTGCGACAGATAGGCAGGCAGACAGACAGATGCACGCCGAATTGCAACCCATCCCAATTTCTCATATTTGACATTGTCAAGTTGAGCTAAAAATGCTTTATTTAGTCCCCATAAATGTTAAGTCAAATGCAGAAATCTTCAAAAAGTAAACTGAATTTTGTTTTTTTCTTTCAAGTCTCATTATTGTGAAAAACAACTAACAAAGCTAGCTTTATAAATTGAATATAGTTGAACTGAATTAGGTATGCCTAATGTTAATGTAATTTTGTGAATGACTTAAAAAGTGTTATTTTATGCAGTTATTTTTCCAATTTGAACAGTGAAATTTTCACGATGAAGGTCCATAAGTTGAAACAGTGCTGGTGTTCTAGCAAACTTCAGCAACTTCTCACATTTTTAAAATTTAATTTTTAGCTTAACCTGGCAAAGTCAAGATAAGCTGTTGCCATCATACATTCAGAAGCCTGTGAGTCTGTCAGTGGTCAGTCTGTGAGTCTGTTCACATTTTCTTTAGCACAAGCTACACCCTGTAGTTCTTGTCCGATCCGGATCATCACGAAATTTCATCTGCAGGTTCGAGGTCACGTTTCGATGAGAACGTCCCCTTTTGGTCGCGATAGGTCAACCATGGTGGCTACGCAACCTCGAAACCCGAAAAATTTTAGCACAGTCTCCAGGTCGTATTTATGAAGGGATTTCATTTTATATTGGTAGGATGACTCTGTATAATGTCTTGATGAGAACGTCTCCTTTTCGTCACGATTGGTCAACTGTGATGGCTGCACAGGCCCGAAAACCTTTAGTACAGTCTACAGGTCGTATTTTTGAAGAGATTTCATTGTAAATTGGTAGGATGACTCTGTATAGTGTCCAGATGAGGCCATTCTATTTTGGTCAGGTTCAGTCAACCGTGACGGTCACAGGGGCATGTGACCTAGATTCCTTTAGCAAAGTGTACAGCTTACATTTATGAAGGGATTTCATTGTAAATTGCTAGGATGACTTGGTATAATGTCTAAATGAGAACATCCAATATTGGCCATGATCGCTCACCCGTGAAGGCCACACAGGCACGTGACCTAGATTTGTTTAGTACCATCTACAGTTCATCATATTTATGAAGCAATTTAATTGTAACTTGGAAGAATAACTTGTCAAGTTGAGCTAAAAATGCTTTATTTATGATAGCTAGATGAGATTGTCATATTTTGATCACGATCGGTCAGCTGTTGCCGCCGCCTAGTCACGTTTGAGTTTCTGCCCAGTCGTTGGAGACCGAATGCCAATCCACTGGATCTGGTGCTTCAGTTACCAGCATCTCTCAATTGTCACCTTCTTCCCTGGATGGATGTTCAGTGGATTATGCAGGGAGTTCCGTTGGACTTGCCAAAGTCGGATTGTGTTCTGATGGCAGATGCCAGCGATCTTGGATGGGGCGTGATGTTGGATCCTCTAGGTCTTTCCCTTCACGGTTTCTCGGACCAGGATCAAGCAGCTCTTCACATCAACCAGAAGGAGCTTCTTGCTCTTTTTCTGAGTTTTCGGCAGTGGATCACCCACATTTTTTGAATCGTCAGGTCCTTCTGTTGTCTGACAATTCGACAGTGGTCACCTACATTCAGAACCAGGGCGCACGCACCCTGGTTCCCATGTACGAATTGGCTTGGGATCTTCTTCTGCTCTCTCAGGATGTCAACACCGGAGTGGTGGTTTCGTCACATTCTCGGTTGTCTGAACATCCTAGCCGACACCCTGTCCCTACGGGGCACGGTCATTTCCACCGAATGGATGCTTCACAGGGCAGTGTTCCAGTCGCTTTGCGATCTCTGGGGTCATCCCTACATTGATCTGTTTGTGACCCAGTGGAACCACCAGATGGACACTTTAGTGTCCCCGTGTTCAGATCCTCTGGCTTTTGCCGTGGACACTATCACTCGATTGAAAAGATCTAGTCAGCTACGCCTTCCCACCAGTTCCGATTCGGCCTCAGGTTCTAACCAAGATACAAACCTGCATCTGTCGAATCATTCTGATCGCTCCCTGTCACCTCAGTGGGTATGGATCAATCAGCTCTGCTCTCTGTTGGTGGCTGTTCTGGCACGTCTCTCTCTACGTCGCGACCTTCTTTGTTAAGGTCACCAGGTAGAGGTTTTTCGAGACAAGCAGTGGAGTGCGTTTCTTCTTCAAGGCGGCACTCTATACTGGTTTAGCCTATGCAGCTACGTGGAAGGTCTTCTGTCGATGGTGTGCTGATCACTCTGTTGATTATGCCGATCCTTTGATAACACAGATTGCAGAGTTTCTGGTATATCTGTTTGATTCTCAGGGTCTCCAGCCTGTTACCATCAAAGGGTACAGGTCCATGCTTTTGGAGACCTTTTCGTATGTGGGAAAGCGTCGTATCAGCACTAATCCGTCCCTCTCCAAGCTTATTCTGCACTTTTCTTTGAAAAGGCCTAGGTTTTTGCATCTTGCCCCAAGATTGAATCTTTCTTGAGTGTTGCTTTGCATGGGGGGAGGGGGGGAGAGTGACTGTTCGAACCACTCTACTGGTTTAGCCTATGCAGCTACGTGGAAGGTCTTCTGTCGATGGTGTGCTGATCACTCTGTTGATTATGCCGATCCTTTGATAACACAGATTGCAGAGTTTCTGTTATATCTGTTTGATTCTTGGGGTCTCCAACCTGTTACCATCAAGGGGTACAGGTCCATGCTTTTGGAGACCTTTTCATCTGTGGAAAAGCGTTGTATCAGCACTAATCCGTCACTCTCCAAGCTTATTCGGCACTTTTCTTTGAAAAGGCCTAGGTTTTTGCATCTTGCCCCAAGAATCTTTCTTGAGTGTTGCTTTGCTTGGGCAGGGGGGGGGGGGGGGGGGGGGGGGTCACTGTTCGAACCACATGATCCCAGGTGGATGTGCATTTTCTCACATACAAAACGGCTTTTCTAATGGCATTTTCCTCAGCCAAAAGGGTTAGTTAGCTTCACGCCCTCTCGATTAATCTGGCCTTTTTTCAGAAGCTCCACCAACAGTGTTACTTGTACCACTGATTGCTCCTTTTTTGCCAAGAATCTACCAGAAACTACTCCACCTCCTATCTGTCTCATGGCTCTTCCTTCTGTTGAGGGTAATCGCCCTCTGCTCTGTCCAGTACATGCAGTTTGCTTTTTCCTCAAGTTACTCAACCGGGGAGCGCAGTGGCTCAGTAGGTAGAGGTGCAGGCTGCAATCCGAGAGGTCCTCGGTTCGAATCCCACCTGCGGCAACCGCGTTGTGTCCTTGGGCAAGACACTTCATCTCCATTGCCCACGTGGGGGCACGGTGGCGTTGTGTACTAAGGCGTGTACTGCACGTCGATGGTGCACTTGTCTTCAACCAGTGCTAATCCTGCTTGTGTGGAGTTAGTATGTTGGGGTGCTGACAGTTGCTCGGTGGTTCTCTCCGGGTACTCCGGCTTCCTCCACCCGCAAAACTGTCATGGTCATAATTAGCCATTGTGCATAAATATGTGACCTTAAAACACCAATAAATAAATATAAATAAGTTACTCAACCAGATGCAGTTCATTAGGAAAGGCAGGAAAAGATTATTGTCTCTTATCCCTGATCGACAGAAGATGTCCTAAATCCATTTCTTGATGGATTTATCTTGCTATCCGTGCGTCATACGCTCATCTAGCAACTGACAATTGTATTACCAATCATATTTCTGCCCACGAGGTGCATGCATTGTCTACCTCCTGGGCTTATGCTAACTCCGTCAAGTTGTCGGATGTTATGCAGGCAGCCTACTGGAGAAATGCTTCTACTTTCTCCACTTTCTATCTGCGTCAAGTTGCAAGAACAGTCTGAGGATCTTTTTTTCTTTGGGCCTTCTTTCTTCTGCTCAGACTGTTGTCTACCCTAGTCATTAGGCTTCTTCCAAGGTAATTTCAAGCCCTATGCTTGGTTACTGCCCTTTCTGTCTGTGTGTCACACAGAGCCATACGCCTCATCTCTCATTGTCATTTACTAATTTTGTGAAACTATGCTTTTATAGGCCTAAGGAACTCTTTTGTCCACAGTTCCAGCACAGTCAGGTTATGTGGGGGTTGGTTATGTGATTCCCTCCTCCTTTTGTCTATTCAGCCTGTTGTAAACAATTGTAAGTTATGTTGATAAGAAATTTAAATTTTATAGTAAATTTCCTTTCTTATACCTACCACAATTGTTTACATGGAGGCCCTCCTGTCTTCTTATACAGGTATGAATCCTTCCTCCCTGCTGATCACATATTTGCTATGTTGGAGGATTCAAATAAGAATGAAACATTAGTTATACGTCTGCACACTGATACCAGAAGCCATGGATTAGTACGAGGAGAAGAGCGTCCCCTACTGGGTGTGTGCCTGTCACGCTTGATGGTGCTTTTGCACCACTTTACTTTCCCAAATTGGTTGGAAAAGAACAAAATAGAGAGTATATTTTCCGAGTTAGGGACTTCCACTGTAGTCCAAGCCTGTTGTAAGCAATTGTGGTAGGTATAATAAGAAAGGAAATTTACTATAAAATTTAAATTTCTTTAAAAATCTTCTTTTTCACATCCACCAGTCAGAATATTTTCATATTTGGTAAGCAGCATCTCTTGGGGAGGGGGTGGGGAGGGGTCAGATTCAAGTTTGTTCAAATCGAGTCCTTGGGCTCTTTATTCCCATAGTTTAACTCGGTGCAATGTGAAAACATTTCTTGAAAAATATTCTTCAGATCCACAGTCAGAATCTTTTCATATTTGGTGTGTGAAATCTCTGTGTGTGTCAGATTCAAGTATGTTTAAATCAAGTCTCTGGGTTAATATTTAGCCTGAATTTTAACTTAGTGTTGTATGGGGAATATCATTTTCTGGAAAGCTCTCACTGAGAGCTTTCCAAAAAATAATGATGTCAGATTCTGAATTTATTAGTGCAGAAGCAGTAGTGTACTTAGTTTATTGTGGTTATGCTACAACTTATTTTGACTTCCACAGTCTGTAGCTCTTCTGTTTATTCACACTAGAGGACTATGTACACAATTACAGAAGTGGAGTTAGCTGTCAAACATGAAATGTTGTCTTATTATTTATTCAAATGTCAAGTTCATTTTCTAACCAAGTTGAGAGAAACTCTTTACCTTACACTTGAAATGTATAAATGATTCAGTTCAATGCATTTAGCCCGCTCAAGACTAAAATGTGGGTTCCAAAGATTTTATTTCATGTGATGTGAGAATGATGATAACCCTTTCCATACTCACATTACTGTTCTAAACATCATTCAAAATTTAACAACTCGATAGGCATGATGCAAGGGAATAATTTAGGTCATAATTTAGTTCTGCTCTCCAATTCTGAGGCTGGGCTACAAAATGCAATTGACTCATTGTCTCAGTACTGCAAACAATGGAGACTCACCATAAATCAACAGAAAACTACAGTTTTAATATTTAATAAAGCGGGTAGGAAATTGGTAGGTTCTTTCATGTGTGGCGATCAACAGCTGCAGGCAGTGACTAATTGCACCTACTTTGGTATTCAGCCTCAGGCAGTTTTGCAGATGCTGTCATTAGTTTACGAGCAACTGCATTAAAGGCTTACTTTAAGTTACAGAAACTTTCTTTTGCATGTGTTAAAAGATTAAATGATTGCAGATATATTGAATCCGTCCAATTGAAATTCTGTTAGAGCATTCTTTAGGTACACCCTAAAGCCTCTATTATAAAGCTGTGTTAGCGAGCTTGGGAGGTATCCATTGACCACAGCCGTGAAAATGGCCCTAGTAATGAACTGGATTAAGGCTAAAACCTCTAACCTGAACCCACTCCTGACATTGGCTTTTTTGGAATGGAACACCAGTGCACAAACATTATAAAAACAATTCTTTCAGAATGTGTTTTTTATGAAATTTGGCTCGACCTGTCTTGAGCATCTCTGCAATTTGCAAAACAGCTTAAACGGAGGCTGCGGGATAATTATATATAAATGTGGAAGTATGATAAGAACAGTAGGAATAAATATGAAAATAAAAAGTTGGACTTTTATTACACCATCAAAAACCTGTATGACATAATGACAGAGAACTTTATCTTGACAATCGCCCTATTGAAAAGAGAATTTTAAATAGGAGCTCATCAGCTTGAGATTAGGCCGTTACCATAAGCCTAACCACATTCCAGGTGAAATGAGATTCTGTAAACAGTGTAACACGAATCAAGTTGAAAATGAAATTCATGTTCTATATTCCTGTTCTAATACTCTACGATGCGTGATAGACTCTTCTGAACAGTTTCAAAAACATATCCTACTTTTTGTAATCGTTCTCTCGGGCGAAATAAATGATGATTTAACCAACATTGGTACGTAGGTCAGGTAGTTGTTTCAATGCAACACATAATACAGACATGAAATAGCATTATAGTACAGGCAGTTTAGGATGCCTCTCAAAGAGAAACTCAGAGACAAGTGATACGTCACTCATTAGAGATGGACAATATACCGAAAAACCGAACCGATACCGATATCATGGGGACACCGAAAAACTGAACCGACCCAATCTTTGAATACCGAAACCAACGGTATTTTCAATTTTCCCTGTGCATTCGCTATTTATAAGGCCTTGATGAGGATTGATAGCAGTTGAAGTGTTCATTTTCTTGAAAGAAGTGACTGATTTTATTTTTCAGTTTTGTTAAACCTTAAGGACCAGGGCAGTTGTACTAAATTATCTATAGTCTACGACCTGTACATGTCCAGTTGCTTAGCAGTGATTTCTAGCCAAGTCTTGGCTGCCTGTTAAGGCAGCCAAGACTTGGCTAGAAATCACTGACCAGATAATTTTACTACTGTCATCAGGCCCACGTAAAGATGACATCTTCAGGACACACATTCTATGATTACAGACGCCTTAAGTGGAGCTTGAAAAGTTGAGGTGTATTTAGAACAAGTCACCAAATTACTGTCGATATGATCTGTGTTGACAAAAGAATGACAACGTTGAGCCCATCAACAATGGCATGTGTAGCACTGTGATAGAATGATACAAGAACAACTTATTCTGTATTTTTCTGACATGGATTCCCCTTTGGTACTATCAGTGAATCTGAAGTCACATACCGAATACCGAACCGATACCGCGGTATGCCCACACAAAAATACCGAAACCGATACCGAACTCAAAATTCCGATACCGCCCATCTCTATCACTCATCTATAATGAAGATCAGATGAGTGTTGACTAGTGATAGTAAGAGCATGTTTCTTTGAATTTACTTGTGTACATGATGTTCAGACTTTGACAAATATCTTCATTCAACTAGTAAAGAGCTACGCGTGTGCATGATGTATTTTTCTTATTCTTTAAAACCACTGGACCCAATGTATTCATTTATAGCACATACCATCTTTGTTGTATACCTTTTCTACTTTGTTCAAATGAAGCTGTTGCCATCTTCAGGCTGGTGGAGTTTGATTTTTTCCCCCAAAAGTTACTATGTCTCTTTAGGGTAGGGTTAACTGGTAAAGTGCTGAGTTTTTTTCTGACAACAAATCAAAGCTGATCATATACTGCTCTATTACATTTAATTGGATAGTGCCTTATGGGCACTATCTAATTAAATGTCAGAGAGCAAGGTATTGTATATAAAATCTGATTCATATCGGGGACAATAAAGGCTTCCTCAGGCAGAATGTAGCTACAGACAGTTATTGCCTGTCACTTTTAGTAAAGCCCAAAATAGGGCTTCCAGCACTCTACCAGTTAATGCTCCATAAGCCTAAATTGCTTTAAAAATCCTTTTCTCATTAGCCAGTTGCAATAATGTATAGATTTCTGGTATGGAACTTACTGTAGTGATGCAGATTCACTTTTTTTCAAGGAAACTCAGTAGGTCAAAATCTGGGCTCCCAAATCAGGGCTCCACTCAAAATTTCTATATTTTTGTACTGTACCAATGACCCAGACATAGCTGGTGCTAACTCTTAAAATATAGGGCCAAACACAAATTTTGCCCCCCAATCCCCCAAATTTGCATCTAAAACAAAAGAAAACATGTCCTGAAAGGCCCTCCACACTTCGCCCCCACTGCGCATGCGCAGTGTCAAGGACGTTCCGAAATTGGCGCCATTAATCATTCTAAGTTTGGCCCTTCATCAGTTAACATCTGACTGATCTTAGTGCTTATAAATCTCAGTTTAAATGATGCCAGACACATAAATATTAGTGAAATGGTGATTCTAAGGAGGATAGAGAAGGAGGAGAGGAAAAAAATGTGTGACAGAATATTATCAGGGCTGTAACTTAAAATTTTTTAATGAAATTATGTTAAGTTACCTATTTTCGAGGCAGCAGCCATTTTGTTGTCATTCTGATTATTTAGTTACACTGTTTTTTAAGTGTTTTCCTCTCTCCCTGTCCTTTAAGTCCCCTCTTGCTATTCTCCCATGCTTTTGGCATAGTTTTTGTAATTATTATTACTAAATTTTCTTGGGAGTTTTAGCTGAATAACAGAATGAATTCTGTTCTTTTCCCCATGTTTACGTCTTCACCTACGGGTGGTTAGGCGTTGTGTTCTGCATCTACCATCTGATGTTCTGCAGTTTCTTCCCTGGAAGTCTCTGTTTTGCATCAGATAGTGTATTTTTGGTAACTGATTTCGGGCCTGGGTGCCTGGAGTCTTATTTTAGTGTTTTTACACTCATTGTTTACATTTACAACAGCCCTCTGTGTGAGGGGGGGATTTCTAAAAAATAATATCTTGATGTTATTTTAATCATAACTAGATACATTATTATTGTTCGTAAGTGTTGAATAAATTGTTTAAAATATTTTTAAAATTTTTGTCCACACTTAGGCCTGGGATCCATTGGGGCTCAACGTTACTTTTCAGAAACTTGGGCTGTTCTGAAAAAATATTTTTTCAAAATATTTTGATTTCAGTTATTTTTTCTATATTAATGGATCATATTATTTTTATGTATTTTGATTGCCGGGGGTTAGTGCGAGTACCAGGACTTGTTTTCTTTTCACATTGAAAGGATATTGATCAATTGTTTTAAGAGGAAGTCTTCCTCTGACTTTATTATCATTCTATATGTGGTCAGTGTACTCGCATTAACTCCTGTTCTGTATCGTATGATTTCGATGACAATATGGGAAGCGTATGTCACGGTATGTTATTGGGGATTTGGACACTCCGGTCCTTTCCCCGCAGGGTCACTCTACTTTATCAATTTCTATTTCAGACGATCAAGATTAGGGTGATGTATCTGTGATGTCTTCCAACAGTGTGCCTCCGTCGTCACAATTAATGAAGGGCTAGCGGAAAAGTGCTCATGTAAATACGCCAATTGCCTAAGAGGACCCTAGTAGGTTCGACGGCCTTTGACGTCCGCTAGCTCGCCCGGTGTAGTGTCCATTCACCGAATGGTTCGGCAGCCGGGTTCGTCCGTTGCGGTCTAGAAGGAATTTTGGGGTGATGCGAGCACTATAAATTAACCTAATGCACACCCAGTGATGGCGGATCGGAGGGAGAACGGAGGAAGCCTTTTAGTCCGGTTCATAGCTCGTTCTGGTCCATCCGGACGGCAAGCGAGAGAGCCCCCTCTCTCGTTCAACAACATCTGGCCCCAGATGTTGTGGTACAAAATGTGTCGCAAGCGGAGCATACGTCCGTCGCTCGGGACGCTCCGTTGTATAGGCAGTCCGCGGAGACTGC
Source organism: Pictodentalium vernedei (assembly GCA_031216915.1). NCBI lineage: Eukaryota > Metazoa > Mollusca > Scaphopoda > Dentaliida > Dentaliidae > Pictodentalium > Pictodentalium vernedei. The sequence goes on from CM062295.1 coordinate 754,046,577, forward strand.
TAAGGCTTCCTCTTCTCGTCAGCGCACACGACCGCACCTTGGCTGCGTGACCGCCGATATATTACCAGCTTCGCCGATCAAGGATTCTTCGGCGACCAGGTCACACCATCCGGTAGCCAGGGACACGAGGCCTGCAGACTCCGGACGTTCTCATAGGAAGTGTGCGGGAGTCAACGTACACGGAGCTTCCGGCGGCAATGCATCGTAAGACCGCTACTGCACAGGCCTCGGGAACGGACGTGCTTTCCTTAATAGCACAGTTTATCGCAGCATCCCAGCATCAACTGAATCTGTCGCATATATTTTATCCAACGATGCTGGGTCGGGACGCTCCGCGGAAGCGGGTACGGACGTCCGAAAGTTTCATCCGGTCCGACGGGATACCGAAAGGTATTCGGAGGATTTCGAGCTTTCCCTTTCGGAACAACATATGCTGTTGTGTATGTCATCTGACTTGGTCTTCTACAGCTTCTTTCGTCGGACCAGAATGCTGCGATGCCGGATAAGAAACTGATAGCGTCGGTGGACTTAGAAATTTTTGGTTCGGTTCAGGGACATCGTCCCTCAGTTCCGACATAGTCCAATAATGTCACACAAACTTTCGAATTATTGAACGACGCTATATATATTATTATTTTATGCTTGATATTCAAGCATTTCTGGTTTCTTGTTCGAAGAGTTATGGAGATGTCTTTCAAAAGTGTGCCTCTGTCGTCATAGTTAATGAAGAGCTAGCGGCAATAAGTGCTCATGGAATATGTCTATCGCCTACGGAGTGACATTCGCTAGCTCACCCGGTGTAGCGTACATTCATCGAATGGTTCGGCTGCCGGGTTCGTCCGTTGCGGTCTAGGAAGGAGATTTGGGTGATGCGAGCACTTTAATTACTTTAGTACTCACCCAGTGACGGCAGATTGAGGACAGATCGGAGGAAGCCTGTTAGTCCGGTTCCTGGCTTGTCCAGGTCTGTCCGGGCTGTGAGCGAGAGAGGTCCCTCTCTCGTCCAACAACATAGGGGACCGCATGTTGTGGTTCAGATAAGACCGCTTCTCCTCAGGCCTCAGTGACGGACGTGCTATCTGAGTTAGCACAGTTGTTTCGCAGCATCCCAGCAATTGACAGTTTCTCGGTCGAATCAGGAATTATCCGACGGCGCTGGGTCGGTGCGGTCCGCGGTTGCATCAGGTACGGACAACCGAATGCTTTATAGGGTCCGACAGGATGGCGAAAGGGATTCGAAAGATTTCGAGTTTTCCCTTTAGTAGTATCGGAAGATGCCTTTCATATCTTCTGGCATTATCTTCCAGTGATTGTTATTTCGGACTTCATTGCTGCGATCTTGGATAAGAGACTTATAGCATCATTGGACTCGGATTTTTCGATCGGTTCAGGGACATTGTCCCTGACTTACCGACGCAGTCCAATATTGTCATTACAACATGTGTTTTATTTTTCGACGCTATATATATATATATACAAGCCTGCTACCAAGCATGATAGTTTAGTTTCTTGTCCGCGTTGCTCATTTCTGCCATTTTATCATTTATACGAATAGTTTATTTTGGCAGAGCAGGGCATACCGAGAGTTCATATGCGTCTAGACGGTGTGATTAAAGACGGCATATATTCTTTTTCGCCGTTTATGTCTTTTCCAATTTCAATGTTGGGAACGACATGATGTATAGTAGACTTAACTTAGATGCTTTATCATACGTAATCCGCCTTACTGAGGCATTATCATTACGTCTTCAAGAAAAGATTTACGGGATATTATTCTCAATGTAATTTCTTTTGAGGGCAGTAGTTTGTTCACGTATAACTCCGCCCTTCAGTGGCTGATTGGAGTTGGTTAGACGTGACGCAGCCCTAGCTACATCCACACGCGTGGATAGTAAGGTTAAGAACTCTCTCAGAGTCGCTTCGTTCTCGGAGGAGCTTCTCTTCGACGGCAACTTTTCGGCAATCCATGAATTGCTCGATTTACACGTTCTCTTGTCTATCTAGTGTTACAAGAGATTCAGACTGGGGCAAACATTCGGTGGTTGACTCAGAGAGTGCCACCGCAGTTGCCGGACCCGAGTGTGGCTGTTATGACGGTTGCCAGTCAAACAGATTGGGATATAATACTGATCCCTACGGATTCGAAGTGCCAGGGTCTTTGGGTTCCGCAGTCTCTTAGCAATCAGTTTTCTTCCGCGGAATAATGTTTTTTAGGCTTGCTTTATGTCATTGCATGAACATTATTCAGAACGCATGCCCAAATTCCTGTCCTTTAATTCGACAGTAGTGGCGTATCTCCGGAACCAGGGAGGCACTCTTTCGTTTCCGTTATTCAATTTAATGGAAAGAATCCGTCTGTTGGTTATAGTACACCAAGTTCAGTTTTGGTCCGTCATATTCCGGGTCGTCTGATTGTTTTATCGGACTCCCATTCTCTTACGGGTCGCTTGTTGCTGTCAGAATGGACTCTCAACAAACAAGTATTCAATCAGATTTGCTATCTATGGGAGCGCCCAATGATGATTTATTTATGACACAGCTTGCTAATCAATTGCAGACGTATGTGTTGGCTTGTCCAGATCTCTGAGCTAATGTTGTTAACGCTCTATTGATCTATAGGACGGAATGATAGGATACGCGTATCCTCCGGCGCTGTTGTTTCAGCAGGTATTGCTAAGATAAACAACCACAATACTTTTCTGTTGATAGCATCTCTATCTTCACAGAGATCATGGGTAATTTACTCTCTTGTCTACTGTGGGTCTTAACGTGAAATCTTCCTCTATGTGAGGATCTTTTTTCACTGGGTAAATCGTGTCATCTTTATCACAACCCGCAAGGTCGCAACCTTCATGTATTCCGTTGTGTGGTCCGTATTGCATTGTAAGCACTGTACTGGACGAGCTTTGGACGCGATTTCTTACTATAGGAGATCCTCTTCTTCGCTATTCTATGCGGCTAAAGTGGAGGCTCTTCCGTCGTGGTGTAGGGATCATTATGTTCATATTGTTGATCCCTCCATACTACTCATTGCTATTTTTTAGTATACTTGTTTCACAAGATCTACTGAAGCCTGTTATTATGTAGGTTATAGGTTTATGTTACCTCATACCTATGCACTCTACGATAGTTTACAATTGAGTCTTTGGTCTCTTTATCTAAGTCAGTTAGTAACTTTTTGATAAATAGACTTAGAATCTTTAGATTAAATTCCTATATGGATTTTAACTTCGGTTCTTATTTAGCTAAGTAATCATTTGAGCCTCTGGAAACAGTAGTTTTCAAATTCTGACCTTTTAGACAGTAATTCTGTTGGTTTCTCTTTTACTGTAGAGTCAGTGAGTTTCATGCACTATCGATGGATGATTTTCACTTTCATAGTTTCGTAATCACTACTTCCGTTACTATTTAGGTTGAATTGTTGCATAAGAGTTAGGCTCCTATTATCCGGAACCTATTATTTTAAGGTCCTTCCGTCTTCGTATGGGCATAGGCCTTTACTCTTTCCGGGTACAGTTTATGTATTTATAAACAGATATCTGTTTATTACTATGGGCGTAAGCTTCTTCTGTCTTTGATGTCTAGTAGAAGGACGTTACGCTCCATTTTTTTTTGTTAATGGATTCTATTAACTATCGGTACTGCTTATGGTATATCATTGACTTAGCAGTTGTGCTTAAGATTTCGGCTCATGAAGTAAGAGTTCTTCTACTTCTTGGGCTTACATTAATAGTGTCGCTATTATAGATTTTTGAAGGCCGCTCATTGCGCTCAGCCATCCACATTCATGAATTTTATCTCAGAAATATCGAGTCCATTTCTGAAGGCCTCTATTGTTAGGTCTATTATCTACTGCTCAGAATGTCATTCACTTAACAGTTGCTACTATAGCTAGGTAGGCTGTCTGTTTCGGCAGTGTCTCCGTTCGGCTGCCCTCTTCGCTCTGGGCTATTTGACCCAGGGCAAGAAAAAGGGGGGGAGGGGGGGAGGGTGTTCCCTTGGGTCACCTGTTTTACTATGAAAACAAGGGGATACCTCCTCCGGAGTTAGTAATTCTGAGCTGTTATTGGGATGGTTGTTTAGTGAGAAGTTTAGGTTTTTTTTAAAATTCATTCAAGTCTTAGTTTTTAAAGTATAGCTTTTGAATATGCATATGTCAACGGACATGATTATGCAATCCTTAGACACTTTTAGGAGTATAAGAGTCTCTATTCTCTAGACTTACTTTATTTATTGGCTTACTTTAAAAATTATTAGTATAAGGATTATATTGGATATTAATAGAGTACATGGATGTATGAAGCTCAATCTTGGCAGGTGTTGTATCTTTCTAATTTATCATAAATAAGAAAGATACATGTAAGGCCTATTACTTCTTTTTCCCTACAGGGGATGACTCTATTTTATTTTATTGAGCGTATTCCATTTTGCTCTATGTCCTTGGCCCTCCAGCCTTTTTACTATTCAGCTATGTCTGGGTCATTGGTACAGTATAAAAACGTTAAAAAATTTATAGTAATTTATATATTTTTTATACTTACCAATGACCCAGACGGGGATGGCCCTCCCAGGAGTTGGGAACACTTGCCTCCCCGCTGAGTACATAGCGCTTACCAGGCACTGGTTATTAGAATGATTAATGGCGCCAATTTCGGAACGTCCTTGACACTGCACATGCGCAGTGGGGGCGAAGTGTGGAGGGCCTTTCAGGACATGTTTTCTTTTGTTTTAGATGCAAATTTTGGGGATTGGGGGGCAAAATTTGTGTTTGGCCCTATATTTTAAGAGTTAGCACCAGCTATATCTGGGTCATTGGTAAGTATAAAAAATATATAAATTACTATAAATTTTTTAACATTTTTATACTGTATACCAATGGCCCAGACTACTGAGACTAGCTGGTGCTAACCCAAAAATATCTAGGGCCAATAACAAATTTTGTCCCCCAATTCCCCAAATTTGCATGCAAAATTGAAAATTAGAAGTCCTATCTGGCCCTCCATACATTTACCCTCCGTGCATGCGCAGACGCCAGGAAGTCAGTGAATCTGGCGCCAACATCATTCTTTGTTTGGCCCTGGTCAGATAACAACAACTGACTTTTGTGCTTTTTAAAATCTCAATTAATAATGATGCCAGACACAAATCAATAGTAAAATTGGTGGATCCAAGGACTCAACTGGATGAAGGAAGGAAGAAACGGTGGTTTGGAATGTTCAGGGCTGTAATTTTATAATATTTATAAAAATTAGTTCATGTTCCCTAATTTCGGGACATGGGCCTGACGTCACCATTGATTGATAATGATCTGTCCACTGTTTGTTTAGTATTCCTTCCCTACCTTCCCTTGATCCCCCCAGTTAAGCTCCCAAGCTTATTGGCTTTTTTTATAGAATTTTTGTATAAAATTTCTTGGGAGTTTATCGTATTATACAGAAGTTTATTCTGTACATCCCCAGGGTTTCGTCCTCACCCTTGGGATATTTGGGTGCTTTGGTCATGCATCATACATCCGATGTATCGTTTTTTTCCCTTTGATGAAGATCTTGCTTTACATCAGATAGTCTTGTTTCTTAGTTACTGACTTCGGGCTGTGTTGCCTGGGGTCTTGTTTCCGGCTTTTGTTTACATTGACAATGCTCTAGGTAGTTTCCTATTATTTTTAGGAACGACAGCTGTAAGTAACATTAAATTTTCTGAGAGTGTGGTAGTTAATTTTTTAGCATATTTTTATAATTTTCTCCACACTTTGGCTCTTTTGAGCTCATCGTTCCCTTTGGGACCTTGGGCTCTTTTATAAGAAAAAATTCTTTTTGAAGGAATTTTTTTTTTTTCTTTTGGATGTATTTATTTCATCAATAGTATTTTAATGTTATCTTATATTGATGTAAGATTTGGTGGTGGTACAATGACATATATTTAGGTAATATTTATCTTATAGTAGGGCAAATAGAGGAACTCTTTCCTCTATTTACATGGTCATTGTCTTGAGTATAGTTGATGTACTACCACTAATTCTTGCTCCATGTGTCAGGTTTGACAATGTTGATGACGGGTGTCATGGTTTGTATTAGGCGAGTGGACACTATCGGTCCTATCGCGGCGAGGGGATACTTCTGGTCCTCTTGCCAAAATGTCACTATAGTTGTTTAGTTTCTATTTACAGAGGAACAAGAACATGGTGTGATTTCATGACGCCGTCAGGGAGTGTGCTTCCGTCGTCACATTATACTATTAGAGCTAGCGGAAAAGTGCTCAATGATATTAGACAAGGGCTAGACTTCAAAGAGGTTTACGTCCCTTGTCTCCAGCTAGCTCAACCGGCAGATCTATCACATAGACTAGTGGTGTGACGCCGGGTATGTCCGTAGCGGTCGAGAAGAGGAATAAGGGTGTAGTGAGCACTATAAATATACGAACATGCTCACCCTGCGATGACGGAAAGGAGGAAGCATGGTAAGTAGGAAGCAAACAAGTTCTGAGGTATGCTCGTCCAGGTCTTCCGTGATCAAGAGAGAGGCCCCTCTCTCTTATAACAACATCTGAGGTAAGAGGTTGTTGGTAGGAACTTGTGTCAGTTGGAGCTTACGTCCATGCCTTCCTGTCCGGGACGCTCCTTCCATAGGCTGCCGGGGTCGGCTAGTCTTATAGCTTCCTCTACGATCGAAAAGAACACACGACCGCACAAAGTACGTTGTAGCCAGCTAGCTCAACCGGTGAAGTGGTTACTCAGGCCTCTGAAAACTGTGATGCTAGGCTAGGAGATGATATAGGGTGGAGTGAGCACTATGATATACAACCACGCCCACCCAGCGACGACGGAAGGAGGAAACAGGCAAGTTCTGAGGTACGCTCGTCCAGGTCATCCAGGACTGCGAGCAAGAGAGAGGCCTCTCTCTCTTACAGCATCATTCTGGGGACAGATGTTGTTGGTAGGAACTTGCGTCAGTCAGAGTATCCGTCCATGCCTCCTGTCCGGGACGTCCCGTCTAATAGGCAGCCCGGGTCGGCTAGTCTTACGGTTTCCTCTACATAATGGACAAAGTGATCTTTATATTGCACAGGGCTATAAACTGCAATGAGTGGTTTCAGTTCCCTGATGCCGATGAAGCAGTTAAGATTGAATATGAGAAGACTGTGACGTCTGATGTGTCGCATGTGCATTGTATTCAGAGCTAGCGGAAAAGTGCTCATTGATATTAGACAAGAGCTAGGCTTTTGAACTAAGGTTTTCGGCCCTTGTCTCCAGCTAGCTCAACGGGCACTTTCTGCCTTATTGACTCATCCAGTGGTTGATAACAACTCTCCCCCTAAAGCCATTGTGAAGACTTCCAGTTCCAGCACTGAGACAGTTGAACATTCAATAGTTTAAAGTACCCGATGTGGCTTGGCTTCCAGCAACAAAATTACATGTACATATGAATTTGATTGAACAATCTCCATATTGGAAAGTTATTGAAATCTACGGCTAATCCATATTAAAATTTCTTTACAGGTATTGGAGTAGCATCAAGGTGTTTATTAGCATCTCATCTGCCGCCCAAATGTTTGTCAAAACCATACCAGGTTTGTTTTGAGAGTTGCCAGAAGAATTACAGAACAACACCAGCATTTTCTCAGTTCAGCACTCTAACACCATGTCATATATCAAGTTTCATCAACAGTTCTACAGTACTGTCAACAGGGTATGTTAATAAACAAAATTTAATGAGAACACTTGTTTCATTCTCATGTAGGTTATGTAACATCAGATTCCCACGAATGATTCACCGATTACCCATTACAGATCCAACATTCAAGTTACATTCCAAGGGACTCAGCAGTTGTTTCTAGGCATATCTTGGCTGTCTATGTAAGCAGCCAAGACTTACCTAGAAACAACTGCAAAGCCACAGGATGTCCACTGTCAATGCATGGCAAAAATATATGAAAATCTAGCCTTTTAGGGTTAGGGAAAGTTTTTCTGTTGTCAAAGTTTGAAGGACATTAACCGATCAACTGGTTACAAGGTTTGCTGATGCTTTCCAGATCATTTGGTTATGTGATAAATAATGGCTAACTGTTTTGTTCTCATGAGAAAATAACATTACTCAAGACTTAATACATGTGAAGTATGTTTGTTTTAGACCCATTTTTGTGATTAACGTCACCTTCGACCATTAATAATTATAATCGGCAATGATTTAGCCAAAAATTAATAAGGTTCAAAACATAATACAGACGTTTAGTTTGTGACTTTTTATACAAGAATATTTTGGGTGACAAAATGGTTGTTCGGTTAACTGTAGAGTGCCAAATTATTTTTTGTCATCAAAATTTGTTCACATATCTTTGCCTTGTTACAGTTTTTGCCCACTGGCATGCTCCAATAATTATAACAAGGAAAATCCATACAGACTAATTATGCCTCCAAATGTGCCAAATTATTTTTGTGTCATCAAAATTTGTTCATATGTGTACTTTGTTACAATTTCTGGAAGAGTGCCCAGTGGTACTCTCTAATAAATTGTAACAAGGAAAAGCCCTACAGACTCTGTTCAGACTGTGAAACCATGCAGAATTCTTGCCATCAAATTGCTGATGTGAAATCTATTTTTAGAGGATACTACTCTTGAATTTTCTTTTAGCTGTTACCCCTGATTGACCAAGAAAAACATAGCACTTTAATGAAGAAGGTATGACTGTGGTGAAATCAATGTCCATGCATTTCAAAGTTATAGTTAACTGGTTGAGTGCTAAAAGCCACTATCGGGGCTTTAAAAAAAATGAGGATACCGGAGCAAAAGTCAACATTTTCCTCGCTTATGTTCCATATTCAGTCAAAAGCAAATAATATTTTGTTTATATAAATTTGTTTATTACAAATTATTGGAGAGTGCCTGTTGGCACTCTCCAATACTTTGAAATAAAACAAATTTTGGTGAACAAATTCAAAGCACCAAAAATAAACTAGCCCTCAACCAGTTAATGGAACTTCAACACATTCTCAGATGGAACCCTCGGAAGGGAAGCAGTTCTTGTTTATTGTTGTAAACAGGCTCTGTTGTACTGGTAAAAGAAAACCCAGTCACGAATGCTTGGTGTGGAAATCCTCCAAAATGGGCAACATGGTTATAAACGATCAACTGGTCTTGACTTTTTCCATGTTGCTGTCCCGCTTAGCCATTGTGCACAAATATGTGTTCGTAAACACCAATAAATAAATAAATAAATTAACATTAATTGTTCATCAGATGAGCAACATGCATTAGATAACATAATTTATTTGCATGAAGTTACTGCCCTTGATCCACTCAAAATTCCCTTTCTCTGAAGATGGTACAATGGTGAAATATTCACCTTGACTGATTCTAAGAAAATTAAGTAGTTTTATAAAGTTGGGCAGTGTTGTGGTGAAATCAATTTCTCCGATACATGTATGTTTTAGTTTTTGTTAATGAAACTTTAAATAAAACAGTATTACTGATGGTTTATTGATGTACAACCTGTTAAGACTGTTTTATGAAGAGGGCATTTACATGTATCTATCATTAGATGCTATTGCCCTTGAACCATCTAGAAAGTTTGTCATTCACATTCGGCATTGGCTAATGATAACCCATCATGAGACCATCTGTGGTTGACTTTCAATATATGTGGTCGCTAGTACTCAAACGATTAGTCGACTAGTCGATGTCGACTCTGGGCAAACCAGTAGTTGACTCTCAATTGTGCAGTCGACTAGTCAGAGGAGTTCAAGCTTTTAGGTAAATAGTATCCCTTCTGTGCCACTGTCAGACAGTTTGAACAGCAATATTGGGCAATCAATGTATACATCTATTGCCATCTAATAGTAGTGACAGTAGTTTGTTTTAACTGGTACTAGTAGAGTGCTGAATTATTTTGGGCTATCAGGATATGTTATTAATTTGCCTTGTTGCAATTTATGGGAGAGTGCCTTTAGGCACTCTCCCATAAATCGCAACAAGGCAAATTAAATAAGACCATATAATTTCACTCTTAGCATAATTAGAAGCACATTAACAGAATAATGTTCCAGTAAGTTGCTGTATATGAATGCCCAAGTGAAGCCAAATTTGGACCTTCAGCACTCTACCGGAACACCAACACTGTTATAAGGAGACAAGTTATCACCAATGGCTAGTCAAAGTCGACTTGACTTTTGGGTATTGACTAGTCGACTTTGGAATTCACTAGTCGTTTGAGCACTAGTGGTCGCCAATGTTTCTTTTTGGTAGTAGAAGTAAACACTGGGTTCTTGTTTCATGATCTATTTTCAATAAAATAAATAATTTGAATTTGTATCTTGTCTATTTTGGCAAACATCACCATGATACAATGACTCCATTCACTGTCCTGTTCCTTGATCCCCTATTGGACCTCTCGCCTCCTTTTGAAGTACTGAGATTGACCTCTCCCTCATGTCGTTATGTGCAAAATATAATGGATTTAAGTCATTAAAGAATATCACATGGGGAGTAAATGGAGAAATTAAATAGCACTATATATTTGCATTCCTCTTTTATTTCTTTCATTTAACCCTTTACCCAACGTAACGGCCAAAACCGGCCAGCGCTATTCCCAAATATCGCCAATTAATTTTCAAAATATTTTCATTTTTTGTCTCAAAAACATAGGTTATGACCCCTCGTTGGAACGAGCTCGTCGAGCTCGTTCCAACGAGGGGTCATAACCTATGTTTTTGAGACAAAAAATGAAAAAAATTAGTTATTCAAGAATTTTTTTTGCAAGTGTCGTCTGCTTTTCATGTTAGGTAAAGGGTTAATATGAGATAAATATGATTGAAATAAAAAAAATAAAAGAATCTAAAACCCTTCACATGTTCTGATACTCACATAATTTTGTGTTGTACAAGCCCATCCTCTCTCACTGACCACAGTTGTTTTTGTGTACCGGCTATTCTCACAATCAGGGGTGTGACTTATACAAGGGTAATAGGTGCAGTGGAGATATTTGGGCTGAGAAGATATGGTGTGACTTGTAAATTGGAGCGACTTGTAAATAGAAGGTAATCCACTAAAAGTATCAGTAATTCGACATTGGAATCAGGTGTCAGCCGATTGTCAAGCAGACAATCAATCTTCTGGATGACCGGTACTTTTGCTTATCGGTCGATGACTACAGTTTAGCTGTGGAAGCTTGCAGAATTTTTTTTATATACTGCATGCTTAAAAAATTTGGAAGAGCTGTAATCATTTCTTGCAAATATTATAAATGCATTGTTATTGAAGCACAATTTTCATATCAGTACACACCTGTTCAAATCACAAATCCTCAATCTTTAGATTTTGAGGCAAGTTGTCGCTCTTGCCATTGTACCTCAATTTTTACTTTTTGCGAGTAGACAACAGCGTGCTCCCGTTCCATCTAGTGATTGATTAACCCTTAGAATTTTACCCCCCCAATCCCCAAAATTTGCATCTAAAACCAAAAATTACATGTCTATATGATCTTCCATACTTTTACTCCACTACGCATGCGCAGTGTCAAGGAGGTCTCGAAATTGGCACAATTATCATTCTTTGTTTGGCCCTCAATTCAGTTACATCTTACTGATATTTGTACTTGTAAATCTTAGTTTAAATGATGCCAGACACATAATTATGAGAGAAATGGTGGATATAAGGAGGAAATAGAAGGAGGAGAGGAAGAAACAGTGGAAGGAAATGTTCAGGGCTGTAACTTATAATTTTTTTTACGAAATTATTTCATGTTACCTATTTTCGAGGCATGGCCCTGTTGTGGTCATTCCTGCTATGAATGTTCCATTGTTTGATCAGTGTTTCCTCTCTCCCTTTCCTTTATAACCCCCCTAGCTATTCTCCCATGCTTTTGGCATATTTTTTGTAATGTTCATTACTAAAATTTCTTGGGAGTTTTGGCTTGGTAACAGAATAATTTTCTGTTTTTTCCCCATGTTTACGTCCTCACCCTTGGGTGTTTAGGCATTTTGGTCTGCATCTACCATCTGATGTTCTGCAGTTTCTTCTCTGGAAGTCTCTGTTTTGCATCAGATAGTGTTTAAATTGGTAACTGATTTCGGGCCATGTTTATCAGTGCCTGGAGTCATGTTTCCGGTTTGTGTACACTTTTTGTTTATGTTGACAACGCTTACTTCTGATAGTGATTACTTGCCATGCTTGGTTCAGTTCATAGCAAGATACATTAATATTGTCCGTAAGTATTACATTAATTTTTTGAAATGGTTTTAAAAATTTTGTCCACACTTAGGCTTTTTTGGGATCCATTTGGGCTCATTGTTCCCATTGGGAACTTGGGCTCTTCTGAAAATTTTTTCAAAATTTTTTTTTTTTTTTAAATTATTTTCTTTCGAAATGTTATAATGGATTATATTATATTATGTATCTTTGTTTCAAGGGTTAGTGCGAGTAATATGACTGTATATTTTTTCTTGATTAAAAAATATTGTTCAAATTGTAATGCGAGGATATCTTCCTCTAATTCTCAGGTTCATTGTGTTTCTTATAGTCAATGTATTCGCACTAATTCTTGCTCTGTGTGTGTTGATTGAAATGACAACGTTGAAAGGTGTGTCACGGTATTTTGTTAGCGGTGAGGGGTCCATTCCAGTCCTCTCTCCGCAGGGTCACTCTACTTTATGAGTCTCTTTTTCAGAATTCAGAGTGATGTTTCTGTGATGTCTTCAACAAGTGTGTCTCTGTCGTTGCAATATTAGGGCTAGCGGAAAGTGCTCAAGGTATTACGACAATTGTCGAAGAGTTCCCTAGTAGGATCGAAGGCATTGATCGTCCACTAGTCCGCCCGGTGTCGAATGGATTGGCATCCGGGTTCGTCCATTGCAGTCCAGGGAAGCAGATTGGGTGATGCGAGCACTATAAAACATCGAATGTGCACACCCAGCAACAACGGATCCGTGGATAGTACAGAGGAAGCCTGTCAGTCCGGTAGCTAGCTCGTTCAGGTCCACCTGGACCGCGAGTGAGAGAGGCCCCCTCTCTCTTACATCAACATCCGCTCCACGATGTTGTTGTATGTTTGTTTGTTAGTCGGAACTTACGTCCACTCCTCCTGCTTGGGACGCTCCGTCGCATAGACAGTCCAACGCTTCTTCTTCCTCACGTCAAGACACACAACCGCACCTTGGCTATGTGACCACAGATTTCCAGGGGATATTCACATATTATATAAATGCAGGATTGAACGTCCCTGGTGCTCCTGCTTCGCCGACCAAGGAATGCACGTCGACCAGGTCACTCCATCTGCTAGTCAGGGACACAAGGCCTTTCCAGTTGGGAAGTTTGCATATTATATAAATGCAGGAATAAACATCCCTGGAGCTTCCACCGGATAATTACATAGGACTGCGGCTCCACAGGGCTCATTGAGTAACATGAACAAGGTGATGTTACCGTGATGTCTTTGTAAAGTGTGCTTCCGTCGTCACAGTCAATTGAAGAGCTAGTGGTAAAAGTGCTCATGCAGATACGTCAATTGCCTAAGAGGTCCCAAGTAGGATTGACGGTGTTGGCATCCGCTAGCTCGCCCGGTGTATTGACCATTCATCGAATGGCTCAGCAGCCGGGTTCGTCCGTTGCGTTCCAGGAAGGAGATTTGGGTGTTGCGAGCACTATAAAATACAATGTGCACACCCAGTGATGACGGATACGAGGATGGTATGGAGCAAGCCTGTTAGTCCAGTTCCTAGCTCGTCCAGGTCCATCCGGGCTGCGCGCGAGAGAGGTCTCTCTCTCGTACTACAACATCTGGGCCCAGATGTTGTGGTACAAAACGTTCCTCAGTCGGAGCATACATCCACCGCTCGGGGCGCTCTGTTATATAGACAGTCCGGAGAGACTGCTCTTTCGGCTTCCTCATCCTCACGGCAGCACATGCGACCGCACCTTGGCTACGTGACCAATGATATTCAACCAACATCGCCGACCAGGGATTCTACGGCGACCAGGTCACGCCATCCGGTCGCCAAGGATACGAGGCCTTCATACTCCGTACGTTCGCATATAAGAAGTATGCAGGAGTCAACGTCCAAGGAGCTTCCAGCGGCTAAATCCTGTAAGGCCGCAGCTCCACAGGCCTCCGTTACGGACATGCTATCGCAGATAGCATAAATTATCGCAGCATCCCTGCAACCAACAGTAATTATCCGAGGATGCTTGGGGGGTACGTTCCACTGCAGGTTCAGGCACGGACGACCAAGAATTACAAGTGGTCCGACAGGATGGCGAAAGGGATACGGAGGAGTTGTATTTTTCCCTTTCGGAACAACATAATTGCCGTAGAGTGCATCTGGCATTATCATCTGACGTTGTTCCTCTGGACCAAAATGCTGCGTTGCCAGATAAGAGACTGATAGCGCCTCTGGACACAGAATTCTTAATCGGGTTAGGGACATCGTCCCTCAGTTTCCGACATAGTCCAGAAATGTCTCGCGGACATTTGAACTATTGAATGATGCTATATATAACTTGCTACCTAAACGGGCAGGTCCGGTTTCTTATCGGCAAATGCTCTACTTTTGCCTTTCATCAATTCAAGGAATAATTTCGAAACGGCAGGACAGAGCATTCCGAGAGTTTCTCTGCGTCTAGACGACCAGGCCGAAGACCTAGTATTGTCTATACCGTCGTCTATGTCAATTCCAACCACTATGTTGGAAACGACAATATCGTCTAGCAGGGTTAGCTTAGATGCAATATCGTACGCAGATCACCTTACCAGAGCGTTATCATTACGTCTCAAAGGAAAAAGAATTCCAGGATGTACAACCTCCTTAAGAGTTCTTTCAAGGACCTTAGCATTCTCCATGTATAACTCCGCCCTTTTAGTGGCGATATGGAGTTTGGTTAGATGTGACGCGGCCCTGGCTACATCCACACGTGTGGATAGTAAGGTGAAAAACTCTCTCAGAGTCGCACCGGTCTCCGGAGAGTTTCTCTTCAATGGCAAGCTTTCCGCAATCTATGATCAGATAACTAAGAAAGCTTCGGACTCTCTGCTATTCAAATCCGCTTCCATAGAGTCGGATTCAGCGGAGAAAAGTAGGACAGGCACTTCTGGGGCGAATACGTCCAAGGGAGTTCCTATAGAGGTTCCTATGCATCCTCTAGGTCTTACTCTAGAGACCGTCAGTGTTGCGACTCAGGTAGGGGCCGTAATACTGGCTGAGACATCCGGTCAGACGCCCCTAGGTCGGCAGGGCGAGGTGCAGGCCGTGGAGGACATGGTTTCTCCTTCCGCAAGCCTCGCAGGACCAGGAGGTTATGGTATTAACCTTTATCGTGTTCCAGTGAGCGGAAGACTGTCAAGTTTCTCAATCAATTGGGAGTAGATTACGGACGTCCCTTGGATTCGAGGGGGGATTTCGGAAGGACTAAATTGTCCTTCAAACGAAAGCCGCCGTTAACTCGAAGTCCAAGATGGATTCAGCTTCCGTCAAGTCTGCAGGAAAAAGGCTCGCTTCCATCAGAAGTCCAGTGTCTTCTGGAATAATCGCGATAGAGATCGTAGAAATCCAGGAATTTCCAGGTTCCGTCCACTCATAAATCTGAGCTGGATAACAAGCTGATTGTGGTTCCAAGTTTCTATATGGAGACCATCCGATCGGTCAGAGCGAGTATTCGGGTGTACGACTATGCTACATGCATAGATCTCAAGATGCGTACTTTCACGTCATGGTACATCAGGCGCTCTGAAAGTATCTTTGCTTCCTCATAGGAGTCGTGTATTAGCTCCTAGCAATGTGCTTCGGTCTGAATCTAACCCCCTGGGCTTTCACTCGAATATTGAACTCGGTAATGACTCATTTCCGAGCTCATTTGTCTGTGATAACGTCAGCCTACCTGGACGACATTCTTCAGAGGTACGGCAATGAGTTAACGCTTCAGAATGATGTGCAGAATCTGCTTCTATTGCTCCAATGTCTCGGTTTCAGAAGTAAATGAGGAGAAGTCGGATCTGGTGCCGTCCAAGTCATTCACTCACCTGGGGATGAGCTTCAAGACGCACAACATTCTTGTTCATCTGCCGTTAACCAGAGCGAAATCAATCAGTTGTTATGCTCCCTATTGTCTTCACTCAGACAAGGTTTCAGCGAGAGATCTCATGAGATATGTAAGGAGTGGCCGCGATTTTATTCCGATGGGGCGGCTACGCACTTGTCCTCTCCAAATTTCTGGTGAAGGTTCTGTCTTTATGGACATCCTCTTGTCAAATCAAGTGAATAAGAGATTCAGTCTTGGGCAGATATTCAGTGGTTAACTCAGGGTGTTCCACTGCAATTGCCGGATCCGAGTTTTACAGTTTTGACAGATGCCAGTCAAACAGGTTGGGACGCAACATTGAGCCGAATGGATTTGAAGTGCCAGAGTCTTTGGGATCTGTAGTTCCTAATCAAGCACATAAACATCAAGAAATGATGTCATTTTGGCTTGCGCTACGTCATTGAATGAACGCTATTCAGAATGCTCACGTGCAAATTCTGTCCAACAATTCGACGGTATTAGCGTATTTTCGGAACCAGGGAGGCACTCATTCCTTTCTGTTATTCAAGTTAATGGAATGAATCCTTCTGTTTGTACTAGAACATCAAGTTCTCCTATCGGTCCGTCATATTCCGGGTCGTCTGAACGTATTAGCGGACTCCATTTCACGGAGGGGCCGCTTGTTGCCATCAGAATGGACTTTCAACAAACGCATATTCAATCAGATTTTCTACCAATGAGAGCGGCCAATGATGGACTTATTTGCGACGCATCTCAACAATCAGATGCAGACGTTTGTGTCACCATGTTCGGATCCTCGAGCGTTTGCAGTAGACGCTCCATCGATCTCGTGAGACGGAATAATAGGATATGCGTATCCTCCAGCGCCGTTGATTCAGCAGATATTGCTCAAGTTAAATAATCTCAATGCAAAATTCTGTTGGTAGCATCTCCATCTCCACAAAGACCGTGGATTATCTACTCAGGTGTCTGTTGTGGGACATGCCGTGGAAGCTTCCTCCACATTTCAGTCCATTCTATGGCTAGATGGATTCAATTAACTATCAGTACTGCTTATGATAACATCTTCAACTCAGCAGTCTGTGCTTAAGATTTCAGCTCATGAAGTAAGAGTTCTTTCTACATCATGGGCTTATGCTAATAGTGTTGCTATTACAGATCTAATGAGGGCTGCATATTGGTTTCAGCCTTCCACTTTCACGAATATGTACCTTAGAAATATTGAGTCCATTTCTGGAGATCTGCATTGTTTAGGTCCGTTATCTGTTGCTCAGAATGTCATCCATTAAACAGTTGCAACTATAGTTATGTAGGCTTTCGGTTGCGGCAGTGACTCTGTCCTGCTGCCCTCTTCGCTCTGGAGTATTTGATCCAGGGCAAGGGGAAGGGGGGGGGGGGGGTCCCTTAGGTCACCTGCTTTATAGTGAAAAGCAAGGGAATACCCCCCCTGGAGTCAGAAATTCCAGTCGGTACCAGGATGATTTTAAAGTGTAAAGCTAATGTTTACTCATCCATGTAATATTTTTAAAGTGTAGCTCGGTGTGAATCATCATGTCACATGTCATACGGGCGTCAATATAAATCCTCGGACACTTTTAATGAGTATAAGAGTCTCATTTCTCTGGACTTCCTTTATTTATTGGCTTTCCTTTAAAAATAATTAGCATAACGGGTTATACTGGAGGTTAAAAGAGATCATTGATGTTATTGTGCTCAATTACAGAATGGTGTTGTGTCTTTCTCGTTTTGATGCAAATAGAAAGATACATGTAAAGCCTATTTCTCCTTTCTCCTTGAGGGGATAATTCTCTTATATGTAGTTGAGTCTATGTATGTAGTTGAGTCTATTGGATTTTCTTTATGTCCTAGGCCCTCCAACCTTTTTACTATTCAGCTAAGTCTGGGTCATTGGTACAGTATAAAAATATTAAAAAATTTATAGTAATTTATATATTTTTTACCAATACTTACCAATGACCCAGACGGGGATGGCCGTCCCATAAGTTAAAAAATTTATTGTAATTTATATATTTTTATACTTACCAATGACCCAGGCGGGGATGGCCCTCCCATGAGGTGGGAACTCATACATAACGCTTACCAGGCACTGGTTGTAAGAATGATAATTGCGCCAATTTCGAGACCTCCTTGACACTGCGCATGCGCAGTGGAGTAAAAGATTGGAGGGCAGATGCAATTTTGGGGATTGGGGGTAAAATTTGTGTTTGGCCCTAAATATTTTAGAGTTAGCACCAGCTAAGTCTGGGTCATTGGTAAGTATAAAAAATATATAAATTACTATAAATTTATTAACTTTCCAGTGAATTTTTCGTTCATCTCTAGTGAACACTCTTCATCCATCTTCCAGAATCTGTGCACATGGTGTTCAAGGCTTCTTATTCAAAAGCACTGAACCGATACTGATTTCCGTGAAATTTGAGATTGTTGTTTGTTGTGACATCGTGTTTTGATTTAGTTTAGGGAGGGGTTGGGGGCAGGGGAATATGCTTCTAAATTAAAAAAACCCTTCTTGTCATTTGTCATGAACCATGGGTACAATGACTTGATATTTGGTACTGAGCTTCCTTTTGAGGTGCAGAATAAAATTTGCTTAGTTCAAACAAAGTTCAAAGGGCATTATTTTCCTTTGAAATGGTGGGTGTGGATTGTTGGTCCCACCCCAATATATTTTTCTGAACTGATGAGCTGATTTGGACCAACTTTAGTTGTGAGATTCAGTTTGTTCATAATCATGTCCTTGAGTTAATATTTCGCCTCCCTATTTGAGCTCGAACTTAGTCATATATACTGAGTCAAAAAGAAAGTATAATAAACTTTGAGGAGCAATTTTTTTAGTATTATTGACTTTAATCTCAAACAAATTATTGTAAATTCATATTTCGAGTCTAGCTGTATGAGTTTGCATAATTTCATGTTCTTACTGTTGCCAGCGTTATCTGAGGACGTCACAATTCAGACATGGGGTGGAATGAAAAGTTCACACATGCAGTCAATAGCGTGTATGTCCACTGCTCGCCTCTTGGATGGCAAGACATCAACAGTGCATGGACCTGATAAGTCTCTGGATGTCACCCTGTGGTATTGCATTCCACTCCTGCCTTAGAACATTATGTAAATCGACTTACGTCTGAAGATCATGAAGTCATGCCCGACTGTCCAATTGATCCCAAAGATGCTCGATTGGCGACAAATCTGGCCAAAGTGGGGGCCAGAAGAAGTTTGATGCTCTGTTCCTCAAGAAAGTCATGACGGATACATGCCACGTGACATTGGGCATTGTCTTGCTGGAATAACTGCAATCCGATGTTAGCATTGAATAATGGGACAACAACAGTGTTAAGAATTTCGTCCCTATATTGCTGTCCATTCAGATTACCATCGATGAAGATCAGCTGCGTTTAATGGTGCAAGGAACTTCCTGTCCAAACCATTACACTACCCTCTCCAAAACGGTCGCATTCCGCACACAAGCATCAGAAAACCATTCTCCTCGTCGGCGATACACTCTTGTCCTACCATCAGCGTGCCATAGACAAAATCATGATTCATCACTAAAACGAACTGTGCTTCAACGCTGCTGAGTCCAGTGAACCCACTGACGTACCCATTCCATTCTGATGGTACGATGACGTTGGGTAAGGATTGGACCGTGGTATGGATGCCTACTTTGGATGCCGTGTTCAGCGAGTCTGTTGCAGACAGTTTGTGCATTGATTCTATTGTTAGTTCTGCCAGGAGTAATAGCTGCTGTCCTCGTCGCTGGAAGAAAGTGATCCCGCAAGTGAGACATCCTGATGTGTCAGTCTTGTGCAGGGGTCATAACTCTTAGTCGATCTGAATGCAGTCGGTCGGCAGTAGATCCAGTGGTTCTATACCTTCCAATGAGACGGTAAATAGTGGCCACAGTGACTCCAAGCTCAACAGCGAGCTCATCTGGAGGTATCCCAGCCTCATGCATACCAATGGCATGCAACCTCTGATTTTCAGTTAACCTTGGCATTTTTTAAAATGTCGGAAGACAAAAACTAGCGGGTTTTCTCAATAAACCAGGCTCTCTAGCACAACATAACTCAAAGAAAATCGTCGGTCACCCATTCAATTTGACATTCTCGGGTAGCACATGCACATGCTATTTTGAAATCCGTAGCAAAATTGTATACGGTTGGGTGGACAACAACAACAACATGTCATTAAACTCTTTGCACGACTTCTTGTCCACAAACATGCAACATTAGAACTATTATATTTCATCCTTCATGCTATTTTTTCACATTTGTTTCTATTATACTTTCTTTTTTTGACTCAATATATGAGGAATAATCTTTAAAAACTTCTTCAAATCCACTGGTCAAAAACTCAAAATCTGTTGAAATTCGATATCGGTATGCAGCATCCTTATGGAGATGAGATTCAAGTTCATTCATATCAATTCCTCGGATTGATATTTGCATTCCCTATGGGAGCCCAAATTTTAACTTTGTGCAATATGTGGAATAATGTTTAAAAATCTTCTTATTCAAATCCGCTGGAGGCGCGGTGGCTCAGTTGGTAGAGGTGCAGGCTGCAAGCCAAGAGGTCCTCGGTTCGAATCCCACCTGCGGCAACCGCGTTGTGTCCTTGGGCAAGACACTTCATCCCCATTGCCCACTTGGGGGCACGGTGACATTGTGTACCAAGGCGTACTGCACGTCGATGGTGCACCTGTCTTCAACCAATGCTAACACTGCTTGTGTGGAGTTAGTATGTTGGGGAGCTGACAGTTGCTTGCCGTTGCTCGGTGATTCTCTCTGGGTACTCCTGCTTCCTCCACCCGTAAAGCTGTCATGGTCATGATTAGCCATTGTGCAGAAATGTGTGACCTTAGACACCAATAAATAAATAAATAAATAATTCAAATCCACTAGTCAGAATCATTTTATATTTGGTATACAGCACCCTTAGGGAGGTCACTTTGTTCAATTCAAGTTCCAGGGTTCATATTTGGTCTCCTTAACTTTGTGCAGTATGAAGAGTATCCTTTAAAAATCTTCTCAAGAATTATCAATCTGAATCTTTTGCATGGTATACAACATCCTAATGGGGGATCAGATTAAAATTTGTGCATATCAAATCCCTGGGTTCATATTTGGGTTCTCTGTGAGTGCCAGAATTTTGACTTCGTTAAAAATGAGGAATATTCTTTAAAATTCTTCTCCATAACAGTCAAAATCTTTTGATATTTTGTATACAAAATCCTAAGGGTGTTAGCAGCATCCTTATGGGGGTCAGATGTTGGTTCAAATCATTTAAATAAAAATAAAATAAATTTAGATAAAAAATTAATTCTTCTTTAACCCTTGAAGTGGAGTGCAGTGGCTCAGTGGTTATGGCATTGGACTTCAGACCGAAAGGTCCACGGTTCGATCCCCGCCAGACATAACTACATTGTGTCCTTGGGCAAGGCACTTAATCCAGGTTGCCTACATGGGGTTACAGGGAAGGCGTACTGCACGTTGATGGTGCATTTGTCTTCAATCAGTGCTAACCCTGCGTGTGTGGAGTTAGTATGTTAGGGAGTCTGATAGTTACTTGTCATTGCTTGGTGGTTCTCTCCAGGTACTTTGGCTTCCTCCACCCATCAAACTGTTTTGGCGTGAGGTGACACTGGCTATCAAAAGTGTCATTAAAACCCAAATAAAGCAAAAATCTTTGAATGCCTTATTTTGTCTTTGATCGCTTTTTACTGCAACAAAAGAGGTGCCCCAACAGGCAGTTTGTTTAGATAGATTTGCTAGTTACATACCAAGAGCCTTGTAAGTTGTTTCTAGGCAAGTCTTGGCTGCCTATATAGGCAGCCAAGACTTGCCTAGATTCAACAGTAAAACCACAGAATGTTGACTGTCAAAGTGCAGCAACATGCATTAATATCTTCATCATTTAATAGTATAAGAACAATTTATTTAATGTACATTCAGAGACAGATCATGATTTCATGCGACTGTTTGTTATGAAACTAGCAATATGTGCTATACATATACAGCCGAACCTGTCTTGAGAGACCGCCCTTTGGGCCACACAAAAGTGGTCTCTCAAGACAGGTGGTCTCTCATAATAGGTTTCAGGTTTTCTCAAGTCATTGAATAACCAACCACAAAATTTGGAAATGGGGAAGAATAGATTTTTGTAATTACTTTGTTGTTCTTTTTTATGAAGTTTTTGTAACAAATTGAAATGGACTGTTATAAAAATTATAAAAATAAATTAGTGTTGAAAATCTTCATTGAAGATTTTCAACACTAATTTATTTTTATAATTTTTATAACAGTCCATTTGAATTTGGTACAAAAAGATTTTCAACACAAATTTATTTTTATTCCTATCTGTCACATTTCAGGTATTATGAAATTGTTTATTCAGCAATAATCCTAATCTTTTCACAGGGGTCTTATAAAAACATCTCAATCTTTACTGAGTTAGCAATTGAAACCCAACTGAGAGCTTTTAATACTTCTAATTATGTTCATATAACCACAATGGATTTTCCAATTCCAGAACAGGTAAAAAGTTTTTGTCATGGTTTCAGTCTTCAAAGGGGCGGTCTCTCAAGACAGGTCCATTATGGCATAAAGATACAAGTTGGTACCAGGTCACAACGGTCTCTCAAGACAGGTGGTCTCCCATAGCAGGTCCATTATAGAGTAAAACCAATCGGTGCCTGGCAGATGTGGTCTCTCAAGACAGGTGGTCTCCCATAGCAGGTCCATTACATAGTGAAACCAATCGGTGCCTGGTAGATGTAGTTTCTCAAGACAGGTTTTACTGTACTTGACAAATCGACTGAATGCACTTGCATAATTTACAAAGTGAGCAGTTGAAAAAAAACAATATTTAAAAAAAAAAATTAACAAAACCATTCCATGTGACCCCCTCATTGGAAAGGACTTGTCCTGCTCATTCCATTGAGGGTAATTTCTAGACATTTTATTATACCCCCGCTTCGAAGAAGTGGGGGCTATATAGGAATCGCCCTGTACGTCCGTACGTCCATCTGTCCGTCCGTCCATCCGTCCGTCCGTACGTCCATCCGTACGTCTTTCCGAAATTCTTGTGTGTGCAACTCCTTCTACATTTATCAATCAATTTGGACAAAACTTTTCAGACATCATCACTACTAAGTGAACATGCGCATATTCCAAGATTTTTGATCTGCAACAATTTTAACCAGGTTTTCTCCCTTTAACTTAGATTTATTATGTCTTTCCGTTCGAACAAATTCTTGTGTGCACAACTCCTCCTACATTAATGAACCGATTTTGATGAAACCTTTCAAACATCATCTCTACTAAGTGAACATGTGCATATTCCAAACTTTTTGATCTGCGACAATTTTAACCAGGTTATCTCTCTTGAACTTTGATTTAATATGGGTTTCTGCATGAAATTCTTGTGTGCGCAACTCCTCCTACATTTATCAATCAATTTGGACGAAAGTTTACAGACATCATCACTACTAAGTGAACATGCGCATATTCCAAAATTTTTGAGCTGTGGCAATTTTAACTAGGTTATCTCCCTTTAACTTAGATTTATTATGGGTTTCTACATGAAATTCTTGTGCGTGCAACTCCTACATTTATCAATCAATTTGGACAAAACTTTTCAGACATCATCACTACTAAGTGAACATGCGCATATTTCAAGATTTTTGATCTGCGACAATTTTAACCAGGTTATCTCCCTTTGACTTAGATTTATTATGTCTTTCCGTTCGAACAAATTCTTGTGTGCGCAACTCCTCCTACATTAATGAACCGATTTTGATGAAACCTTTCAAACATCATCTCTACTAAGTGAACATGTGCATATTCCAAACTTTTTGATCTGCGACAATTTTAACCAGGTTATCTCTCTTGAACTTTGATTTAAGGGTTTCTGCATGAAATTCTTGTGTGTGCAACTCCTCCTACATTTATCAATCAATTTGGACGAAAGTTTACAGACATCATCACTACTAAGTGAACATGCGCATATTCCAAAATTTTTGAGCTGTGGCAATTTTAACTAGGTTATCTCCCTTTAACTTAGATTTATTATGGGTTTCTACATGAAATTCTTGTGCGTGCAACTCCTCCTACATTTATCAATCAATTTGGACAAAACTTTTCAGACATCATCACTACTAAGTGAACATGCGCATATTCCAAGATTTTTGATCTGCGACAATTTTAACCAGGTTATCTCCCTTTGACTTAGATTTATTATGTCTTTCCGTTCGAACAAATTCTTGTGTGCGCAACTCCTCCTACATTAAAGAACCGATTTTAATGAAACCTTTCAAACATCATCTCTACTAAGTGAACATGTGCATATTCCAAACTTTTTGATCTGCGACAATTTTAACCAGGTTATCTCTCTTGAACTTTGATTTAATATGGGTTTCTGCATGAAATTCTTGTGTGCGCAACTCCTCCTACATTTATCAATCAATTTGGACGAAAGTTTACAGACATCATCACTACTAAGTGAACATGCGCATATTCCAAAATTTTTGAGCTGTGGCAATTTTAACTAGGTTATCTCCCTTTAACTTAGATTTATTATGGGTTTCTACATGAAATTCTTGTGCGTGCAACTCCTCCTACATTTATCAATCAATTTTGACGAAACCTTTCAAACATTATCACAACTAAGTGAACATACGCATATTCCCAAATTTTTGATCTGCGACAATTTTAACCAGGTTATCTCCCTTTAACTTTGATTTATTATGGGTTTTCAAATGGGATTCTTGTGTGTGCAACTCCTCCTACATTAATGAACCGATTTTGAATACATGTTGCACATTGTAAATGTGTTTTTCCAAATGTAAACCATATATGTGTGGGCTCTTTAAGTATTCAGTGCTGTTCTGTGGAAGGCCACATCCAAATACAAATTTCAACAACAAAAAATGATCTTTATGTATACATTTCCTTATGGCCTTCGCCTACATGATCAGAAGTGCATTCCTCTAAAAACCCAAAGTGGGGGTATTAATCACCTTCAGTGATAGTTCTAGTTATGCAATTCTTTATTTAATGGGAGTTGCACCCACCCCCACCTCAGCTCCCACTAAAAATTATGAATTCCATAATTTGTATAGGACGTCAACTGATAACATTTTTACAGATGACATACCATGCTTGAAGTTCTTTTGGGCCTCAGAAATAGCACTATTTGGGGCACATTTTTAAAAATTCAGATTTTGAAAAATATGCTTCTCCACCAGCCCCACAAACATGTGAGGAACACCACCTTTGATACCTCAGGGATTCTTTTACCCCCTTTGGTAAAGGGTCTGAGGCCATGCCATTGGAAAAATTTGAATCGTGGGGGTTCCAATTGGGAATTTGTTTTTGCAGTGAAGAAGCACACAAAAACTTAGAAATTATACACTTTCTAAGCTTCGTCAGATAAGCAATTTAAATTTAATGCAGAAATGGGGTCTTGAACTGGGTGGTCATAAAGCCTTAGAAAACCACTGGTTTTCTGAGGCCTCATGATGCCCCTAGTTCAGGCATTAAATGTTTGTTTTGAGTGCGGGCTAAGATTGAGAAATTTGAGGTTGGGAATTGGGAAAAATCGTGTCTAAATGCCATTGGGAATGGGTCTCATATTGACCAGTCTAGACACCCAAAAGACTCCCTGTACCTTTCTCCATTTCAACACAGTTAAAACTAGAAGTCTTGTCATGAACTCTGCACTTATCTTGGCTTAATTGCGTGTAGGAATTGCGTGCAATTGCCATATCGATTGGTATCCAGAGCACGGCAAATTCTTGTGGTTAGGCATAGCAAGCACAAGCAATGTTTCTGACAATGGACCTCCGGGTTACCCGGAGGTCCATTGGCTGAAAAATTACTTGTGCGCAGGCCATGTGATAGCTTTACTATGGTTATAACGCGCAGATTAATGCGCAGATCGATGCGCTATTTGCGTGCATTTCATGACAGGATTTCTAGTTTTCACCATATGTGGATCTTCGTGATATTCCTGCGACATAAAAATACTTGGACCCCTCAAAAGATCCTTGAGCCCTCCTTCCCCCAATACAATGGGTGGGAGGGCTGCAATAATTAATTGTGATATGCTTGACCTGCTTTACATTCCTCACGATTCAATACATATCATTGTTCACTATGTATCGCGATAAAATAAATATAAATGATATCAGGCAAAACAACGTCTTGCATTTTGAAAGCTATGTAGCTGAAACGGTTAACTGATTAATCAATGATCAACATCTTGATCGATCCAAAAAGTAATTGATCGATTAACAGGTACTGTATTTACTCTAGATATTGGGACACTCTATAATTTGGGACACACATTTTTTCCAGAAAAATATTTTTTTGTTTATGCTCCAATGTTTGGGACACTCAGGAGACTTGTTTCCAGTTGGCCCAGTCACCTGAAAATGGTGCAAAATGCTCAATATTAACCCTTTACCCAACGAAACGCCCGCATCCGCCCGCGTAATATGCAAATTCAGCAGTTGAAAAAATATTATTTCTGAAAAAATTTCAACAAAACCATATCATGTGACCCCTCGTTGGAACGAGCTCGTCGATCTCGTTCCAACGAGGGGTGACATGATATGGTTTTGTTGAAATTTTTTGAAAAATTTGAAAAAATGATATTTAAAATAATAAATTTTGATATCGTCTGCGTTGGGTAAAGTGTTAAAGCTAAGTTTGTGTTTAATTTGCCTTTTTAAACAATAAAAAATTGATAATACATACTGATTTGTGTTGTTTATATATATGTAAATCTGTTCCTAAGTTTTAATATTTACAGTCCGGACTGACTTGAGGAAGACTATTTAATATTACATCTTGACAGTGTTCAACCCTTTACCGAATGCTAGTGGCAGATGACACTCATAAAAAGGATTCTTGTGTAACTAAAAATTGCGCTCGTTCCAGTGAGGGGCATAAGCTATGTTGTGGAAGCAAAAAATGAAAATCTAAAAAAAAATTGGATGGCGATTTTCGTATATAGTGATGGAAATCAAATCACACACAACTTGATTCAGCATCAAAACAAGACCAGGTTGTGTTTTTTCCCCATTTTCTAAGATGTGGGACATCTGTGAAAATATTTATTTTTAGCTGTCCCAATACATAGAGTAAATACGGTACTTTTGAACTACTGTATTATATGGGTTAACAAAGAAACAAACTTGCTCCAAAACAGGCAAACATTGTCACACTGACTCACATCAATTATATGAGACAGCGTAAAGCATGCAAGTTACTTGCTGACATACTTGTTTACTTGCATGATCATCATACTGTATCAGTGGCTGGAAATGGTCATTCTTAACCCTTTACCCATTGCAGGTAGCACACGATACTTGCAAAATAAAATCATGAATTACTAAAAAAAAATTTAATTTTTGTCTCAAAAACATAGCTTATGACCAGTCATTGAAACAAGCTCAATGGGCTCTTTTCAATGAGGGGTCATAAGCTATAGACAAAAATTGAAAACAATAAATTTGAATGGCAATTTTTGTATATAGGCCTAATCGGTTCTGTTTGTTACGTTGGGTAAAGGGGTCATGCTGTACATCATCAATGGTATGGCAATTATTCAGATATCTATTTGGACAAGTGATTAATCAGTTAACAAAGGTCAATCCACATGATTAATCAATTAAAAAAAACCCTTAACCGTTTCAGCTTTAGAAAGCTAGCTGGTGCAGTGAAACCATAGTTTTTGCATACCAATATTGACAGTGATAAATATGTCATTAACAAAATTATTCAGTTAATCAAAAGTTGGTGAATTCCCTCTGATTTACTAAATATTTATTTGATTAACCCATTATATCTTGTTTGACAGATCTCACAGAGCTCTGCCAAACAAGATACAAGGGATTAAATGGTTTTAACATATTTATATTTTCTGAGAGGGCAAAGGCACTGGTAAACGGGTCACAAAATCAAAACATTAAATTACTCAATGCCAATGGTAATGCATTGAGAAGTTACATATTGTTTAAATCTGCAGGCAAAAATTTGTAATAAAAGGAAGCTACAGTTAAAACTAGAAGTCCTGTCACGAATAGTGCGCTTATCTAGGCTTAATTGTGCATAGGAATTGCGCGCAATTGCCATATCAAATGGCATCCAAAGCACGGCAGGTTCTCCTGGTTACTCATAGCAAACACAGGCAATGTTTCTGCCAATGGACCTCCGGGTTACCCGGAGGTCCATTGGCTGAAACATTGCTTGTGCACAGGCCATATGTACAGAATTTGTTAGCCTTACTATGGTCATACCGCATAGATTAACACGCAAATCGACGTGTTATTTGTGTGCATTTCATGACAGGACTTCTAGTTTTAACTGTACTGGAAATGAGAACATTTACTTCAAAGTATTTGATTTTTAGCTCAACTTTGGCGAAGCCAAATTTGAGCTTATGCCATGGCCTGTCGTCCGTCTGTCCGTCAACAATTGGATACGGCTCAGGCTAGAGGCCATATTTATGAACCAATCTTCACGAAACGTCTTGGGTACCTTTGTTATCACCTTGGGACGAGAACGAGTGTTTCTGGGTGCAGTCCAAAATTCAAGATGGCTGCCAGTGGCCATTTTGTACCGAAATTAGGTCTAATCAGTTTTTTGTACACAACTTCTATACGGCTCAGGCTAGAGGCCGTATTTATGAACCGATCTTTACAAAACTTCTTGGGTACCTTTGTTATCACCGTGGGATGAGAACGAGTGTTTTTGGATGTGGCCCGAAATTCAAGATGGCCACCAGCAGCCATTTTGTTCCAAAATTAGTGCAATCAGTCTTTTGTACAGAACTTCTGTATGAAAGTTCTGATTTGAATAAATTTTTGTATGAATGTTTAGTAACATGGAATACATCACATATAGTACGGGTTTTTCTCTCGTGTTGAAATTATGCAAATTAGATGAACGTTGATTTATTCAGTGCTACTTATACACTGTAAGTGCACATGTCAATACGGCTTGGGCTAGAGGCTGTATTTATGAACCGATCTTCACAAAACTTCTTGGGTACGAGAACGAGTGTTTCTGGGTGTGGTCCAAAATTCAAGATGGCTGCCAGTGGCTATTTTGTACCGAAATTAGGTCCAATCAGTTTTTTGTCACAACTTCTACACAGCTCATATTTGTGAACTGATCTTCACGAAACTTCTTGGGTACCTTTGTTTTCACCTTGGGACAGGAATGAGTGTGTTTTGGGGTGCCTTTGTTATCACTGTGCTATGAGAACAAATATTTTGGGGTTCAGTCAGACCCACTCTGGGACTCAAAGATTTTCTAGTTTAGCATCTGGCTGTCACCCACCTTTACAATACTTTACCTATACATTTGTTACAGGCAACGGTCAGTATTTATGTACAGACCGTTACAATACTTTATATGTACCTTTGTTATCAGGTCATTACCTAGATGTTTGTCATTGCTGTGTCACATACCATACATGTACATGTCTTGGTCTTGACAAGTTGAGCTACAGTGTCATTGACACTTTCATTGTAGTTGCAAGCCAGGAGAGATCATGTGTATCATGATACATATCGTATCATGCAGATTGAATTGTGATATATATTGTATCATTAGGGAAGCATATCATACAGCCCTAATGGGTGGTGGATGAACAAAACAATCATTTGCCCAGTTTGTACAGGACTAGATTGAAAAATATTTTCTGATTATATCTTCCATCTTTTCAGAAAACTGTGCCAACCATCATCACCATTCTTGAGTCAAAATAGATGCAAGGTTAGATATAGCTTGAAGGAAGGAAAAGCAAAAACTGTTAAACCAGTTGTAAAGCGGTTCTACAGACTCGATTGGGGCATCTGGATTCGCACACGGGCAGGTCGTCACAAAAAATTATGGAGGAAACATGCAGGGAAGAGATATAGGTACAAACAGCATGTGTTTTGTAATAAACAACAGAGTAAATTATTAGACAAAATGGTGATGACATATTCTGATTACTGGAAGAGACCAAGACACTATCCTGATGACCCATACAATGCATACCAAAAGCGTTCTAATTTCCCCAAATATTTTGTGGAAAAACCAAAGTTTATTCCATGAAAAGAGGCATGATTATGCTGTGTTATTGTACAGAAGTGAATTAAAGCCGCATGCATTGCTTTATATTTGAATTATTTATCCCCAAGAATAGAGATGAGTGGTATTAGTTCGGTATTAGTTTCGGTATTTTTAGCTGCGACTAGCAGCTCTATAAGTGGCAATGTCGGTCTGTCTGTGACCAACGAGTTTCAAAACTCAATAACTTTTGAAATACTTGATGGAATGACTTTATATTTGGCATGTAAGTGTATCTTATTGATGTCTAGCCACTGTTCAATGCATGTGTTGTTCCAAATATTTTTCTTGGAGTTTTGGCCCTTGATGAACTTGGAATTTGTCGGTCTGTTGTGACCAACGAGTTTCAAAACTCAATAACCTTTGAAATACTTGATGGAATGACTTTATATTTGGCATGTAAGTGTATCTTATTGATGTCTAGCCACTGTTCAATTCATGTGTTGTTCCAAATATTTTTCTTGGAGTTATGGCCCTTGATGAACTTAGAATTTTGTGAGATTGCACCACCTGTCGCAGCTACGGCGTCAAGGTCGTGATTTTTAGGGGGGGATAGACCTCGGTGTCAGTTCGGTATTCGGTATCTGACTTGACTGAAATTTACTGATAGTACCAAAGGGAAATTCACATCAGGAAAAACAGAATAAGTTGATCGTTCTACCACAATGCTATAAATGCCACTGCCAATGAGCTCAACAGTGGCATTCTTTTATGGCCACAAAACATATCTACAGTAAATTTGTGACTTGTTCAAAACAGTCCTTACTATTTAAAGACCTATTTCTGGCTTTTGCAATCTCCGAGCATGTACCCTGACCATGCTATCTTTAGGAGATCCTGCTGACAATAGACAGCACACCTGGGCAGTGATTTCTAGTCAGGTCTTGGCTGCCTTGACAGGCAGCCAAGACTTGACTAGAAATCACTGCTAAGCAGTTGGACTTCACAGTATTTTTAGTGGGATATACCTCAGTATCGGTTCGGTATTCATATTTGACTTGATTGAGATTTGCTGGTGGTACCAGAGGAATTCACATCAGGAAAAACAGAATAAGTTGTAGTATGATTCTACCACAATGCTATAAGTGACACTGCCAATGAGCTCAATAGTGGCATTCTTTTATGACTACAAATCATATCTACAGTAATTTTGTGACCTGTTCTAACTGCACCTTAATGTTTAAAGACCTATTGCAGGCTTTTACGATCTCAGAGCATGTGCCCTGACCATGTCATCTTTAGGAGGTCCTGCAGACAATAGACAAAACACCTGGGCAGTGATTTCTAGTCAGATTTTGGCTGCCTGGCTTTGACGATCTCAGAGCATGTGCCCTGACCATAGCATCTTTAGGGAGGTCCTGCAGACAGTAGACAAAACACCTGGGCAGTGATTTCTAGTCAGGTTTTGGCTGCCTGTTAAGGCAGCCAAGACCTGACTAGAAATCAATGCTAAGCAATTGGACATGTACAAGTTGTAGTCTAGTGGGAATTCAGGACAATTGCCCAGCCCACTGAGGGTTAACAAAACTGAAAAGAAAATCAGTCACTTCTTTCATGAAAATGAACCATTCATCTGTTATCAAGCCTCAACAGGGCCTTATAAATAGCGAATGTTGGTAAATTGGAAAATTCAGACGATGTTGGTATTCAACGATTGGTTCGGCTTTTCGTATCTCCATGATGTCAGAATCATTCAGTTTTTCGGTATATTGCCCATCTCTACCCAAGAACAGTAATTTCTACTGAAGTACAAGTCTAAAAACATCCAGACCTCACAACCTGGATGGACAAACAGTTAATTCACTTGTCTTGCAAGGAAAACTTAAAATGGTTAGGCTGAATAAAAAAGTACATTGGTTCTCGAGCAATTAATTTTTCAAATGAAAGAGGGAGGGAGGTTTTAATTTTTAAATGGGGGCATTTACCCCCAGAATTTGCCAAAGATAGGTTTCATTTTTCTTCTATTTCTTTATTTATTTATTGGTGTTTAAGGTCACATATTTCTGCACAATGGCTAACCATGACCGTGACAGTTTTACGGGTAGAGGAAGCCGGAGTACCCGAAGAGAACCACTGAGCAATGGCGAGCAACTGTCAGCTCCCCAATATACCAACTCCACACAAGCAGGGTTAGCATTGGTTGAAGACAGGTGCACTATCGACGTGCAGTATGCCTTAGTACACAACATCACCGTGCCCCCACGTGGGCAATGGGGGTGAAGTGTCTTGCCCAAGGACACAACGTGGTTGCTGCAGGTGGGATTCGAACCGAGGACCTCTCGGCTTGCAGCCTGCACCTCTACCAACTGAGCCACCACACCCCCTACATTTTTCTTCTGATTGAAACATTCTTTCATCATTATGTTCAGCATGCATATGTTAAGTTTCTTTGACAAATATATCGTTGCAAACCGACTCTTTTAATAGGTATTGAGTGACATACCTACTGCATGTCATACGGTTGTTTCACCACAAAGTTTGCGTGGCATTATTGAATAACTGTTGGGTTTGTGGTGTAGAGAAATCCTGTTTGAAACTACAGGGAAAGCCACCAAATTGCTTGTTAGCTCATCTTGACAAAGTCAAGCTGAGCTAATCTCATCGCTTGCCGTCCGTTGTCCATCGTCCGTCATCTGTCGTCCGTCAACACCATGTTTTGGTCTTCTCCTCCAAAGCCACTGGGCCAATTCAAGTGAAAGTTTGTGTGAGTGATGGTCCCAAAGGGGCATTTCATTTTTGGTCAACTCAGCATGCCCAGCCCCATAGGGAGGGAGTGGGGGAAAATGCTCCAAAATATTTTTAAAATCTTCTTCTCAAGAACCAGTGTGTACAATGACTTGATATTTGCTATGGAGCTTCCATATGAGGTGTAGAATCAAGTTTGTTCAAACGAAGTTCGTGAAGTAATATTTGGCTTTGTAATAGGAGGGGTAAGATTTTTGGCCCCGCCCAAAATTTCTATTTTCTGAACCGATGGTCCGGTATGAACCAAATTTGGTTTGTGGTAGTATTGGGTCATAAGTACTTGACCCATGCAAAAAAAAAATTTCCCACATCCCCATGGGAACCCTGGAAGCTAAAAATAGAAATATTTTCAAACGCCCATATTTCCCAAACCCCACGGAACAGAGAGCTTTTATTTGGTATGAAGTATCCTTATGACCAGTAGAATTGAATGGTAAAAAAAAATTGCCATCGGTTATGTTAGGGTGTTCTGTAATGGGCATCGAAAAAATGCTGAGTCAGCATATTTGCAAAAATTTAAAAAAATCTTTTCTCCAGAACCAATCATCAGAATCTTTTGATATTTGGAATACACCATTCATAGGGGGGAGGCAGATAAAAGTTTGTTGAAATAAAGCTCATTGGTTCATATTTGGGCTCTCTACAGGAGCCCGAAGTTTTAACATAGGGTAATATGGGGAATATTCTTTAAAAATCTTCTTCTTCAGAACCACCAGTCAGAATCTTTTAATATTTGGTATACATCATTGTTATGAGGGTTAGATTCTAGATTGTTCAAACCAAGTCCCTAGGTTAATATTTGGGCTTCCCATGGAAGCCCAAATTTTATCTTTGTTCAATATGGAGGGTATTTTAAAAAAATCTTCTTCTTCAGATCCATCAGTCAGAATGCTTTGATATTTGGTATGGAACATCTCTATGGGGGTCAGATTCAAGTTTGTTCAAATCAGATCCCTAGGTATATATTTGGGCTCACTATGGTAGCCCAAATTTTTACTTAGTGCAATATGAGAAAATTTCTTTAAAAATCTTCTTCTTCAGATCCACCAGTCGGAATGCTTTTATATTTGGTATACAACATCTCTAGGGGGGTCAGATTCCAGGTTGTTCAATGCGAGTGCCTAGGTTAATATTTGGGCTCCATATGGGAACATGAAATTTAACTTAGTACAATATGAGGGAATTTCTTCAAAAATCTTCTTCTTCAGATTCACTTGTCAGAATGCTTTCACATTTGGTATACAACATCTCTAGGGGGGGCAGATTCAAGTTTGTTCAAATCGGATCCATAGGTCAATATTTGGGCTCGCTATGGTAGCCCAAATTTGAACTTAGTGCAATTCGAAGAAATTTCTTTACAATTTCTCTTCTTCAGATCCAACGGTCAGAATGCTTTCATATTGGGTACACAACATCTCTAGGGAAGTCAGATTTAACTGTGTTCAAAGCAAGAGCCTGGGTTAATATTTGGGCTCTCTATGGGAGCCGGAATTGGCCATTTTGCTGAAGAATTAAAAATTTTGTATTCAGTACCCTCTAGAGGTACTAAGATTAATCCACATAGGTTGTATCAAGGGGCTTCATAGGGGAGCTCTACATTTTACTTATGATCAACTGAATAAATGGCATGATGCCTAGATTATTTTTGTCACTCCTGAGGGACTCAAGGATTGACAGTGTAGCCTATGGAGATGGCTTGCTTAATGTAGACTCATTTTTGGACTCTGTTTAAATTGTGTTCTGTACAAGATGAGCGCTTCAGGCCCCGTGGGGCCTCTTGTTTTTAACAATAGATTTTGAAAAACTTTTCTGGGGAAGGTCTTCCGACACCACTTATGCTCTCCCCTGGGTGAAGTGTCACCTGGGCGAGAGGATGAGAGGCCTCGTCCCAATATTATTTCCTTGCTATGCCA
This sequence comes from Pictodentalium vernedei, assembly GCA_031216915.1. NCBI lineage: Eukaryota > Metazoa > Mollusca > Scaphopoda > Dentaliida > Dentaliidae > Pictodentalium > Pictodentalium vernedei. The sequence continues at coordinate 754,081,404 of CM062295.1, forward strand.
CTGGTGCTAAATTATTTTTGGTCGGAAATATTTGTTCCCCTGTCAGTTTTCGGTAATGCAGGTAAAAACGCTCTCTCTCTCTCTGAATCGAATGATGCATATGCTACCCTCATTACTGATTTGTATATTGTCTAGACATTTTCATCTCTATTGGGGGAAATACGTTCTTGCTGGAAGATAAATTTGTTTTCAGTTATATTTTTGCTAAACTAGATACAGTAGAATCCTCTTAATTGAATGTGCATTTTGCCAGTGAAAATTATTAAATTATTCATTTAACAGGAGTGTACAATTAACAGGGATTTGGTCAGTTTCCTATGTTCTGGGGGTAAACTGAGCATTTATTCTATTATATCTTGTTTGACAGAACTCATAGACCTCTGTCAAACAAGATATAATAGAATAAATGCCTGTATTGGATGTAGTGAGGCCAAAAAGGTTCATAAATAAGAGGAATTTGGTGCGTGTCACAGTAATTATATTCAATTAACAGGGATATACAATTAAGAGATATCCAATTAAGTGGGTTCCACTGTACTGTCTTAATAGTATTTAGAGTTATTTTCTGAATTGAATACCATAGCAGTTTGAGTAAGTATAGTGACAGGAGTGTTCAGTTAACAGGAATTTAGTTATTTTTATAAATGCTATTGTTAAAATGGATATTTATTCTTTTAAATCTTGTTTGACAGAGCTCATAGAGCTCTGTCAAACAAGATATAATTGAATAAATGCCTGTATTGGATGATGTAAGGACAAATAGGTCTATAAACATAGGGAATTCAGTGACTGCAATTCCTTGATAGATTACAAGATTTGTCGTTATTTTCTGCAGAGGGGGCATGCTGGCTCAGTAGATAGAGGTGCAGGTTGCAAGCGACAGGTCCTCAGATCGAATCCCTCCTTGGCAACTGCGTTGTGTTCTCTTGGGCAAGAGACTTCCCCCCCCCCCCCCCCCCCCCCCCCCATTGCCAATGTGGGGGCACAGGCGGCGTTTGTGTACCAAGGCGTACTGCACATCGATGGTCCACTTGTCTTCTATCAATGCTAACCCTGCTTGTGTGGAGTTGGGGAACTGACAGTTGCTTGCCATTGCTCAGTGGTTCTCTCCAGGTACTCCGGCTTCCTCCACCCGTAAAACTGTCGTGGTCATGATTAGCCATTGTGGAGAAATATGTGTTTTTAACCCCCTGCACACTGATGTCAAAATATCCAGATTTGAAGTAGCCATTTTTCCCATAATGCAACTGGGAATTTAACCAATTCAGTCTTGTTTGACAGAGCTCATTGAGCTCTGTCAAACAAGATTGAATTGGTTAAATTTCTAGTTGCATTATGGGAAATATTTGCACCCTGAACTTTAGATATTTCGACATCAGTGTGCAGGGGGTTAAACACCAAAAAATAATTAAATAAATAAATATTTTATGCAGAACAGAGCAAAATGCATGTTCACAAAACAAATACATGCATAATAGACACTGCAATTTAATCATGCATTGTTGAAAACATGGGCAAATAAATATGTATCAAAAAAGGTACAGTAGAACCTGTTTTGAGAGACCGCCCTTTGGGCCAAACAAAAGTGGTCTCTCAAGACAGGTGGTCTCTCATAACAGGTTTCAGGTTTTCTCAAGTCAGTGAATAACCAACCACAAAATTGTGAAATAGAGAAGAATGGATTTTTGTAATTACTTTGTAGTTGTTCTTTTTATGAAGTTTTTGTAACAAATTGAAATGGACTGTTATAAAAATTATAAAAATAAATTAGTGTTGAAAATCTTCATTGAAGATTTTCAACAAATTTATTTTCAAAATCCGTAATGTATGAAATTGTTTATTCAACAATAATCCTAATCTTTTCACAGGGGTCTTATAAAAACATCTCAATCTTTAATGAGTTTGGTAACTGAATAGCAATTGAAACCCAGCTAAGAGCTTTTAATACTTTTAATTATGTTAGTATAACCACAATGGATTTTCCAATTCCAGAACAGGTAAAAAGTTTAGTGCGCGGAAAAAAAGTAACAGGAAAAAAAGAAACAGAAAAAAGTAACAATTTTTGCTAGGAAAAAATTAACAGGAAAAGAAGAAACACTTTTATATTTATTAATCAATATAATTCACCAAGTAAGAACAATGACAAACATATACTAAAGAACAATGACAAACAGTAAGTTAGAATTGTCTACTAGAGATGGGCGGTATCGGAATTTTGAGTTCGGTATCGGTTTCGGTATTTTTGTGTGGGCATACCGCGGTATCGGTTCGGTATTCGGTATGTGACTTCAGATTCACTGATAGTACCAAAGGGGAATCCATGTCAGAAAAATACAGAATAAGTTGTTCTTGTATCATTCTATCACAGTGCTACACATGCCATTGTTGATGGGCTCAACGTTGTCATTCTTTTGTCAACACAGATCATATCGACAGTAATTTGGTGACTTGTTCTAAATACACCTCAACGTTTCAAGCTCCACTTAAGGCGTCTGTAATCATAGAATGTGTGTCCTGAAGATGTCATCTTTACGTGGGCCTGATGACAGTAGTAAAATTATCTGGTCAGTGATTTCTAGCCAAGTCTTGGCTGCCTTAACAGGCAGCCAAGACTTGGCTAGAAATCACTGCTAAGCAACTGGACATGTACAGGTCGTAGACTATAGATAATTTAGTACAACTGCCCTGGTCCTTAAGGCTTAACAAAACTGAAAAATAAAATCAGTCACTTCTTTCAAGAAAATGAACACTTCAACTGCTATCAATCCTCATCAAGGCCTTATAAATAGCGAATGCACAGGGAAAATTGAAAATACCGTTGGTTTCGGTATTCAAAGATTGGGTCGGTTCGGTTTTTCGGTGTCCCCATGATATCGGTATCGGTTCGGTTTTTCGGTATATTGTCCATCTCTATTGTCTACACATATTTAGCACAAATTATTACTTAGCAAATGTTATTATTTCGTAATATTATTTCATCTTATATTTATTCAACAACAGTAAGTTAGAATTGTCTACACATATTTAGCACAAATTATTACTTAGCAAATGTTATTATTTCATCATTTAATAATTAACAAGTAATTTGACAAGTAAGAACAAATACAAACATATACTAAACATAAACATTAAGTAAGAACAATGACAAGCATATACTAAAGCACTACACACATTTACATTAAGCACAAATTATCACTTAGCACATATTATTACTATTCTTAAATGTTTTTATTAAGTCTAAATGTTCTGGCCGACTCCAGTGAGAAAATTAGAGATGGAAAGGCTGCCATCTCTGTACTGTTTGCACAGAATGTTGAGTCTCTGTTGAAGGGCCTCCATTCCCTTTTTTTCTTGCTTTTGGCAACACTCCCATGGCAGCTTGTTGCTTTGTGGTGCGTGTCAGACTTTGGTCTTTCTGAAACCACTGGATTGTCTTCCAAACCGATGGATGTTGCTGGCCAACTAGGTTATAAAATTTGTTATTCCAGCCTTCTCAAGCGTTATTAGTCCTAGACTCTCCAAGTATTGTAGCTTGATGAACATTCCAAGTTGCTGGAGGGTAGGCCGGTGGAGTCAATCTGAGACTAAGGAGCTGCAGGGAACCAGAAGCTGTTTGTGGGCGTTGTCTGTATTTGCCAGTCACATAGTTCTCATCAAAGTAGCTGAGTAACTCTTCAGCCTCTTCAGGGACAATGTCCTTAAGACAGTTCATTCCATCTCTCACATCTTCTATGGGCAGAAAAGCTAGGCCATCAAGTTTGCCACAGAACAATCTGAAGTCCTCATTTTCACGATAAGTCTGAACCAAGCCAAGACTCTGAACCTTTCTCCAAGTACTCTGTGTTAAGTGATAAAAACAACCTTTACTCTCTACATGTCTACCAAACACAGCATTTACAGCACGCAGCACAGCATCTTTAAAATCCGTAACAACAATCTCAACATTCAAATCTGAATTAACTCAACCAACTTACCTACAATGGCTTGAAACAATATCTCATAAGAAGTACGTGTTTTTCTCTGCAAGATGGCATATACACAAGACATGAAAGTGTCATGGAACTTGACCCTAACAACATAAATTTGTTGAAACAATGGAGGAGACATAGCAAAGTTTCCATCCATGAATACAGTTGTAGCATTACTCAGTTCATTTAGTTCATCTCTAGTAGCAAAAGCAATCACACATTCACTGGCTTCTGGACCATTGTCAAATAGCAGGAATGACTCAACACCATCAGCTGTTTTGGAAAAATCTTCTGGTATTGTCAGCTCGCTGAGAGTCTTTGGTACGGTATGGTACCTGAGACTGCGCTTGGTGTTTTCGAGTTCTGGCAGCATCATCTTCACCTGGTCATCGGCACTGGATACAGCATTAGCAACGATCTGAGCAGGCTTATCTAAAGAACTGGAAGCTTGTTGTCTCATGGAGTTTCTCAGTTTTGTGTATGCTTCTTCAGGAGGATGGTTGTGTGGCCCTCTGTAGAACTGGGCTTTCCATGTCTATAGTTGTGCTTAGGCTGGCACGGCAGTCTGACTTTACACGCTTGCTCCATTTCCACCATATCTTATTCTTCCTTTTGCTAGCAACAGTGTACATGTGTCCATCAAGACAGACCTTCTTTCCTCTCTTGTTGCTTTCTATTACTTCCATACTGAAACTGAACATGTGATGAACATAAACCTAACCAACTTGGTGAGCTTATCAAGATGTTATTCCAACTGATACTATTCAACAAAGAAATATGAGATAAACCAGTTCATTTGTTTTTATAATTTAACTGATTAAAGGTGAAAAGTACAAAAGACAGTTCATTTTGATTGATCAATCACCTTGAGATGAACATATTGATTTGTTTTCATAAGTAAACTGATCAAAGGTGAAACATACAATAAACAGATACACTTATTATTAAATATTAATTATTAATATTAAACAAGTGTTTCTTTTTTTCCTGTTACTTTTTTCTGAGACTTTTTTTCCTGTTTCTTTTTTTCCTGTTACTACTTTTTTTCCTACATTCAAAAAGTTTTTGTCATGGTTTCAGTCTTCAAAGGGTCGGTCTCTCAAGACAGGCCCATTATGGCATAAAAATACAAGTTGGTACCAGGTCACAGTGGTCTCTCGAGACAGGTGGTCTTCCACAGCAGGTCCATTATAGAGTAAAACCAATCAGTGCCTGGCAGATGTGGTCTCTCAAGCAGGTGGTCTCTCAAGACAGTTGTCTCTCAAGACAGGTTTTTCTGCACAAATTTATGTTCTCAAAATTTCATACTAATTTTGGAAGATACTGCAGGGCAATAAAAATTCTCATTGTGAGGATTCAAATTCAATGAGGGATTGCTTGAGAACCGAAACCCTTTTTTTGGGGGCTTTACTTTTTGGATTGAGCTATGTCAGCAATTCGACCTACATGTATTGATGAAGGTCGTTGGCCATTCTTCCATCTCTTTGTTCCACCTATCTGTATCCTGATGTCAGTATGATTACAAACGTTAACAGATATTTACCAAATTTGGTCTGCGAGTTCTACTTGAGAATGTCTTGGATGAGTTCGAAAACCGGTCTTGCCTGAATTTTTCCAGTAGTTATGCCTTTTGGATTGTTTTCTTGTTTGAATTTTCAACTTCTGAACAAATGTTATCCTATTTTTATCAAATTTGTCTTATGCTTCTTGGATTGTTTCCTAGTTTCCATAGATTCAGGTGCTACAATTGAAACTAGAAGTTCTGTCACTGTATTGTGCACTATTTTGAAGTACAGTGGAACCCTGTTAATTGAATAGCTACTTTGCCAATGAAAATTATTATACCCCCCGCAAACAAAGTTTGGGGGGGGGGGGGTATATAGGAATCACCCTGTCCGTCCGTCTGTCCATCATTATAAGTGCAACTCCTCCTAAACCGTTTGAAGAATTTTCATGAAACTTTACACAATGGAAGAACTCCATATGAAGATGTGCAAGAAGCAATATAATTCCGTTCTGACATTTCCAAGGGGAGATAATCTAACATACATTTTGTCTGTCCATCTGTCCATCCTTATAAGCACAACTCCTCCTAAACCATTTGAAGAATTTTCATGAAACTTTACACAATGGAAGAACTCCATATGAAGATGTGCATGAAGCAATATAATTCCGTTCTGGCATTTCCAAGGGGAGATAATCTAACTTATACATTTTAATGTACCAAAAAGGCTACAACTGAGGCACGGGGGATATCACTTTGTGAGCTTAGTCACAGTACCTCTAGTTCAATTAACCCTTTACCCAAAGTAAAGGCCAAAACCGGCCAGCGCTATTCTCAAAAATTGCCAATTAATTTTCATTATTTTTTTCATTTTTTGTCTCAAAAACATAGGTTATGACCCCTCATTGGAACGAGCTCGTTGAGCTCGTTCCAATGAGGGGTCATAACCTATGTTTTTGAGACAAAAAATGAGTTCTTCGAGAATTTTTTTTGCAAGTGTCGTCTGCTTTTCATGTTAGGTAAAGGGGTAACAGGAGTATTCAATTAACAGGAATTGTGCCACTTTCCTGTATTCTAGAGATAAACTTAGCATTTACTCTTTTTATATCTTGTTTGATAGAGCTCCATGATCTCTGTCAAACAAGATATCATAGATTAAATGCCTGTATTGAATGTACTGAGGCCAAATAGGTAAAAAAACAAAGGAAAACCGGGGCAAGTCAGGATAGTTTCTCGACAGGTTACAAGATTTTTATTCAATTAACAGGAGTTTACTCTACAACCTATATTTGATTAACAGCTCAAATTTGTACTGGAGGTATGGTAAATGATTTTGTGTTGGGAATTTATATAAAATTAACATGGTTACTCAGTTAAGAAATATCCAATTAAGTGGGCTCCACTGTAATAGCATGCTGAGTAAATGCATTTTTTGTCCCTATCAAACTCAAACTAACCCATTAGCATAACTCAATTCCTGTAGATAAACAGTGTGCCCCAAAATTCTATACCAGTAAATTGAGATTATTAGGCCTAAAAAAATAAAAAATCTGTTTCTCAGGCCCTCCCGCATGGTCCTTTTGGCTGCCGCATGCTCTCTTTTTATAACCAATTTAAACTTAAAAAAAATAAAAATTAAATGGTTTATCTCTGATATTTTACCTAAGTTAAAAAAAATTGATGAATTTGTCCCTTGAGTGCAAGAAGGCTTTGCAATGCCAAAGCATTGCAAAGCCTTCTTGCACTCAAGGGATAAAGTACATCACCACCCATGCTATTCTGTATATTATGAGGCCTAAAACTTGAATCAAGAACATGAACTTTTGATGGCAAAGAAGAAATTACTGAAATAAAAAATAAAATAAAAAACCGCTCACCCGCATGCAATTTCACAAATAATGGCCTGAGAAACAGAAGATCTATTTTGTGTGGCCTTAACATCATTCCTAACTTATATTAAAATTCGATGGCATATACAGAATGAAGAGAGTAGATTACAGCTTAATCACAGAGTCATATATTCTCCACTCGAAAAGTATTTATAATTGTTCATAACAGCTACAGAAACACTTGCAAACTTGCATCACATGGACTACCAGGTGCAACCCAGTGGTCCATATGATGAAAGTTTGCAAGTGCTTCTTGTGTCTTGTCCTCAGAAATTGTAAATAATTTCTGAATGAAAAATCTATCCCACAGCGATACAGTAGTAATGTAATACCCTTTACACAATGTACTCTCAATATTTTCTTTCTGTTTGATCAGTTCAGTTTGTGATTTCACTACCGACCTCGTTAATATTGCGTTATATTTTGCATTGCACAGAGCAAACATTCTTGTGTATTTCAGACTATTTGGTTCTTCTGCAGAAAGGAACGCATTAACCCTTTACCCTATATGTAATGACGTTGATGTAACTAGATATTAAAATTCGACTGCATATACAGAATGAAGAGAGTGGATTACTACTTAATCGTAGTGTCATATATTCTCCACTCGTAAATTATTAGTCCCCAACCGGCATCGCCGGAGGGGACTATAGGTTTGCACTCTATAGGTTTGCACTCTGTCCATCAGTCTGTCAGTCACACTTTAGTTTTCCAGAGTTTTTTTTGGAAACGCTTCAACGGAATGATTTCATTTTTGGTAATTTTCTATAGAAAGATGACTTACAGATCAAGTTTGAGTTTCATGCTGATTGCATTATTCTTGTGTGAGTTACGGCCCTTGGAAATATGGAAAAGCACCAAAATATCAGTTTTCCAGAGTTTTTTTGGAAATGCTTCAACGGAATGATTTCATTTTTGGTAAACTACTATAGAACGATGACTTACAGATCAAGGTTGAGTTTGATGCTGATTGCATTATTCTTGTGTGAGTTATGGCCCTTGGAAATATGGAAAAGCGCCAAAATATCAGTTTTCCGGACTTTTTTTGGAAACGCTTCAATGGAATGATTTCATTTTTGGTAACCTACTATAGAACGATGACTTACAGATCAAGTTTGAGTTTCATGTGGATTGCCTTATTCTTGTGTGAGTAATGGCCCTTGGAAATATGGAAAAGCCCCAAAATATCAGTTTTCGGACTTTTTTTGGAAACGCTTCAACGGAATGATTTCTTTTTTGGTAACCTACTATAGAATGATGACTTACAGATCAAGTTTCATTTGCACTCTGTCCATCCGTCAGTCTGTCAGTCAGTCTGTCAGTCATACTTTAGTTTTCCGGACTTTTTTTGGAAATGCTTCAACCGAATGATTTCATTCTTGGTAACCTACTATAGAACGATGACTTACAGATCAAGTTTGAGTATCATGCTGATTGCCTTATTCTTGTGTGAGTTATGGCCCTTGGAAATATGGAAAAGCGCCAGAATATCAGTTTTCCAGACTTTTTTTTGGAAACACTTCAACAGAATGATTTCTTTTTTGGTAACCTACTATAGAACGATGACTTACAGATCAAGTTTCATTTGTACTCTGTCCATCCGTCAGTTTGTCAGTCATACTTTAGTTTTCCAGACTTTTTTGGCAATGTTTCAACCGAATGATTTCATTCTTGGTAACCTACTATAGAATGATGACTTACAAAACAAGTTTGAGTTTCATGCTGATTGCATTATTCTTGTGTGAGTTATGGCCCTTGGAAATATGGAAAAGCGCCTAAATATCAGTTTTCCAGACTTTTTTTTGAAACGCTTCAATGGAATTCATGCTGATCACATCTAGGTTACAACATTTGTATAATTAATGCTCATTAGTCCGGTAGGGGACATTGTATTGCTTCAGCGATACGTGCACTCTTGTTTATAATTGTTCATAACAGCACGAGAAACACTTGCAAACTTTCATCACAGTGGTCCATGTGATGAAAGTTTGCAAGTGCTTTTTGTGTCTTGTCCTCAGAAATTGTTAATTATTACTGAGAGAAAAACATACCTCACAGCAGTTCAGTAGTAATCCACCCTCCACATACTGTAGTCTCAATATTTTCTTTCTGTTTGATTGGTTTAGTTCATGATTTCACTACCGACATCGCTAATACAGTGGAACCCTGTTAATTGAATAGACCCTTTGCGAATGAAAATTATTCAAGTAACAGGAGTATTCTATTAACAGGGATTGTGTCATTTTCCTGTATTCTAGAGATAAACTTAGCATTTTTTCTATTATATCCTGTTTGACAGAGCTCCATGAGCTCTGTCAAACAAGATATAATAGATTAAATGCCTGTATTGCATGTACTGAGGCCAAATAGGTCTATGAACAAAGGAAAACAGGGGCGAGTCAGGATATTTTCTCGACAGGTTACAAGATTTTTTATTCAATTAACAGGAGTTTACTCTATAACCTATATTCAATTAACAGGTGAAATTTGTACTAGAGGTATGGTAAATGGTTTTGCGTTGGGAAATTCTATTCAATTAACAGGGTTATTCAGTTAAGAGATATCCAATTAAGTGGGCTCCACTGTAGTGCATTATATTTGCTTTGCACAGCAAAAACGCCCTTGTGTATTTACTACTTCATTCTTCTGCAGTACGGAGCACATTAACTAACAAGCATTTTTAGCGCTAATTGCTATAGGACTTACAGTTTCAACTGTTGGAGTATTCAGTTAACAAGGATCTGGTCACTTTGCTGCATTCTCGAGAAAAACTGAGGATTTATTCTATTATATCCTGTTTGACAGACCTCATAGAGTTCTATCAAATAAGATCTTATACGTTATTGTGATGAATTGGTGGAAACATGGTCTGAGATTTGGGGCTCGGTGCTCATGTTCAACCGTGATGAGAAGCATCAAGGAGGAACATACGTTCAGAGTTACAAGCCTCAGTCCATGTTACTGTCAATACATCACAATAACGTAATGTTCCAATAAGATCCTATAGTCCAAAAACCCACATCGTGAAATGAACAAGACAACTCAAATGAACAAAAGCAACTTTAACGATAACAAATTTAGTAAATGAACCTTTTGTGTACTCTCTGGATAAAAAATCACTAACTTATAATAGATAAAGGTTGATGTTACTCCATTGCAGTTCAAAACCTGAACAAGTTTGTGATTTGAAGTGTAATGGAGTAACCTTGACCTTTTTATAAGTTGGTTTTGTGTTTCTATTCATAAAATGATCACTGTCCTTGAAAAATACAATTTTATAGGCAGTAAGTACTTTGAATCTCCTCCCATTGTTATCATCTTTTCAAATAAAATACAGTCGCTGTGGATTGGTCCTAATCCACGCTTGGACAGTAATGTCCACACATGTGTTTTCCAGGTACAGTAGAACCTGTCTTGAGAGACCGCCCTTTGGGCCACACAAAAGTGGTCTCTCAAGACAGGTGGTCTCTCATAACGGGTTTCAGGTTTTCTCAAGTCAGTGAATAACCAACCACAAAATTCGGAAATGGAGAAGAATGGATTTTTGTAATTACTTTGTTGTTCTTTTTTATGAAGTTTTTGTAACAAATTGAAATGGACTGTTATAAAAATTATAAAAATAAATTAGTGTTGAAAATCTTCATTGAAGATTTTCAACACTAATTTATTTTTATAATTTTTATAACAGTCCATTTCAATTTGTTACAAAAAGATTTTCAACACAAATTTATTTTTATTCCTATCTGTCACATTTCAGGTATTATGAAATTGTTTATTCAGCAATAATCCTAATCTTTTCACATAAATATATATAATTATAAAAACATCTCAATCTTTACTGAGTTAGCAATTGAAACCCAATTGAGAGCTTTTAATACTTTTAATTATGTTAGTATAACCACAATGGATTTTCCAATTCCAGAACAGGTAAAACGTTTTTGTCATGGTTTCAGTCTTCAAAGGGGCGGTCTCTCAAGACAGGTCCATTATGGCATAAAATTACAAATTGGTACCAGGTCACAGTGGGGATCAGGAAGAGGCGAGAGGGCAGCTTCCATTTCCACCTCAGTCTCCACAGACTCTTCCACATCCGACAGTACCGGCTTGGAAGTCGGCATTTGGATGGGTCTGTCTGTGGGAGTGGGAGGGGAAGTGGTGGCCGCCTCTGGCTCTTTCTTTTCCTCGCCGTTCTCTTTCTTCATCTCCAAGAATGCCTCCAAGCGTCGGGAATCCCTCCGCTTGGTGGACAGGCTCTTCTTTCTTCGCTTTCTCTTTTCAGGGCCTCCTGACCTACTCGGGTGAGGACCAGTGTGAGAGGGGATCCTCTCATCAAAGGTACTACCTCTCCCCGAGGAGGGTGGTAATTCTTTCTCTTCTTCAACCTTGAATTCAAGGTTCAGATGAGCGCTCTTGCCTATCTCCTGGATAGTCCAGGTGATAGGGCAAGAGACGCCCAGAGCTGCTATCGTTCTCTTCAATCGCGCTGGTAGTTCCAGTGTTTCCATAATTAAGATTATAATTAGGATGCTCGCACTCTGAGTTCAGAGTTGCGAATGAATCTGATGGTTGTAATGTCCTGATCCCCACTCGCCTCTTCCTTCTAAACCAGAATGCCAGGACGCAGACGACAAGCTGGAGAACATCTTACGGGAAAACAAAATACAAGGGGACCTTCACAGGCGCGAGATGGACAGGAAGTACCAACTATTCCTCCAACAAGTCGAAGAATCCAAAAAACTAATAGACGCCAGAAACCTATAACAACAAAAGACTCAGCTATCACCCACAACCACTCCAGACTCGGCTAGGACCAGACCCTACAAAACTCACCAACCACCATCAGGCAGCCCACCAACAACACCAATTACCACTGTCTCTCCTTCCAAACCTCCACCTCTGAAAAAGAAGCAGAAAAGACACAAGCGCCGCTAACAACCCACAACTTCTCCCCCCCCCCCTTTACCACGGTCTGACACTTCAAAATTCTACAGCTAATGAGGGTCGAAAGGGGCTTGCTCCACAAATCGTCCCTGCGCGCCTTCGGCGCGCGAAACCATTTGATTCGAAGGTCACAGTGGTCTCTCAAGACAGGTGGTCTCTCACGACAGGTGGTCTCCCATAGCAGGTCCATTATAGAGTAAAACCAATCGGTGCCTGGGAGATGTGGTCTCTCAAGACAGGTGGTCTCTCAAGACAGTGGTCTCTCAAGATAGGTTTTACTGAAATAAAAATCATCATCAGCAACATTTTAATTAATGAAGCTCCGGGTTGCAATAATGTAAATTGTTAAAATCTGGCATGATGTTTAATGGTACTGTTCTTACCCCAGCCACAGTAGTCAGGAATCTAGGATATCTCACAGATGCTGAACTGACAGCAGATGCGCATGTCATGCAAGTCTGCAGAACGTCGTATCATCATCATTGCCAGAATCTGGAACGTTGTGGATGGAAAAACAACTTGCATTTGTAATAAGCAGGCTTGATTACTGCAATAGTCTTTTGTATGGTGCTACCCACAATAACCTAAAAAGAAACCTTACGAAACTGCAGCCAGGCTCTTCAAAAAAAAAAGACCAGACGAGCAAAGCACATTATTCCCATTCTCCAAGAGCTGCAGTGCTACACTGGCTGCCCGTTGAGGAGCAGATTGATTTTAAAATCTTCATTCTTGTATACAAATGTATTAATGGCCTAGCTCCACAATACTTAGCTTGTCTCATCCATCGGCACAATCCTGTCAAACCTGGTTTGAGATCTTCCAACCAGAATCTCTTGAAATATACTTCTGGAAAACTCGTAACTGGAGTGGATCCGGGGGGTGGGGGGGGGGGGGGGGTGGGGGGTCATGCTTCTTCAGGTGCAAGTCCATCTATTTGGGACAAACTGTCTGATTCTCTAAGGGCACCACAACCGTTCGACATTTTCAAAACGAATCTTAAAACTCACTTGTTTAAAAGTGTAGTGAGAACGATTGCTGAACGTGTCATATTTGATTCCTAAATATTGGTAATCCTGTAATCTGAATGCAGTGTTGCTGTCTCATTAATGGCTCACTAGTAAATTATCTACCAAATTTACAACACTGGCACTGCTGTCTCTGTAATAGCTCACTGGTAAATTATCTATCAAATTTACAACACTGGCACTGCTGTCTCTTTAATAGCTCACTGGTAAATTATCTACCAAATTTACAACACTGGCACTGCTGTCTCTTTAATGGTTCACTGGTAAATTATCTACCAAATTTACAACACTGGCACTGTTGTCTCTTTAGTGGCTCACTGGTAGATTATCTACCAAATTTACAACACTGCCACTGTTGTCTCTTTAATGTCTCACTGGTAAATTATCTACCAAATTTACAACACTGGCACTGTTGTCTCTTTAGTGGCTCACTGGTAGATTATCTACCAAATTTACAACACTGGCACTGTTGTCTCTTTAATGTCTCACTGGTAAATTATCTATCAAATTTACAACACTGGCACTGTTGTCTCTTTAATAGCTCACTGGTAAATTATCTATCAAATTTACAACACTGGCACTGTTGTCTCTTTAATGGCTCACTGGTAAATTATCTACCAAATTTACAACACTGGCACTGCTGTCTCTTTAATAGCTCACTGGTAAATTATCTACCAAATTTACAACACTGGCACTGTTGTCTCTTTAGTGGCTCACTGGTAGATTATCTACCAAATTTACAACACTGGCACTGCTGTCTCTTTAATGGCTCACTGGTACATTATCTATCAAATTTACAACACTGGCACTGCTGTCTCTTTAATGGCTCACTGGAAAATTATCTACCAAATTTACAACACTGGCACTGTTGTCTCTTTAATGGCTCACTGGTACATTATCTATCAAATTTACAACACTGGCACTGCTGTCTCTTTAATGGATCACTGGAAAATTATCTACCAAATTTACAACACTGGCACTGCTGTCTCTTTAATGGCTCACTGGAAAATTATCTACTAAATTTACAACACTGGCACTGCTGTCTCTTTAATAGCTCACTGGTAAATTATCTACCAAATTTACAACACTGGCACTGCTGTCTCTTTAATGTCTCACTGGTAAATTATCTATCAAATATACAACACTGGCACTGTTGTCTCTTTAATGGCTCACTGGTAAATTATCTATCAAATTTACAACACTGGCACTGTTGTCTCTTTAATGGCTCACTGGTAAATTATCTACCAAATTTACAACACTGGCACTGCTGTCTCTTTAATAGCTCACTGGTAAATTATCTACCAAATTTACAACACTGGCACTGTTGTCTCTTTAGTGGCTCACTGGTAGATTATCTACCAAATTTACAACACTGGCACTGTTGTCTCTTTAATTGCTCACTGGTAGATTATCTACCAAATTTACAACACTGGCACTGCTGTCTCTTTAATAGCTCACTGGTAAATTATCTACCAAATTTACAACACTGGCACTGCTGTCTCTTTAATGGCTCACTGGTAAATTATCTACCAAATTTACAACACTGGCACTGTTGTCTCTTTAATGTCTCACTGGTAAATTATCTATCAAATTTACCACCCTGACATCCTGTCGGCGACGCCTGCGTGATAAATAATTCTTTGTAGGGGTAATTCCCCTGTAGTGAGGTGGGAGGATGGGGTAGTGACTGGAGGTCCTAGTTATACCCCCTGCAACACGTTGTGGGGGGGGGGGGGGGTACTGAAATGACCTGTACATCTGTCTGTCTGTCTTTCCATCCATCCATTCATAAACATAATTTTGTCCGGGGATTTTCTGAGACGTTTATGAACCAATCTGCTCGAAACTTGGTATGGGAACCTGTGCACCTGTGTTTATAGTTCCAGTCGGATTATTTTTGCCAGAATTATGCCCCATTTTGACTTGAAAAAACAGACCTAGCCCCGGGATTTTCTCAGATGTGTATGGGCTGATTCCTTTGAAACTTGATACTGATGTTTACTACCATGAGAACCTGTGCACCTGTGACTATAGTTTTGATCAGATTTTTTTTGCCAGAGTTATGCCCATTTTCGTCTTAGACTGCTTGAAGTTTGTTCGGAGATTTTCTCAGATGTTGATAGGTCGATTCCTTTGAAACTTGGTATGGACGCTCACTACCATGGAATTCCATGCACCTGGGATTATAGTTTTGATCATACATTTTTGCCAAAGTTATGCCTCTTTTCAACTTAGAATGCCTGAATTGTCTAGAATTCTGTACGGAGATTTTCTCAGATGTTTAGGGGTCGATTCCTTTGAAACTTGGTATGGATATTCACTACCTCGGGAACCTGTGCACCTGCAATTGTAGCTTCGATTGGAATTTTTTGCCAGAGTTGTGACCCTTTTTGCCTTAGAATAATGTGGTGGTGGTGAGGGGTGGGGGAGGGGGTGTATGGACAGGCCCATCTGGGACAGTCACACCTCTAGTTAGGATTAGTGAATTCAGGGCCT